>OZ020303.1:72142786-72393363 GCA_963971305.1 Arcuatula senhousia
CTGTTGGCCTATCCTTCCCGACAAAAAGTACTGCCAGAGGCTTGTATGAATTCCATCAAGATTCTTGATAAAAAAAATTATTTGAATACATTTTCAAAATTTTGCTACAGTTAGCCATGAAAACATCAAATTTTCAGTAATAATGGTTTTTGTTCAATAATTCAATTTGTTGTAAAACCGGTTCAAATGAGTACACACTATTTCAAATTGAAGTTAAACAGGAGTACATGTATGTAGGCTAAATCATAAACAATGTGGTTCCGTAATGCATTAAGGTATATGTGAATACTTTTCATGGTTTTAAATTTAGAGAGTAGGGGTCATTTAAAAAGCCCGGAAGGCCTGGTGCAGTGATTAGTGTACGGACCATTACGGACGGGAACTGGAACTGTGGAGAGTGTGTTATCACGGCGGACTCGTAAAAGAAAGTCAACTAATTAAACACTGAACTGGGATAACCTATAACTTAAATGTCAAAAAAGCAAAAACGAAACGATACAACGGCATATCAGAGCAAAACAACGTGTAAACAAAACTAATAACATACTGACAACGCATATTACTGCAATTCAATTAATATATTAAGTTTCAATTTACAATTAGAAAGACGACTTCAATTTTTAAATTATGAATTTTCCTATCCTAGAAAGAAACATACATACTTCACCTGCTTACGGTGTTTTTATTTCACAACTTATTCGATATGCCAGGGCTTGTTCATTTCTTTATTTTTTTTTAATACGACACTTCTGTCTCAATGACAGACTATTAGACCAAGGCTACAAGAAAATATGTCTCCTATGATCTCTAAAACAATTCTTCCTTCATTATCAGCCACTGGTGGAAAAATTCATAATTATGTAAAACTTTATGGTTAGTGATTGTTTTGATTCGTCTTTGGCTGATTGTTTTACTGGGATGATCAACTCATCCCTATCATGTCTTCACAGCCGTGTTGTGTTTGGTGTTGCTACCCTTAGATCACAATGGAAGGAGGTCTTTCGTGTCATTAAACCTGGCTTAACCCACCATTTCTGTTTAAATGCCTGTACCAAATCATGACCATTGTGGTCTTCAATCTTTTTGTTTTTTTATTTCCACCATTGAAAACATTTGAAATTATGCTGGACGAAATGGTTAGTGTTTATTTAGATTAGTGTTAAGCTGGTTGTTATACTGAGATTATCACTTTACTTTCCTTCATATGTTTCACAACCGTGTATGTGTTTTGTGTCACTACCAGACCCTAAGATCGCAATGGAAGAAGGGGTTTAGCCCCATAAAACCCTGTTTCACCCACCGTTTCTTTTGAGTTACCTGTATCAAGTCAGGAGCATCGCTACCTTCAATTTTATCCTGTATGTCTTCTTTGTTTGTCATTTTCAAGAGATTGATCCTCAAGGTGTTGAAGTTTTGGTATTACAATTATTAATTTGGTGTTAAATTCATAAAACAATGATTGTCATTGGAATAAATTTAATGACACCAGAAACTTAAACTTAAACTTAGGGGAAATGTCTGCATGGAAAATGACCTTGGGTTGATAAAATCCTTGTTAAACAGAATCCTTAGGTACTAAGTATGTTCTCATCAATAAACAAGCTTTTATTGGAACATTTAATGAAGTAAAGAGCGTATGAAAACGGTATTCTATTCAACATCTTGATTAATAGATTTCATCCCTATTCACCAAACAATGCTACATATTAAGAACATGATCTGACGTTTATAATAGGCTGAAAGATCTAAAGACAATTATGTCCTTCACGATTAGGGATCTTAAAGACTCTCGGTATTTAAATATTGAATGGTAAGAGACAATTAAGAGACAATAAAAAGCCAGGGTAACGTTCATTACAAGGTCAGATTTGATAATTTTGGTTTTCAATAGCTTATGACCCATGAAAACATATAACATCGCATGATACTTCTTAGTAAACAATATTAGCTTCAAACGACTAAAATAATCATCTGTTAACCTACAGCTGATAGTTTATTTGGACACAAAAGCATGATACACAATACC
Source organism: Arcuatula senhousia (assembly GCA_963971305.1). Taxonomy (NCBI): domain Eukaryota; kingdom Metazoa; phylum Mollusca; class Bivalvia; order Mytilida; family Mytilidae; genus Arcuatula; species Arcuatula senhousia. The sequence continues at coordinate 72,144,813 of OZ020303.1, forward strand.
AAATAGTTTTACATTTCCCATCAGCGAAAGTCACATAGGATTCAAATCTTATCTTTTCCCTCTTTACCTTCCATTAATAGCATAAACTAGTCACTTTTTTGCCTGGTACATCTTTATCTTGTGTTCGTCGCAACCTGAAAAAGAGGTTCAAAAGCTAAAAAGATAAAACAATTATATGCAAATCATTATGAATGAGAAAAAGAGTATTTGTAAATTAAGTTGAACCAACTAAGTAAAAAACTAGAGGCTCCCAGGAGCCTGAATCGCTCACCTGATCTCTTATGCCAAAGTTTGAATAAATTTCACAAACTTTCAAGTATACAAAGTTGCAAAACAATCCTTTCAGTAGTTTCAGAGAAGATTTATGGAAATCAGTTTAAATTGATAGAAAAATATAATTTTTTGAAATCTCAAGAAGAGATTTTATATTAATTTTATAGTACATTATACATGTACTTACCACATTAACACATAAATAAATATAGAATATGTTCGCGTTATTAGTGTCTCAATCGCAATCAATGAGATGATCTAAATTTAAACATCACGTGATGTTATCATCTCACTATGATCATGTGACTATATTACCTGTATGTGTAATTAATCTACCTGTAATACATTCGCGCCAGTCTAAAAATTTTGACGCTTGAAATAAAGAAATTTATTTGGGGTGGTGGTGGTCTGTGGTAAGTATAATGTACTATAAAATTAATATAAAAATCTCTTCTTGAGATTTCAAAAAATTATATTTTATATTAATTTTGTATATTATACTTACCACATTAACATATAAATAAATATAGAATACTTACTGATTACAAAGCAGTATTCCTCAGGAGGCTTGATAAATTTCTTCCAATACATCTCCAAAATCCAAAAGTGCATCAATAAAACATCTATAAAGTTTATATATAACTGGCACATGTAACAAAACATAACTGTTCATCAAACAACAAAACTGTTCTGTACAATTAAAATGCTTCCACCATGCATGCAAAACTAGTCTTCATTCTGTAAAAGACATAAATGCAAAAATATTTACTTTAAGAAGTTGAAGGAATCTAAATCCCTCAAATAAAACTTCACGAAAGTTGACTCAGACGCCCAATCAGCAGCTTCAATAATAGCTTTTGTAGACGCTCCTTTGTATAATGCCCAACTAGGAGCTATTGCTCTAGTGGAATGAGCATTGACTTTCAAATTTTTATCTGAATATGCATTTTGAACAGTTTTAACTATCCAACTAGCTATTGTCTGACAAGACACTGGCTTGTGCGGTTCATTCATGGACAAAAACAGCTTACCCTTGTCCGAAGCACTCAATTTTTGTCTGAATTCTTTTGTTTTTCCCAAATATGCACATAAAGCTCTTTTAGGATCTAGTAATTTCTTTTCAGAAAAACTAGGAACAAAAATCTTTGATCCCAAATGATTTTGTCTATCCTGTTTAGAAAGCCCTTGCCTTATAAAGGTTACCCCTTTATCTTGTCCTTTAATTGATTCATGATCAATCCTTAAACTTTGAATATCACTGCATCTACGAAAAGTTGTAATTGCAATGAGAAACACAGTTTTGAATGTCACAAACTTTAAATCTGCTTCATTTAAAGGTTCAAATGGAGGTTTTTGTAAAGCTTCCAAAACAACTTCTAAATTCCATTCTGGAAGTAATTTAACCTTAGGTGGTCTTGACTGAAAAACACCTTTTATCAACCTTGTAACCACAGGATGTTGACCCACAGGACAATTTTGATACGCAGGCAAAACTGCCGAAAGCATTGATCGATTACAAATACCAAAACGCGGGTATAAACGGTTAATTTGGATATGCTATATATCGATATTTCAAGGAGTAACCTCTCATCAGTAGCATTTGAATCAAAACATTGGAAGGTCATAAACCAAAACTTTTGAAAACGAAAAGTACTCAAAACCAAAACGTTCGAATAAGGAAGCCAAATCCAGCACCGAGGATATCAACCATGTGCTTTACAAGGAAAGAAACCTGGTGTTTTAAACAATTTTGAATTTAAAAAATCGGAAATTTCAGCACAAATATATTAGAAATTTTATGGTAAATCGTGTCAGACAAGTCTGACGACCACCAGTCGATAACCTGAAATGGTCCTGTATTGTAAATCTGACTCAAACAAATATGTCAAAAAATCAGCAATCTGATCTAAAGTTGCTGAATAGGGATCAATTTCCCTTTCACTACACCAGCTACTGTATTTTTCGAATTTTTTGACATAGTCCTTTTGTGTACCCTTTCGCCAAGATGCAATGAGTAACTTTCTAGTTGATTCAGAAAAGCCCCCTGACTCGAAATTTCTGTTGAGAGGAGCCAAGCAGTCAGATTCAACATTTGAGGATTTGGATGAAAGATCCTTGTTTTTGGTTGATTCAACAAATTCTCCCACATTGGCAACTGTATTGGAGGAGCTATCAAAAGTTCCAAAATTTGAGGATACCAATGTCTCCTCGGCCACTGTGGTGCTATCAGAATGATTGTACAATGGAACTGCCTCATATATTTTAATACTTTGGGAACAAGGCAAATTGGAGGAAACGCATAAGCAAACATGTTCTCCCATGATGTCGTTAGGGCATCCAGAGCTAATGCATCTGGGTGTGGAATCCAGGAACAGAAAATCTGAGTCTGCTTGTTCTCCGAGGAGGCAAACAGATCTACCATTGGAGTTCCCCAAACATGAAAAATTTGACTGACAACCATTTTGTTCAAAGACCATTCTGTTGGACGAATTTTCACTCGACTCAACTGATCTGCCAATTAATTTTGCTTGCCTATGATATGTGCAGCTTTCAAAACTATTCCGTGCTGTATGGCCATCTGCCATAACTCCCAAGTCAGAAAACAAAGATTTGCTGATCTCGTGCCCCCTTGGCGATTGAAATATTGGACGACACTGGTGTTGTCGCTCCTTATCAAAACCGATTTGTTTTTGACCTGATTCAGAAAATGCCTCAGCGTTAGATAAACCGCCTTCATTTCCAAACAATTGATATGCCAATTTTTCTGATCTGAATTCCATTCCCCCTGAAAAATTTGTGTCCCAATATAACCCCCAAAACCGCTTTTCGAAGCATCTGTCGTGATTGTAACAGTGCTGTTCTGTGATACTAAATATCGGCCTTTCTGCGTGTTGGCTGAATTTAACCACCACATCAGATGTGATTTTAGATGTTGAGTAAATGGGACAAATTGCTCTAAATTTCGAGATATCGGTTTCCAAAAACTCAAAAGATGCAATTGGATTGGTCTCATGTAGAGACGTGCATTGGGGATAAGATCTATACATGAAGCCATTACCCCTAATACTCTGAGAAAATCTATTGCTGTGTTTTGACCCGAAAACAATTTCTGAATCAATGTCTCCAAGTTTTGAATTCTCTCCTCTGTGGGAAGAACAATGCCCTTGTCCAGCAAAAACCGACCCCCTAAGTAAGTCACTGTCTGACTGGGAATTAAGGCAGATTTCTCTCTGTTTATGATAAAACCCAGTGCAACTATCAGATTTAGGCACCTCTGTCGATCTTGTAATAGTTGAAACTTGTTTTGGTTTACTATTAGCCAATCGTCGAGGTAAACTACTAGTCGTATGTTTTGTGTTCTCAGATAGGCTGCAACCACTGTTACCAGTTTTGTGAAAATTCTTGGAGCAAAAGTCCCCCCGAAACACATGACTTTCCACTGGTAACATTGGTTGTTTACACAAAACCTCATGTACTGTTTGTGTTTGTGAAATATTGGTACATGAAGATACGCATCCGACAGATCGAGAGATATTGCCCAATCGTTGGTTGCACTAGATTTATCACTTTTTGCATTGTGTCCATTTTGAAGTGAATTTTCTTTAACTGCCTGTTGAGGGGTTTTAAATTTGTCACCATTCGTAACTTCCCGTTTTTCTTGGGTAAAAGGAATAAGGTACTGTGAAAAACCTGTTATTGCTTGGGGAAAATAAATTTTCTCTATTACATTCTTTTCTAGCAAAGTATCTATTTCTCCCATGAAAATATCTAAATTTTCTTTTGAAACATGAGTTTGTTTGATCCCCGTCCAAAGAGGTTTCTCCAAAAATTCCAACTTGTAACCCTCTTCTATTATTGAGAGTACCCATTTGTCGGTTGCTATTTTCTTCCAATTTTGAAGAAACAGTGACAGCCGACCCCCAACAGGAGTTTGTGGACACAACATTAGAGGACTTACTTCTAAGTCAGCTGCTCCGTTTCTTAGGAATCCGTGGTAAGGATCCCCAGGAACTTTTTCCAGCTGTTCTGCCCTCATTTCGTCTATTGTCACTCTTAGCCCCTCCAGAGTAGTTGTTCTTGTACTCATTCTGATTTCTTTGAAATCTAGTATTTTGGACATTCTTGTCCGAGGAAGCAGTGGCATTAAACGTATTTGATTTAACTACTTTGGCCGCTGAAGGCCCATTGTCTTTAGACTCAGTCTCTAATTTACGTTTACGCGTAAACTCGGGTAACAAATCAGAAACCTTCTTTTTCTGATCGTTCCTCTTTTCTAATAAATCATCAAGATGGCTACCGAAAAGACCATCACCTGTTAATGGCAAATTCTGCCATTTTGATCTAATATCTTGTAAGGTAGACAAACCTGAATCTTCAGCTGCCACCTTTCGTCTCATCATGTGCATGAATGCACCATTTCGTCCTGCCAAATCTAGTGACTTGGTCGACATGGCAAACACATCCCTGATGGTTTGACAAGCTTGTTCCTTGTCAATTTCATCCTCCTCTAGACCTTTCAACAAAGAAGCAAGAGCCTGTTGGATATACAAAATAGAAATTATGTTCATACGTGATGACGCTTGCCCTTGTTTCTCTAAGTATTTATAAGGTTGAGAATGTAAAGTTCTGTGAGTGTCCCAGCCTTTGACAGCTTTATTACCATGAGTTTTTGCCAACATAGTCTCAAGTAAATCATCAAGAGTTGGTACTTTTAAAAATTTCTCAGAACTTTGATGCAAAGGAAAGCAAGCCTTATAGTCTTCCTTAAACGCAGTCAACCTATCTGGTTTGGACGAACGCCATGAGCTTTCCAAAATTTCTACCTGGGCCTGATCTAAGACCAGCCCTGCACTAGCTTCATGTTTCTTAACCTCGTCTTTGAAGACTTTAGAAATAATGTTTGTACGGTTCTCTTTGACCTCAGACTTTTTAACAGTTGAAACACCCTCATTAGTGTTTGTGTTTTCTGTTTCATTACTACATGCATTGTCATTAGATACCACATGTTTAAGAAACCTGTTGTTGTTAGCATTAGGTTTAGTTACAATGTCAACATTTGACATATTGTCTCTGACTGGGCTTCTCCCATTGTCACTTACGGAGTCAAAATCAGATACATTTTTATCAAAATTATCTCTTTCCTCCTGATTTACTTGAAATGATATTTCCGACCTCAAGTCTATATCATGATTTCTGCTAATTCTCGGGGACCCTAGGTCCTCGTCTAAATTAGGTTCTAACGCAACTATTTGCCTTGGTGGTCTACGCTCTCCCGAAGAGACGTTCTCCACTGTCAAAACAGATCTAGGCAGACCCGAAGTCTCCTTATTCTGATTTGTCGACATTGTAGTTATCAAATCAAACATTTTATCCAACTTACTGTTAAAATTGGTCTCCATCGCATTCAAGCGAGCATCGTATTGGGCCTGCATGTCGGCCTTTGATATACGCTTCTTCTTACCAGTCTTCGTACCTGACGTACGAGCGCTTTTTGCAGAAGATTTACCAGCTGACATTGTGTCAGGTTTTTCCGCCAAACTCTCTTTCTGCGGACCTACGATTGTAGTCTCGGACTCGTTCTCCGAATCTACACTTTCCATAATAATAAATTAAACGTAACCGAAAAATATAAAGTTGAAAGAAAAGCAATGAGACACCTTTTCTCTTCAACGCAAAATTTTAGACTGGCGCGAATGTATTACAGGTAGATTAATTACACATACAGGTAATATAGTCACATGATCATAGTGAGATGATAACATCACGTGATGTTTAAATTTAGATCATCTCATTGATTGCGATTGAGACACTAATAACGCGAACATATTCTATATTTATTTATATGTTAATGTGGTAAGTATAATGTACAAAATTAATATAAAATACAGTTAAACGGCAATAACTCCTATAAGGACCTTTTGATGCTGAACATGAAAAGTTGCTTTGGATTTTCTCTATCTCTTATATATACTTTTCGAGTTATAAGCCAAAAACAATTGTCTGACCCCCCTGTTCTATTTTTAGCAATGGCGAAGAACGAGTCCGAGACTACAATCGTAGGTCCGCAGAAAGAGAGTTTGGCGGAAAAACCTGACACAATGTCAGCTGGTAAATCTTCTGCAAAAAGCGCTCGTACGTCAGGTACGAAGACTGGTAAGAAGAAGCGTATATCAAAGGCCGACATGCAGGCCCAATACGATGCTCGCTTGAATGCGATGGAGACCAATTTTAACAGTAAGTTGGATAAAATGTTTGATTTGATAACTACAATGTCGACAAATCAGAATAAGGAGACTTCGGGTCTGCCTAGATCTGTTTTGACAGTGGAGAACGTCTCTTCGGGAGAGCGTAGACCACCAAGGCAAATAGTTGCGTTAGAACCTAATTTAGACGAGGACCTAGGGTCCCCGAGAATTAGCAGAAATCATGATATAGACTTGAGGTCGGAAATATCATTTCAAGTAAATCAGGAGGAAAGAGATAATTTTGATAAAAATGTATCTGATTTTGACTCCGTAAGTGACAATGGGAGAAGCCCAGTCAGAGACAATATGTCAAATGTTGACATTGTAACTAAACCTAATGCTAACAACAACAGGTTTCTTAAACATGTGGTATCTAATGACAATGCATGTAGTAATGAAACAGAAAACACAAACACTAATGAGGGTGTTTCAACTGTTAAAAAGTCTGAGGTCAAAGAGAACCGTACAAACATTATTTCTAAAGTCTTCAAAGACGAGGTTAAGAAACATGAAGCTAGTGCAGGGCTGGTCTTAGATCAGGCCCAGGTAGAAATTTTGGAAAGCTCATGGCGTTCGTCCAAACCAGATAGGTTGACTGCGTTTAAGGAAGACTATAAGGCTTGCTTTCCTTTGCATCAAAGTTCTGAGAAATTTTTAAAAGTACCAACTCTTGATGATTTACTTGAGACTATGTTGGCAAAAACTCATGGTAATAAAGCTGTCAAAGGCTGGGACACTCACAGAACTTTACATTCTCAACCTTATAAATACTTAGAGAAACAAGGGCAAGCGTCATCACGTATGAACATAATTTCTATTTTGTATATCCAACAGGCTCTTGCTTCTTTGTTGAAAGGTCTAGAGGAGGATGAAATTGACAAGGAACAAGCTTGTCAAACCATCAGGGATGTGTTTGCCATGTCGACCAAGTCACTAGATTTGGCAGGACGAAATGGTGCATTCATGCACATGATGAGACGAAAGGTGGCAGCTGAAGATTCAGGTTTGTCTACCTTACAAGATATTAGATCAAAATGGCAGAATTTGCCATTAACAGGTGATGGTCTTTTCGGTAGCCATCTTGATGATTTATTAGAAAAGAGGAACGATCAGAAAAAGAAGGTTTCTGATTTGTTACCCGAGTTTACGCGTAAACGTAAATTAGAGACTGAGTCTAAAGACAATGGGCCTTCAGCGGCCAAAGTAGTTAAATCAAATACGTTTAATGCCACTGCTTCCTCGGACAAGAATGTCCAAAATACTAGATTTCAAAGAAATCAGAATGAGTACAAGAACAACTACTCTGGAGGGGCTAAGAGTGACAATAGACGAAATGAGGGCAGAACAGCTGGAAAAAGTTCCTGGGGATCCTTACCACGGATTCCTAAGAAACGGAGCAGCTGACTTAGAAGTAAGTCCTCTAATGTTGTGTCCACAAACTCCTGTTGGGGGTCGGCTGTCACTGTTTCTTCAAAATTGGAAGAAAATAGCAACCGACAAATGGGTACTCTCAATAATAGAAGAGGGTTACAAGTTGGAATTTTTGGAGAAACCTCTTTGGACGGGGATCAAACAAACTCATGTTTCAAAAGAAAATTTAGATATTTTCATGGGAGAAATAGATACTTTGCTAGAAAAGAATGTAATAGAGAAAATTTATTTTCCCCAAGCAATAACAGGTTTTTCACAGTACCTTATTCCTTTTACCCAAGAAAAACGGGAAGTTACGAATGGTGACAAATTTAAAACCCCTCAACAGGCAGTTAAAGAAAATTCACTTCAAAATGGACACAATGCAAAAAGTGATAAATCTAGTGCAACCAACGATTGGGCAATATCTCTCGATCTGTCGGATGCGTATCTTCATGTACCAATATTTCACAAACACAAACAGTACATGAGGTTTTGTGTAAACAACCAATGTTACCAGTGGAAAGTCATGTGTTTCGGGGGGACTTTTGCTCCAAGAATTTTCACAAAACTGGTAACAGTGGTTGCAGCCTATCTGAGAACACAAAACATACGACTAGTAGTTTACCTCGACGATTGGCTAATAGTAAACCAAAACAAGTTTCAACTATTACAAGATCGACAGAGGTGCCTAAATCTGATAGTTGCACTGGGTTTTATCATAAACAGAGAGAAATCTGCCTTAATTCCCAGTCAGACAGTGACTTACTTAGGGGGTCGGTTTTTGCTGGACAAGGGCATTGTTCTTCCCACAGAGGAGAGAATTCAAAACTTGGAGACATTGATTCAGAAATTGTTTTCGGGTCAAAACACAGCAATAGATTTTCTCAGAGTATTAGGGGTAATGGCTTCATGTATAGATCTTATCCCCAATGCACGTCTCTACATGAGACCAATCCAATTGCATCTTTTGAGTTTTTGGAAACCGATATCTCGAAATTTAGAGCAATTTGTCCCATTTACTCAACATCTAAAATCACATCTGATGTGGTGGTTAAATTCAGCCAACACGCAGAAAGGCCGATATTTAGTATCACAGAACAGCACTGTTACAATCACGACAGATGCTTCGAAAAGCGGTTTTGGGGGTTATATTGGGACACAAATTTTTCAGGGGGAATGGAATTCAGATCAGAAAAATTGGCATATCAATTGTTTGGAAATGAAGGCGGTTTATCTAACGCTGAGGCATTTTCTGAATCAGGTCAAAAACAAATCGGTTTTGATAAGGAGCGACAACACCAGTGTCGTCCAATATTTCAATCGCCAAGGGGGCACGAGATCAGCAAATCTTTGTTTTCTGACTTGGGAGTTATGGCAGATGGCCATACAGCACGGAATAGTTTTGAAAGCTGCACATATCATAGGCAAGCAAAATTAATTGGCAGATCAGTTGAGTCGAGTGAAAATTCGTCCAACAGAATGGTCTTTGAACAAAATGGTTGTCAGTCAAATTTTTCATGTTTGGGGAACTCCAATGGTAGATCTGTTTGCCTCCTCGGAGAACAAGCAGACTCAGATTTTCTGTTCCTGGATTCCACACCCAGATGCATTAGCTCTGGATGCCCTAACGACATCATGGGAGAACATGTTTGCTTATGCGTTTCCTCCAATTTGCCTTGTTCCCAAAGTATTAAAATATATGAGGCAGTTCCATTGTACAATCATTCTGATAGCACCACAGTGGCCGAGGAGACATTGGTATCCTCAAATTTTGGAACTTTTGATAGCTCCTCCAATACAGTTGCCAATGTGGGAGAATTTGTTGAATCAACCAAAAACAAGGATCTTTCATCCAAATCCTCAAATGTTGAATCTGACTGCTTGGCTCCTCTCAACAGAAATTTCGAGTCAGGGGGCTTTTCTGAATCAACTAGAAAGTTACTCATTGCATCTTGGCGAAAGGGTACACAAAAGGACTATGTCAAAAAATTCGAAAAATACAGTAGCTGGTGTAGTGAAAGGGAAATTGATCCCTATTCAGCAACTTTAGATCAGATTGCTGATTTTTTGACATATTTGTTTGAGTCAGATTTACAATACAGGACCATTTCAGGTTATCGACTGGTGGTCGTCAGACTTGTCTGACACGATTTACCATAAAATTTCTAATATATTTGTGCTGAAATTTCCGATTTTTTAAATTCAAAATTGTTTAAAACACCAGGTTTCTTTCCTTGTAAAGCACATGGTTGATATCCTCGGTGCTGGATTTGGCTTCCTTATTCGAACGTTTTGGTTTTGAGTACTTTTCGTTTTCAAAAGTTTTGGTTTATGACCTTCCAATGTTTTGATTCAAATGCTACTGATGAGAGGTTACTCCTTGAAATATCGATATATAGCATATCCAAATTAACCGTTTATACCCGCGTTTTGGTATTTGTAATCGATCAATGCTTTCGGCAGTTTTGCCTGCGTATCAAAATTGTCCTGTGGGTCAACATCCTGTGGTTACAAGGTTGATAAAAGGTGTTTTTCAGTCAAGACCACCTAAGGTTAAATTACTTCCAGAATGGAATTTAGAAGTTGTTTTGGAAGCTTTACAAAAACCTCCATTTGAACCTTTAAATGAAGCAGATTTAAAGTTTGTGACATTCAAAACTGTGTTTCTCATTGCAATTACAACTTTTCGTAGATGCAGTGATATTCAAAGTTTAAGGATTGATCATGAATCAATTAAAGGACAAGATAAAGGGGTAACCTTTATAAGGCAAGGGCTTTCTAAACAGGATAGACAAAATCATTTGGGATCAAAGATTTTTGTTCCTAGTTTTTCTGAAAAGAAATTACTAGATCCTAAAAGAGCTTTATGTGCATATTTGGGAAAAACAAAAGAATTCAGACAAAAATTGAGTGCTTCGGACAAGGGTAAGCTGTTTTTGTCCATGAATGAACCGCACAAGCCAGTGTCTTGTCAGACAATAGCTAGTTGGATAGTTAAAACTGTTCAAAATGCATATTCAGATAAAAATTTGAAAGTCAATGCTCATTCCACTAGAGCAATAGCTCCTAGTTGGGCATTATACAAAGGAGCGTCTACAAAAGCTATTATTGAAGCTGCTGATTGGGCGTCTGAGTCAACTTTCGTGAAGTTTTATTTGAGGGATTTAGATTCCTTCAACTTCTTAAAGTAAATATTTTTGCATTTATGTCTTTTACAGAATGAAGACTAGTTTTGCATGCATGGTGGAAGCATTTTAATTGTACAGAACAGTTTTGTTGTTTGATGAACAGTTATGTTTTGTTACATGTGCCAGTTATATATAAACTTTATAGATGTTTTATTGATGCACTTTTGGATTTTGGAGATGTATTGGAAGAAATTTATCAAGCCTCCTGAGGAATACTGCTTTGTAATCAGTAAGTATTCTATATTTATTTATATGTTAATGTGGTAAGTATAATATACAAAATTAATATAAAATATAATTTTTTGAAATCTCAAGAAGAGATTTTTATATTAATTTTATAGTACATTATACTTACCACAGACCACCACCACCCCAAATAAATTTCTTTATTTCAAGCGTCAAAATTTTTAGACTGGCGCGAATGTATTACAGGTAGATTAATTACACATACAGGTAATATAGTCACATGATCATAGTGAGATGATAACATCACGTGATGTTTAAATTTAGATCATCTCATTGATTGCGATTGAGACACTAATAACGCGAACATATTCTATATTTATTTATGTGTTAATGTGGTAAGTACATGTATAATGTACTATAAAATTAATATAAAATCTCTTCTTGAGATTTCAAAAAATTATATTTTTCTATCAATTTAAACTGATTTCCATAAATCTTCTCTGAAACTACTGAAAGGATTGTTTTGCAACTTTGTATACTTGAAAGTTTGTGAAATTTATTCAAACTTTGGCATAAGAGATCAGGTGAGCGATTCAGGCTCCTGGGAGCCTCTAGTTTTTTACTTAGTTGGTTCAACTTAATTTACAAATACTCTTTTTCTCATTCATAATGATTTGCATATAATTGTTTTATCTTTTTAGCTTTTGAACCTCTTTTTCAGGTTGCGACGAACACAAGATAAAGATGTACCAGGCAAAAAAGTGACTAGTTTATGCTATTAATGGAAGGTAAAGAGGGAAAAGATAAGATTTGAATCCTATGTGACTTTCGCTGATGGGAAATGTAAAACTATTTGGTATTGTGTATCATGCTTTTGTGTCCAAATAAACTATCAGCTGTAGGTTAACAGATGATTATTTTAGTCGTTTGAAGCTAATATTGTTTACTAAGAAGTATCATGCGATGTTATATGTTTTCATGGGTCATAAGCTATTGAAAACCAAAATTATCAAATCTGACCTTGTAATGAACGTTACCCTGGCTTTTTATTGTCTCTTAATTGTCTCTTACCATTCAATATTTAAATACCGAGAGTCTTTAAGATCCCTAATCGTGAAGGACATAATTGTCTTTAGATCTTTCAGCCTATTATAAACGTCAGATCATGTTCTTAATATGTAGCATTGTTTGGTGAATAGGGATGAAATCTATTAATCAAGATGTTGAATAGAATACCGTTTTCATACGCTCTTTACTTCATTAAATGTTCCAATAAAAGCTTGTTTATTGATGAGAACATACTTAGTACCTAAGGATTCTGTTTAACAAGGATTTTATCAACCCAAGGTCATTTTCCATGCAGACATTTCCCCTAAGTTTAAGTTTAAGTTTCTGGTGTCATTAAATTTATTCCAATGACAATCATTGTTTTATGAATTTAACACCAAATTAATAATTGTAATACCAAAACTTCAACACCTTGAGGATCAATCTCTTGAAAATGACAAACAAAGAAGACATACAGGATAAAATTGAAGGTAGCGATGCTCCTGACTTGATACAGGTAACTCAAAAGAAACGGTGGGTGAAACAGGGTTTTATGGGGCTAAACCCCTTCTTCCATTGCGATCTTAGGGTCTGGTAGTGACACAAAACACATACACGGTTGTGAAACATATGAAGGAAAGTAAAGTGATAATCTCAGTATAACAACCAGCTTAACACTAATCTAAATAAACACTAACCATTTCGTCCAGCATAATTTCAAATGTTTTCAATGGTGGAAATAAAAAAACAAAAAGATTGAAGACCACAATGGTCATGATTTGGTACAGGCATTTAAACAGAAATGGTGGGTTAAGCCAGGTTTAATGACACGAAAGACCTCCTTCCATTGTGATCTAAGGGTAGCAACACCAAACACAACACGGCTGTGAAGACATGATAGGGATGAGTTGATCATCCCAGTAAAACAATCAGCCAAAGACGAATCAAAACAATCACTAACCATAAAGTTTTACATAATTATGAATTTTTCCACCAGTGGCTGATAATGAAGGAAGAATTGTTTTAGAGATCATAGGAGACATATTTTCTTGTAGCCTTGGTCTAATAGTCTGTCATTGAGACAGAAGTGTCGTATTAAAAAAAAATAAAGAAATGAACAAGCCCTGGCATATCGAATAAGTTGTGAAATAAAAACACCGTAAGCAGGTGAAGTATGTATGTTTCTTTCTAGGATAGGAAAATTCATAATTTAAAAATTGAAGTCGTCTTTCTAATTGTAAATTGAAACTTAATATATTAATTGAATTGCAGTAATATGCGTTGTCAGTATGTTATTAGTTTTGTTTACACGTTGTTTTGCTCTGATATGCCGTTGTATCGTTTCGTTTTTGCTTTTTTGACATTTAAGTTATAGGTTATCCCAGTTCAGTGTTTAATTAGTTGACTTTCTTTTACGAGTCCGCCGTGATAACACACTCTCCACAGTTCCAGTTCCCGTCCGTAATGGTCCGTACACTAATCACTGCACCAGGCCTTCCGGGCTTTTTTAAATGACCCCTACTCTCTAAATTTAAAACCATGAAAAGTATTCACATATACCTTAATGCATTACGGAACCACATTGTTTATGATTTAGCCTACATACATGTACTCCTGTTTAACTTCAATTTGAAATAGTGTGTACTCATTTGAACCGGTTTTACAACAAATTGAATTATTGAACAAAAACCATTATTACTGAAAATTTGATGTTTTCATGGCTAACTGTAGCAAAATTTTGAAAATGTATTCAAATAATTTTTTTTATCAAGAATCTTGATGGAATTCATACAAGCCTCTGGCAGTACTTTTTGTCGGGAAGGATAGGCCAACAGCAAGGAAGTTTGCCAAGATAAGTTAAACTTCCTGTTTATGTTTGTCATGTGCTGTCAATTTTTACCGTCCTTACACCTAACACTTTGAATTAGTTATCATTTTTTTTTCAGTTTGGTCTTAGCCATTGTTAGTGCTGGATGATATCGAAATGACTTTTAGTTATGTTTTAAAGGCTTTAGCAGGCCAAAGATACAATATAGGTTTAAGTCTTTTGTTAGACATATATGTAGCGAATGTTAGCACAGGTTCACTTTGATTCTATCAGAAACATTTATTTTGAGACTTGATGAAATCTATCTCTATGAAAAAATGGGTGTGAATATTTTAAAATTTCGTTGACCCAGAAGCGTGACGAGGGTTGTTCAAGTACTCCCGCTACAGTCGATTTGTTGTTGACGAAAACAGAATGAAAAGCAATTTAACAGGAATTTTATTTAACAGAGCAATGAAAACTGATTAACAATATAAATAAATAAATGAAAAAAAAGATAGTTTTTCATTTATACAACCCCCAACTAATATAGCACATATGTGCTCTGTTTAGCTTGGTCAAATATATTGGCCAACCTCAAATTTCCGCTCATTAAAGTTTCTCCATGTACAAGTTTTTCTTCGAAAATAAATAGATCTGATATGTTTCACTGTTGCAGCTCTGTATCACTTGACCATCTACAGGTCAAAGTCGTTGTCCTTTGCTCTTTCATTAGATACGGAGATGACATTTCCAAATGAAAGTTTTGGTTTGTTCGGCACCCAAATGTCTGTTTGAATGACCTTACCATCAACCAGAAGGACTTCTGAAAGTCTTTTCCGTAAAGGGCGTAAACAAAAAAATTTACACTGAATGTAGCATAATAAAGTAATTGACACATAAATTGGAGAAACTTTTCATACTTTTCTTTGCTAACTGGTTCAACGATGATGTTGTAAAGTCTGGTGAGATGAATAGGTAAATTGAGCAACAAGAACAATGAAGATACAATGAGCAATGTCCTTGTAACTCTCATTTGAGATTTGTTCATTAAATGTTTGTTTCTTTTCACCTTCTTCGAATCGCCAGGCCTATAACAATGTTTTCGTTTCCTATGGAACATGGCCGCTTTACAGATGACTCGTAAGTTCATGAACATAATGCAAGTAAATGGCAAAACCATTGTTATTATTGTATCAATCCATGTAAAAACATGTAACACATCCTCATATCTTAAAACAGATGAGCATGCGCTAAGATCACCGAATTGTTTAACTTCCGTCGTCCATATAGAAAAGTTGTAGAACAAACAGGAAAAAATTACTAAACCAAATACGACAATTTTCTGTCGTCGGTTTGAACACAACCATGGCGCTCTTAGTGGATGACAGATTGCAATATATCGTTCTGTCGTAAATCCGACGACTAACCACACCGACAGGAATGCCGCAAGATATGTTATATAGACAACGATTTGACAGCCAATTGTTGACGTCAGAATATTAGACGCCGTCTGGTCCCACCATGTGATAAACAAGGTAATCAAAAACAAGTTGTCGACAAAAGCTAACGCCGATAAAAATATGGAGGAGGAATGCCTTTTCAGATAACTTGATGTAAATACAGCAATGGATGCTGTGTTGCCAAAGAAACCTACAAGAACGATAATCGGGACTACGACGGTGTAAATGTTAATATAAAGTCTGTGCAGGTCGACACCAGATCCACTATCTACATTGTTTGAAAATGACGAGTTCAAATCTCTAGAAATATTTGGAAGATCTTCAGAAGACATATTTTCGTGAATATCACCAGTTTTATAGTAAGGTCCAGCCATATCTGAAAAAAAAGAAAGATACACTTTTCACGAACGTATTCAGAAAAATATAAATACCGGTATATAAAACTTATACAACATTACAAAGATTTTGTTGTTCCTTATTTACCTTTATAAATTATTTGCTACAGAGTTGCCTTTTTATTTGGTTTATAAGATTTTCCTGAACCTAGTTATTGAAAAACAGACGCTTATCTATTTACTGGTCCCTTAATCATTAGAATGCTATTATGGACATAATTAACAGGTCTTCACCAGTCTGACACTTGATCCCATCATGTAAAGAACTCTTCCTTAGTAGACATTACGAGGAGTCAATATTTTAGAAATAATGAAAAGAATCTAAGACAGTGCGTAATTACAAGCGTTTGATATGGCATCCAGAACAATCATAATATAGTCATGAACTAAATGGGTATGCCAAACAATGTTTAAACATCAAAGAATACATCACTGTGGTTAAGTCTGCTTTTAAATAGTTAAACAACATTTCTTGTTCTAGATATTTTATTTCAAAAAGAAAGGTTGATCAAACAGGTACAATACGTCAGGGAACATCATTATTTTATTGCACCTACAACAAACTGCTTCTTCCTCCGGAGAACCTGAATTTATTTCCGTTTGCGTTGTGAGTTTATGCATGTTATATATGCTTATTTATCGATGTGATATCAAAATTACATTTTTTCCAAATTAATTGTTTACAGCAAATAGCTGAAAGCAAATAGTTATTCAAATTCAAATGTAAAAAACTGTTTACTACAATGTAATGTAATTCTTAACGGTAACATGACGTATATAATATGACGTCGCTAGTCATATATTGACGTTGAATGAATCATACATTTTTCAAAAGCTCTTTTAATCGTACTTTATCCATCTGATAGAAATAATGGTCAATTAATTCACTGGTCCACAATATAAGATTCATAAGCTCATATGAAAATGAATTATTTCAGGAATTCAGTAATGTATAAATGTATAATTTATTAAAATTCCGTTTATATTAAATTCTGGTACCCTACTTATCAAATGTTGTTTCCGAGTTTCTTGATTTCAGCTGTTGACGTTTATGATCAGGCAGCATATAAAACAGACATTTTGACATTCTTTTCAGTAAAACTGAATCTTTTATACATGTCTGTAAATATATTAAGAAAAGTAAGACGAAAAGCTTTTACGCCAGAATCCTATCTTTACATTCGTAACAGATTATGTTTTATGAATTGATTTGAGATAGCGTGCCAACTAACTGACATAAACCGATTATCTATCAATAGCCAAGTGAGCTTTAATATTATTTTATTGCGAAGATAAATATCTATGCATTAGCAAGCAGTGTTTTTCTATTATGTTAGTGGACATTTTTTAATGGTACGTAAACCATTGAAATGAAACTTGATAAGTTTCCTGCTACCTATTCTTATATCGTTGGATCATTTTGAGACAGTTTGCATCTAGGTTTTTCTTTAAATCTCTTAGAAGGTTCATAAAACAATATTTGAACGGTATTACTTTAGTTGTTAAAGTTTTTACAGGAAACCAAAGACTGCAAGAAAATTATATATGTTACTAGTATATCAAGCCATATTATGTACATGAAATTGCCCACGATTTAAACGTTTGTTTTTTTGACACCTTGTCTTGTAATTACAAATAAAATGCGATATTAGAAATTTGGTGTTTTCAGTTCTTATCCTCTTATGAAAATATCATAATGAGATGTTGAAAGCTGAATGTAAATGACACAGCTTTCGATATTAACTAATACGGGTTTCGATGAAATTTTGCATTTTGTCACTTTTTAACGTTTTAAATCCGAATATCAGACTCAAAAGTATGGATGGACGTTTTCTTAAAATAAATTTTCCTTTGAAAACGTCGGTTAATGTCCAAGAGAAAATACACATTAGAAAAAGATATAGATCGCAATGGTCCTGACTTGGTACAGGCACTTCAAATGGAACGGTGGGTTAAACCAAATCTTAAGGTCCGGCAGTACCGCAAAACGGAAGACGGATGTGAAGACACGATAGGGATTAGATGCATGATCATCTCAGTATAACAATCAGCAACACACTAACCAAAACAATCACTTCAAGGTCAAAACGAAACTAATAATATGAATAGTCTTTCTTCCATGTAGACAAGAGAACAAACTAACAAAATAGAACAACACAAAATTCCGAAAGCAATAAAAATGTTTATAATAAATAGATCATGTATTAACGTTATTTAAGAATTAACCTTAAGTTGAACGATGGCGTTTGTGTGGTTCGTAAGCATTTGAAAAGAATAAAACAGTCATGACAGGGAGAAAAATTTTTATCATAGCGTCGTTTTGTTAAAAAGTACTTCTCTTACGTTCTCTAAAAACAGTTTTCCTTCGATATCAGCCAATTGCAGAAAAAAAAAATCAAAAACGATGTCAGACGAAATGATGATTGTTTTGATTAGTGTTGGTTTTTTGTTTTGTTTGCACTGAAATGATGACCTGTATTTGCCAATTATGTCCCATAACCGTATTCTGTATTTTGTTACAACCGGTCCTTAATTAAAATTGCAATTGAAGAGGAACGCTTGGCGCCAGATACCTTGTTTACCCACCACTTCTATTGAAATGCCTTAGCCAAGTCAGGATTATTGTTATTTTCAATATCTCAGGTACATGTATGCCTGTCTATCATTTTTTGTCTTTTCTCTCGGACATTTGAGATTGATCCCCCGAGTTCTGAAGTTTTGCTTTCATCTTTATTTAACGTAAGGTTGGCCTTACGCACAATTAAGCAAGAGGTAAAAATAAATTGAACGCAAAAGAAAAAAATCAAAAAGTATTAAGAGAACCGTATTAGCAATGTCAATGACAACTGCCTAAGTGACGAAATATGACAAGTATTGGCGAATAGATAAATAGCATATGCTCTTGTACTTGCGGTATAAAACTCATGGTGTTTACAACCAATAAAAGGTTTATGGTGAACTTTCATATGAATGTATGCAACTGCTCAATTTTACTCAAGGTCAGGGTATATAGATCACAAAGTCATATTTAAGCAATCATTCTTATATAGAAGAGAAAACAAACATTGAATACAAATACTTCTTTTCCATTCTATATCTACAATCACCCTTAATTGACACAACTGAAAAGTCAACGAAGACATATGTTAAAGAAATAGTATTCAACTTATTGAATATTTAAGTAAGATGAGAGATATGCAAATTCATTTAATTATAGTTTACAAGACGATAATTTTTCTATATCAGATACATTAGCCCAAGGTGATAAAATTTACCCTGTGCTGAGGTTGATCTATATATGTTGATCTACAAATTGCACGTTTGAATCTTTTTATCGTGTTGCCAAAAAAGTAATTTAAGTTTCCAGTGATTTAGTAAGCTCTTTAGTTAGCAAAGTTTCTTGTTTTTCCTACAACACAAACAAGAAGCTTGAATCTACCTTTCAATTGTCGAAATCCGTAACTTTTTGGTCAAATCCTTACCGCTTGTCACGTAGTAGTTAAATCATATTAAAATATTATTTTATGATGTTGGCGTTAATAAATTGTACTTGAAGCCTTCATTTCAACCTTTCCTTGAAGACACGGCAAAAATAACATAACGACAAGCCATGGAACAGGGTAGATTTAAACATGCAGCAGTTTTAGAATTTCTAGTAACCATGTACATAAAACGACTTGTTTTGAATGGTGTCAATAACAACACATCTGTGTTATTGAAGTTCATAACGGGATAAACAAATTACCAACAACAAACTTTAAGTTGTCAAACAATATCAGTACACAGGAAAAATAGCTACGGACGTATTCATCCGTAGGCAATCCGTAATTCATCCGTAAATGTACGGACGGATACGGAAAAATCGAGCACACGGACGTTTTTCATCCGTATAATATCATCCGTAGTACGGATGAATTACGGACGTATTCATCCGTAATTTATCCGTAATTCATACGTTACTCAATTATTCCGTATACGGATGAACTGAACCTTCCGTTTACGGATGAATCGAGCAAA
This sequence comes from Arcuatula senhousia, assembly GCA_963971305.1. NCBI lineage: Eukaryota > Metazoa > Mollusca > Bivalvia > Mytilida > Mytilidae > Arcuatula > Arcuatula senhousia. The sequence continues at coordinate 72,164,847 of OZ020303.1, forward strand.
TAGTAAATAAATGCTTGATACCAATGTAGTTTAATGAATTTTTTTTTTGTACATGTAATATATGTTTATTGTTTGTCTGCACTCTTATTTTGGTATCATAACAGATGTTTTCTTGTAGGACATGTTTTTTTCAAAATATCGTGTGAAATGAATGTATGAATTTTTTGTTTAAGAATAATTATTGGATCCAGGCCCAGAATCAGAAAGGATGCAGATTAAATGTGTCCGACTTGTACCTTCCGGATACTGTTCCACAGTCCAATTCTACAATAATAATTAATCAAATACCTTTAATATGAATCAGAATAAATACTTGTACTATGTATGTTGTTTCTTGATTTTATCTGTGCAGTGCCTTAATTCTGTGGACCATTTTCTTCTTGTACATTATTGATTCTTTGTAATGTAGTGATGCTCAAGAAATATTTTTGTTTAATGTTGTTTTTCCAGCATCAATGAGACTTAAATGGTAGACAATGATTGAAGTACTAAAATATTGATGTATAACAAATCACATATATTAAAGTAAAAACAAATTTATATATAAAGATTATCTGTACATTAATAAATAATTACAATAACAAAGTTAAAAAAATGTAGAAAAATTACACTTAAGTCTATTAGTAATTTGTAAATAATATTAAGTCTCATTATCTCGATCTTCCATCATGCCTTTCACTTCCCCTTATTCTCTTCTTCCTGGAAAAAAAATAGTACAAATGAAAAATTGTTGGCTATAAATAAATTTAAGTGGTTGTTTTTATATCATTTTTTAGTACTGTTACCTGGAATATGGACCTAAATTAAGAAATGAGTCTAGTTGTTCATGTGTAAAATATAGGTCACAGTAACCTACTTTCTAGTGGGTGGACCGTGGTGAAGTGCTACTCATGACACATCTAGTGGTAAAATATCATTGACCCACAACATCTAAAATCCCAAATTATGGACCTTAATTATCACATACAGGCGGAATTTACAGGTAAAACTATGTCTGACCCAGATACATGGTTGGGCCATAAAATATGCAAAAGTAATTAAGGGGGACAAAGTGTACGTGATCAATCTTATATTCTTAAATTATGAGAGATGTGCAAAAAAGATGCTCAGTGATAGACACCCCATCTACCTTAAATATGGGTATTAGAAAATAATATAGTTATTCAATTTGTGATTTTATAAAGGTGCATACCTATAATTTCTCTCCTCTTTGTAACTCTGGTGGTGTCAAGAGATGCCAGTTTTGGCCAATCTGGGACTCTTGACAACACAGTCTCTTCATGAAAGGCCCTGAAGCTTGTCCAAAATTCCTTTATACTGGACTTTGTTGCGAACATTCCTTTTTTGTAAAGGAATGATCTCTAAAAAACAGAAAAAAACAAGGTAAATAATAAAATAATAAAATAATAAAATGTATGTTGATTAACACAAATGTAATGCAATATAAGTGTATATTTGGAATGGGAAAAAATCAGCCTATTAAAGTCTTTTAACATCTAAACTTTACTTATAACTAAAGTGTTACGGATGTACATATGGACAAGGCTATAATTTATCTGACTGAAGTTATATTTATTTGTACGACCCAGTGCTTAGCCAATCATTAATTCGTTCCCCTGTATATATTTCTGATTATTGGCATGGTTTTCATTAACACAGCTAGAACTGCTAATTATACTGTACGTCTGATTCACAAATTAATCAAATATTACAACAACATCCAAACCATTATGGACTTATAAACACCTGACATGGTTTGATGTTAATACACTTTTCAATAAGACTTAATTAGAATCCTTTTTTTTGGCTATAGATTCAAACTCATAAGAGCCACTTTAGCCAAAAGATTAAAATGCAGGGGTTCAAATTAGCACTGGTCTGAGGTCCGGGACCTTCCACTTTTGATTCAGGACCTTTTATATTTTATTTTCAAAAGTCTTGGACCTGTCTTTATTTAGAGTAACTCCTATTGCATGATTGAGGACTTTTTAATGTCATCAGGTGGACCTTTAACTTTTTACTCAAAAAGGTCCTGGACCTTTATTTCACAAATGCTAATTTGGACCCCTGAAATGCGAAATACCGATATTAACAGCATGAAACAATTAAACCAAAATATGCAAAACTGAAACCAATGATCTTGGAAAGATTGATTGCTTTAATAATTAAGTTCTTATAGTTTATTTTGTTTCTTTCATGGTTTGTACTTTCCACAATATATGTTATTTATTACATAGATGCATATAAAATACTGATTTTTCCCAGGCATGATGGCTGCTGTCTAAATTCATACGCCATTAAAAACTAATTTGTTAAAAAACGATTAAATATCGACAATTTATCCATGTAATAAATATGATAATCAATTGGGTCTCATGAATAACAAAAATATATGATCACTTGTGTAGGAACGCACTGCAGATTTAACTTGTGTGCGGAAAACTCGTTAAATCAGATGTGTTCACTGACTCATGATCATATTTTTGTTATTCACTCGACCCAATTAATTATCCTTTAAGTGATCTATGTCCAGAAGAGATTCTTGATATTTTTTACATTAATTATGAATTTTATTTTAATCTAGCTTGCATATAGATTGCTTAATGGTGAGCAGTCTGACTATTGGTCACAGTGAAGGCTAGCAGCACTGACTGTTTTTGTAATAGATTTTTAAATTGCCATTGTTTATAAATAATGTAAGTTGTTCAGTATCTTTTCTATCGATCACTTTAGTACATGTATTCATATATGCATAGACTTTACATGATATGATTTTCTGGTAATGATTTAAACATTTAAATTTTTAAAACCTACCATAACAAGAGAAATCTGAATTCTTTCCTCACTGTCTACTTGATCTGTAGAAGTGAGGAAAGAACCAAACAACATCTTGGCAAACTCATCAATTGCCATTGACTGTATGTCCTTCCCTGGCATTTTCATCTGTTCAAAAATCTGAAATAATGAATGAATGAAAGAGTTATGCAATGAATGACCAAACTATATGCTTTAATATGCCAAAAATAAGTTGTAAAAGTTGTTCAGTCACATGAAAATAAATATGTCTGCCCAGCAGATCTTGCTGATTATTATCGATCATTGATGTTAAAGTTGAATTAAGTGTAAATAATATTAAAATTATCTCAAAATTTACTAGTCATAATCAATGTATCCACGGTTTAAGGTTTTTCTTTTGCTTATTAATTCATGTCAAGTATTGGATTTACCAAATTGAGGATTGATTTTGTGCAGCTGACTTGTGAGTGCCCTCTAAATTATTACTTGTTTTGAAAGAAGGGGCAAAAATTAATATACCATATACAAACCACATAATTAAGGGCCAAAAGGGGTAATATATTTCTAAGTCTGCTTTTGGAATAAAAATTATTTGAATCCTTGTGAAAATGTGGGTGAAAAGCCCATCATCTGCTCATTCAGCTGCATGTGTCAAGAGCAATGGACTATATCCATAATGCGCCTCAAATGTCCAGTGTTCAACATGTTAAGGACATGCAGGCCCGATCAGCAAAGATTTCAAGGATTATTTATTTAATATAAAAATAAAGGTAATAACAAAATAACCAATCTTGGAGGATCAATGTCAATGTAATGATGAACAACATTTAATTAAAATAAAAGTTTGTTTTTGCCTGCATAAATGATGTCTCCTCCTGTTTCCCCCCAAAATTACTTAGTTCAAAAGGTCCATAAACTCCACAAAAATTTGAGGATAAAATTTCCTGGTAATATGCACAACTACATAATTATATTGTCCTGAGTTTCCTTGCCAAGTTTCGTTGAATTTGGATAAGTTAAGTTTCAGAGGAGTTAATTGTGCTGAAGAAGACAATAAATAAGGATTTCAGCAAATTTCTTAGTTTAAAGGGACATAACTTCAATAACAACTTGAGAATCAAAATTTCATGGTAATATGCACAACTATACAAATGGTGTCATTCCTACATAATAAGTTTCGTTAAATTCAGTTCAGCTGTTTCATGAGTATATAAATTGCACTGACAAGATCGAAGATAAATGGGGATTTTCAGCAAATTTCTATGTTCAAAGGACCATAACTCCCAAATAAAATTTGTGGATCAAAATTTCCTGGTAATATGCACAACTACATATAGTGTCTTTATTACATACCAGGTTCCGTTGAAATCGGTTCGGTGGTTTTGCGAAAGGTGTGCTAAAGCAGGCAGGAACTGCTATACTCTTCTGGAGCACCAGAGTTCATTCTTGTTACGACTTAATTGCAATTAATTCGCGTTTTTGATTTGTATTTGGTTCATTTTGTGTTTTGTGTTTTCTCATGCTGTTCTTATGCAATTTGTTTACTGGTTTTGTCGTTCCCCTTTTGGACTTTTGACACTCGAATGCCCCATTGGTGCCTCTTTGCAAAATTTCAAGTAGTTCCTTTCATAGTTTAACATGATGATGAAATATTTTTCAATATAACTGACAATTTAAATGAAATGGATGCTAAAAATATATATGCTTACCTTCCTTCTTAGCTGACACCTTAAGTCGGCATATTTTGAGCTAGAAAAGGACACAACTTGCTTAAAAGCAGATGCGTCCTTCTCAAATCCCTCCTTTCTCAACATTTTCTTTACCTCAGACTAAAAGTATAGAATGTTTAAACTTTCTGTTCTAAATCGTAATAAACAACAATTCCTGTACTTGCCATGTGAATCATTAGAGCCCCTTATAAAATGCAAGAACTTGATGCAAGTAAAAATCTGTAACTTCTAGTTAATATTTTTTATTTTAATTGGCTGAAATTAGGTGTAGTAAACAATAAATTTATGGTGACTTAACATTTGGTCAAACTTTTGTAGTTTGACAGGTAAATTAAATCAACTATATAATATTTTTTTCTGATATGTGTTTCAGCAGTGAAAAGAAAAACTATAATAAAAGTGTTTGTTTTTTATGTGCAGCAATTGTTACATAAATATCCCACTTTTTAAAGTGCTTAAAATAAGTCTTGTTTATAAATAGAGCATAGTATTAAAGTCTGTAATTGTTATCTTCCCTCTTTACTCAAGATACTCATATATTTAACTTTTAAGTAATCTTTTTATACCTTGAAAGATGGCTCTGTTGTGTTAAGCCAGGGAAGGACTGTAAACCTGACCTTTAGCAAAGTGCACAGCTCTTTCTGAAATTAAATTAATCAAATTTCAAATATAGTAACCAAATTGTTAAAGGTAACTAAAACTGATGTCTCAATCTCCTTCGTTTTGTGTATTTTATATGTACATAACAGAGGTATGAGTTCAAAGGTCAAGGTCAACCATGTATTGTACTGACCTACTTTCATACTAAATATATATCTAAGAACTGTCAATAGGCAAAGACAAGATAAAAATAAAAAATGACCTTCAGGTCAAAGGTCAAGGTCAATCATGTTGGTATGTAACACAATGTCTTATAGTGGCCTACCAACATACCAAATATCTTAGGCTGATGTCAAAAGACAAACAAATTATGGTCCAGACAAGATAATTTCATCAAAAGACTATATGGTTAAAAAAATAATCAAAAATGACCTTGAGGTCAAAGGTTAAGGTCAATCATATTGAAACATGACATATTTTCTTATAGTGACCTACCTACAAATCAAAAATATCTAAGACCTATGTCAAAAGACAAAAAAGTAATGGCCCTGACAAAACCATATAGTCCAAAATATCATCTAAGGTGACCTTGAGGTCATAGGTCAACCATGTTTGTACTCGACACATCATCTTTGTTTAACAAACCCCAATGTTATAAAATTAAAAGCAGTAATGAATCAAAAACAACAATCAAAACTCAATAAATTATGTCAATTCATTCGCGTTATTTTTAATAGACTGGATTCTCTCTAACTTTTTCGTTTCTCATTCTTATATTCTCTTTTTTTATTTCTTTGTTTTCACATGTATATGTATTTAAGCTAGGGTTCCTAGACAACTGTTCGAAACAAAATGTTTAATACTATATGTTTTTCTGCATGTGTACCTTTGTACCTTATAGGTTGTATCAGAATAAATGATATATATGTAGTGACCTACCATGACATACCAAATATTTAAGGCCGTGGATAGTATCAATTGTGAAAGTGGCTCAAATATGACAATCTGCACAACATGTTGTACAACATGAAGTAGACCTTAAAGCCCTGCAGTTTTTATATAGTGTTTATCTGCAATTATAATTATTGAGTAACTAAATTCAACCTGTATGGTGTATATTTATAGTACCTTAAAAGTACAACTTTCCATACTAAAGACTTTGTCTTTGCTTGCCTCCTCAATGACCTCCAGTCTTCTCTCTATGGAATCCATTCTTCCCCTAATCCCTTTCAATTCTTTCACTGTAAAATCAACAATATCAATAACATTAATGTAACAGATTAACATTTAATGTCATGTGTTTATTATTTACAATGCATGAATTTTAATTGGTGCCATTCAATTCAAAATATTATACATGTACCAGTACTTAATTATAGTATGTGAATCTGTATGAATGATTTCTCTTACGGTCCATACATGTATGTCTGTTCATCTGCACTTAGTGGGATGATAATCTGGGTACATCTTGGGTGGTAATTAACATCTGTACAGACAAGATAACTTAAGTAACGTTACACCCCTGAAAATTAACCCCAGATGTTATGATGATGCTGAATGCCAACCACTATCAAGGGTGAATGAAACATAAAGTTGTTGAGAAATTGTTGTACTCTGTGAATTTTTCCTAATTTTTTTTCATTTCTTTTATATTATTTTCCTTTCAAAATTTTACTTTAAACATGTTAAATGAGCAATGCTTTAGAAAACATATAATAAATGTGAAGCTTATGTCAAAATATACTTTTTTGAAAGTTGTGCATGCACTTTTATATAAACAATAGAAAATTGTTAAAAAATTAACAAATTAAATACACTGAAAGAAATTGGCTAATTTTGAGTGAAAAAAAAACTTTTAAATTGTATTAAGCAAATTAATTAATACTTAATACACAAGTATAGTGGGGATTTTTTTATTTGTCATGCAATTATATATGAGGGGGCGGACAGAGGGACGGGGATACAGGGGCTGAGGTGGCGGGGAGAGGGGGTGGAAGGGACGGAGAGGGGAGGTGGAGGGAGCAGGGGTGGAGGGAGGAGGACCCCCTGTCCACCCCCCATATATATTGCTGTATAATATCTTACTTAGATTAATTGTTGTAATTATTCACAATTATTTAACACTTTGAGTGCCTGCACTTACAAATTTCTCTTCCTAAGTCAACTTCCTCTTCTTCCTCTGGACGCTTTCTCTTTCTAGATGGTTCAACATTTTCATTCTCGTGAACAAACAGGTCCTGAGACTGATTCTGGTTTTCATTCTGGGAATCCTATAAAAACAATAAATAACAATATTAAAATAGACCTTAATGTTATATTCATATTAATTTGAACAGAAAGAAAATCATAATAAATAGAGAAAGCAACAAAAGTTTTAAGAATTCATACAGCAAAATCAAGTGTACAGAGTGAGACTGGTTCACGGTTGATCAGAATGAACCTTTAATACTCAAACTAGGCTAGCCATCCTTTTGCCTACTGTGCCACCAGTAAACCAGCACTGGGTCATTTCAGTACCTTAATTGCTATCTGTGATATTTACATGTACTTATCCTAGATTGGGAAACAAGCTTAATTAATGCTTTTAAAAATCCCTCACTAGTTTGCAGTTTGCGAGAGTGACCCCCATGATTTGAGCCTTATGATTTGAGCCTAACCTTATTGAAATCTCTACAAAGGTATTTCAGTGCTCTCCCCTGAGTCCCAATACACAGCAACAGGACAACTTTTTTTTGTCCCTTCTGACATGTCTGAAGGACTAACATCGTTTCATACATGTGACAAACTAATCACTGGTCATTTAAATGTTTTGAAAAACTGAATTGATTGAAAACCATTTTGCAATATATACAGTAGAAGGCTTAATAAAATCACCCATGGCATTGCCATTGGCATATTGACTGAGTTTATTTCTTGGATGCTTATTTTAAGAAAGTATTGTTATAAATTCAAATGTATACCACTGCATCAGAAGCCGCCGTTTAAGTTTTGAATCCTTGAAATTTAATCAAGGATCACATTTCTGTGTATTATTCTTGATGGGGCATACAGTGCAGTACTCCCCAACCTGTTGACACCATCGTTTTAAAATTGATTTCATGGGAAATATTGAACCAAAACGGACAGATCGATGATATCCAATACCTGATTATTGATATGATGTTGATGTTTTTATACTAGATTTTTTTTTCTAAACTTACTTCGTAAGCGCTCATGATCTTTCTATAAAAAAGCCTGGCGTCTGTAGCAACTGTCAGATGACGTCATACCAAAACAGTGCGCGGTATTGCACAAAACATGTACAACAGACCTGTGCTCACTAGTCACGGTCATATGTCCTTTCAATTCTCGATGAAGCAAAAAATCATCTGTATGCATACTTTAACGCTGAATTTATTTTCCTTTCCTCGATTTTCTAACTTACTATTGAAGTAATACTGAAATCAGATACTCGATTTTTATTTCTCTGACCCGGGTCAAATCAAAGCATTAGCATCACCTTTTTGCACATAAATGGAAATAAATATTGTATGCGATGGAAGAAACGGAATTCAAATGCTACCCTTGCAAATATAACACAGACCGCAAATCTAATTTTTATCGACACCTCGCATCGCAACAACATTATAATGTAATTTCGTTTTTAAACCATGATATTTGTGACGATTTCGAAGCAGAAGTGGCCAGCGCCAATGAAGACGAAGTAGAACTAGAAGTCGAAGAACCCAACGAGGCTGATGAAGAACCATGTAGTTGTAGCGGTTTAAAAGATTCGGTTTTTATTCACGAAGATGATGATAGTGATGAAGATATATCCTGTGGTAAAGGACCGACCAGTAACTGGGGGATCTTGATTTTTAGCCAGGGGGGCTACTGCCTATGATTTAGAAGTGTTCTATGTTAGACCAATATAGAGGAGCGCTGCCCTCTTCACAGCGTGTCCCTTTGCCCTCTATGAGCACCCTGTGTCCCTTTTTTGTTCCATTTGGATGTCCCTTGGGTCATTTAATTACAGTACACCTGTTTGACCCAAGCCATGACCGTATATGGCTCCATTTACTACATGTACCAAACATCCTGTTTAATGAATGGCCCCAGGAAAGATCTATAGATAATTAACTGTGAATAGTACCAAGCCATTACTGTCAATCAGTGTTAATTATTAAATTTAACAAGTTCTCTGTCGGCAATGTATATTGAGGTCGGGTCCTGAGTTATGTCCCTTTCAAAATTTTATTTTTCAAGTTTATCTTGACTTTTACACAAATTTTACTGCAATTTCATCAGTATTTCATTTTAAAGATATTTTATAAAAATATGTACAGTTTTAAGTGATATTTGATGGTGATACTTTTTATTTGCCATTTTGCTTTTATAGATGCACCATATTTGACAACTTTTGTTAACTTTGTCTGTCAAAATTCAATTTCTTAAATAATTGAAATTACCTTATATGAAGGAAATCCACTTATGGGTTGTGCACAAACATATACAACCATTAAAGTAAATACATGTGTATAAATTTACTTGTAAAATAGGCCCCCAGTCCTGAAGAGGGAAAAACAAATTCTAGTGACAGGAGAATTAAGAAAAAAAACTTTTATAGTGTTATCATGAGGTTATGGCACTAATACATTTTTGTAATAAATGAAAAGAGCTAGCTTTTACTGGAGGGAACAAGGGAATAAAATAAGTGCTCACTAAATTGTTTCACACTTAAATTACTATTCTTAAATTTCCAGCATGGGACTCCTAGTACACTTATCAGCATATAGATGTACATGTAACAATATTTACACCATTAAAAAATAAAATACAGGAATTTAGATTTGTTAGTGTTCACTAGCTAGGAAAAGACATTTATAGTAATTGCTTTGATCTTTATCTTCACATTATGACATAAACAATTTCTTATGAATTCTTATGAATTGATTTGAAATTTATAAATCCTGCTATTTCAATTAATTATTTTCAGACTCAAATGAAGAATTGAATGGTGCCTGTAATAAAGACAGTAGCTGGTACCCTTTCCAATCAAAAGCAGAGCTGTTAATATATATCTTCATGAATTCAACTACTCATCCTGTTGTAAGTCATTAATTTAGCTATGGTCTGTGGTAGAAAAAAAAACACTGTTGAAATCCACATGATGCAGCTGGTAATATCTATGATAAAAGACTTATATATATCACTCCAAGGAACACGTGTATCAAGCCAAATAATTTTTACTAACACTTTATATAGGTGAATAAAGCCTAAAGATGTGAAAAAATTTGATTTTTTACCATGATATCAATCAAAAATGGCAAAATTTTTTCGCAAAGTCTCCATTGGGTCTAATTAAGTTGTCAGATGACCCCTAACAAAAAAGAGGACTAGGTGAACGACTCAGGCTCCTGGGAGCCTCTTGTGTTGTATTAAATATCTTAAGAATACATTTCATTATGAGAGCACAATATATATATATTGATCATATCTGTATTTTTGTCATCTTTGTAGGGTGATCAAATTGTGAAATTTGTTCTTTTCATGATGAAAGAACTAGGTATTCATGGTTTACCATCATTTGCAAGCCTAAAAGAGAAGAAATTTGGGTCATTTTCATGGGAAAACTTTGTTGCAAAGGTATGGTCCAATACATAAAAGATAATGAGATATTAAATGTAGAATTAAAAGACACCTTTTCAAACAGGAAAATAATCAAAGAAGCAAAGCCGTATCAATCAAAAACAGCATGAAGAAACAGACTAGAACATAAAAACATAAAAACATAAATTAAACAAGTGTGGCAACTAAAAGTATGTGAAACTACCTTTAAGCTTTCATTTCTTGATATTAACACAAAAACTTTGTGTATAGACGATATTGAGATGTGGAATAAGTGTACGCAACACAACAAACATAAACAAACAGCAATTCAAAAAATCACAACGGAAATATTAGATGCCTTGCTATTATAGTTTTCAAGCAATTCATTGTCCAAAGAAGTCTAACAAAAAGTTTTCCGCCTGAAAAAAAAACCTAAGTTAACAGAGTCACTGGAGCGTGAAAATGGGGCCAGGGTCAAACAACATGGTAACAGTTGTGTAGACCATAACCTGAACTGTCTGTATACCCAATATCAGATGCTTACCTATTATACTTTTCAAGCAATTCATTGTACAGAAAAGTCTTACAAAAAGTTTTTGACTTAAAAAAAGACCTAAGTTCACAGAGTCTCTGGAGCGTTAAGAAGGGGTCAGGGTCACATGGCATGGTGGCAGTTGCGTATATATATATAGACTATGACCTCAACTGTCAAAAAAAAACAATCAGCTACACAAACTTAAGTGGTAAAATGGGGTTTGTCAAGATAAAAAAATCTTGGTTTTTTTTGGATCAAAATGAAAGCAGTTACAAAACTATAAATATAAAATTATAGACAGATATGCTGATTATAAAAAATTGTTGAAACTATATATAACATGTACAATTTTAGCCTCCTGTTATTACTTGTAACTGATTAAAGAACAAAATTTATATTTTATATTTATATTTATATTTATACTCTGATTCTCTCAATTGCATTTTTTGTGATTTGTGTGTTCAATATGTTATTATGAGAAAATGATGCAAGTATATGTATCATAATTAATAACATTCTTATTTTTTAGGGGTATGATTCTGATAATGTCCCACTTTGGACAATAAAACCATCAGAAGTTTTGAAGATGAGTTTGGCCCATCCTGATGTTTCAAAATCTATTATTAGGTAATTATAAAGTGTAAAATCAATCCTTTTTAATCTTTTATGGTATGAAACATTGTAAAATTTCACAGCATTTATTAAAGAGAATAAAAAATACACAGACAATAGTTACATAGTAGTGTTGATTACATTTAAGCCATTCTCCCAGTGCCTTCGTCCTTTAGACGTATAAGCTGCTAATGTGAACACATGTTCACTTATTATACGGGGGTATTAGCAGTTTATAAGAACAAAGTTGGGGGGTTATATTGGAAACACACCGTCTGTTTTTTTTGGCAATACAGATCGAGTCCAATATGTAGCGGTTATCCTTTTGTGAGCTCACGCACAATATTACTTGTTTAACTTTAAATATGTATTATTTTCATCAGGAAGCCAACTGACAGCAATGTCATAAGTCACCCTGCCAATGGAATGAAGTGGAGAAGCGAGGTTCATTTTAGAGACTGTGAGGATGATGGATCCCCCACAGTAATGATCCCTCTTAACCTGTTTCTTGACGATACAGCAACCCATAAAAGTAAGCAGTGGTTGCCACTGCACTGCATTCAAATGCAAATGTCAGGTAAGGTCACATAGAGTAAAACAATTATTGTCTATCATTGTTACAGACATAGGTAATCTATCTATTACGAAGATTGTACACATTATTGCAACGACCCTAAATCCTCTTTGTAAAAAAAGTAAGGGCTTTACCCCACGACCCATAAAAATCAATAATTTGATTTAGTATGTAACGCTCAATTTGATTGGTTGGACTAACCCATGTTATTTTGTATTATATGGTTTGGTCTTGTGACGTCACTAACAACTTCATCTGCCACGGCATTTTCGCAATAGTCCCTATGATTTATTGTTGTTGAATATTATATAGTTAATATAAATCTTACGAAATTAAACTATAAGGAATGACTTTAATAGTTGGTAATTTTATAGGGATATAAAATGGGTAGGGTCGTTTTACGCTCTACATAAAAAGCGTAAAACGACCCTACCCATTTAATACCCGTATAAAATGACCAACTATTAAAGTCATTCCTGAAATATAAAGTGTGTTTTAAACCCCCCCCCCCCCAATCCAATTATTAATGCAATAGCCTTAAGAAAAAGAAAACACATCTGTATTTAATTCTCAAAACCAACAAAAATAAAAGTTGCATCAATTTGAAAGGGCTTGCTTTTATTTGAAAACATTGATTAAAATTCATATCAGTTTCTAGTTTTTTTTCAAGTTAATAGCTCAAGGAAGGAAAATAATCTTAATGTTGTAATAAAAAATTTCAGGAATTCCTTTGGAAAATAGGCAAAAAGAAGGTTCTCTACAATTTCTGGGAGCATCGGAAAAGGTGGAAATAATGGATGTAGCAAAAGTGATAGTAGATGACATCCAAGATCTTAAAAGGTAAATTATGAATTAAAATATCAGTGGTGCAAACAAACTTAGAATCATGCAGACAAGTGACAAATAACATGGATTAAAATTATGTTGGCTCATGTTTTATAATTGCTGATTTTTTTGTTCAGATTCAACAAAAACAAGTGTGTTATAACTAGCAGAGACTGCTATTTTTCTGCAATTGCATAAATTAAGGTTTTCATTTAACTTGTTTTGCCTTTTTAGACCATATTGTATCAGATTTTTTGCATGTAGGATTTTTCCAGTGTCCTTCTCGTCTGTAAGCTTATAAGCTGGTATTAAACTCAAAATTTAATTTTTGGGCCATATATATTCACATTACTCTTATACTCCTTTTGTTGATTAGTTAAAATTAACTTAAAAATGAATTTTCATTTAACTTTCAAACAGATTTTGTGATATAATGTAAATGTGCACCTCCTGTCAAATTTAATTTAATTTGTTCTTGGGGTTACAAGAGGGCAGAGGTATAATTTGTAAGCTGACTTGCTCACAGTTTTTGTCTCGCCTGCGACAAATAGTCACGGAAGGCGAGACATAGGTATTACTTTCCGGCGGTGGCGATGGCGTCATAAACTTTTTTGTGAGACTTTTGTGGACAATGAATTGCTTGAAAAGTATAATAGCTAGGCATCTGATATTTGGTATACAGACAGTTCAGGTTATGGTCTACGCAACTGTCACCATGCCATGTGACCATGACCCCATTTTTATGCTCCAGTGACTCTGTGAACTTAGGTCTTTTTTCAGACAGAAAACTTTTTGTAATACTTGTGTAGACAATGGATTGCTTGAATAGTATAATAGGGTAACAGGGTAACAGTAAATTAGAAAACCTTTTTAGTCTTAAAACTGATTTTATCCCAGAGGCTTATTTATCAGTTAAAGATTTTAGAATTAGAAGAGCAATTTGTAGAATAAGAATAAGTGCTCATGATTTGAGAATAGAAAAAGATAGATATAGTAAAAATTATATTGAGAGATCTCAAAGACTATGTCACTATTGTTTGAGTAAAGACATCCATGCGGTTGAAAATGAATCACATTTTATAGTAACATGTCCTCTATATGAACAGGAGCGTAGCATATTTTTTGACAAAATAAATAAATGCTGTGAAAATTTTCAATCATTGTCCCCAGAGCTTAAGTATTTCTGGCTATTTACTAATGAGAACCTAGAAGCATTAAACTATTTAGGCAATTTTATTCTTGAATGTTTTGAGAAAAGATCTGAATGGAAACAAAAGAAATAATAAAAAGTTACTAAATGTTAACACACTAATTGTATTATGGTCCATGTTTATAATCTATTCTTTTATTTTTTTATTCTTGATATATTACAATGTATACATGGTACTTCAATGGCTCTGATCCTGTGTCTCATTGGTTTTTTTTTATTGTTGTGTTGTTTTTTTCATATCATCTGTCCAATCATTTAACTGTTTGTTACATTATGCCCTTCGTGGGTTCTTGATTAGCTAATAAAAAAAATTCTTAAATTCTTATAATAACTAGGCATCTGTTATTAGGTATACAGACACTTTTTGTGTTTATATCAAGAAATGAAAGCTTAGGTAGTTGATTTTAGCAATGGTGCCGGCAGGCGAGACATACTTTTAGTGGCCACACTTGTTCTATTTTTTTTCTAATTTTGTTATATTTTAGCAATGGTATCAAGGGTTTTGATGCCAAAACAAAAGAAATATGCACAATAAGAAGCACTCTGAATGCTATTGTAGCAGATTACAGTATGCTCTCTTATTGCTGTAACCATCTTGGAGCCACAGCTAGTGAATATTGCCCAAGATGTCATGTAAGCAACAAGTCTGTCAATAGAGTGTACACCTTTATAATAGACATTTTACAAAATTTCATAAACTAGAGAGTGCAATATAAATTATATCTTTCTTGATTTTATATGGCATATATTTATCGTTCTTCATTTAAAAATTTCCTCAATGTTGTTCACATGATGTGGCCAACCCATAAAGGGAAACTACTCTTGCAAAAATGAAAATAAAAAACTGAAATCCGAATTATAGATGACTTTTTAAAAAGGGCTATAGCAAATTTACTTTTTCATGCATCCAAAGTCTGTGTTGATTATAAAATCTTAATTTTACAAACTTTGCAAATGTACCTGACCAAATTGTAATTAATTTGACCTTACATTTTCAACATAGGAATTTGATGCATAAAAACTGGCTTAAATTTCAGTCAAACCCTTATAGCTAAACTGAAGAAAGGAAAATTAAAATAGAATGTCATATATTTCTTATTTAAAGAGCCTTAATTAGATATTACCGGTACATAGATCTACATTGGTAATTGTACAGAAAGTCCTTACATCTTGTATATTTTACTCTAGGCAAACTCTGATCATTTTATGGAAATTGCTGCTCCAAGAACACCAGATGAGACAACAAGAACCGTCCAGCGACTGAATATGAGGAGCAACGAAAATGATAAAAAGGCACTTAGGAAACAGAAAGGTGTCAAAGAGCATAGAAATGTTTTTTGGGACTTAATAAATCCCCACAGGTATGTTATTTTATCACTCAAAGTCCTCTTATATATGTACCTGAGAAAACTGTAAAACATAAATTGTTGGAGTACATATTTTGATATTCTAGAAAACAGAAATTGTAAATTCAAATATTTCTGTTTGCACATTTAGATTGCAACATCTAGATTTCTCATATATTTTCAAGATCATTTTTACAAAAACAACTTGTTCATTGTCCCGATTATGGCTGAAATTTAATGGATTCACATTTTTTTCGTTCTCTATGCTGACTGATTTATATCTTTATCAGGGACTTATGAAATTTGCATCTCATGTTTTAATGTGGAATAGTTTTTTTTTTAACAGTGGTAAAATTATTGACTGAAAAAAAAAGGTTTCACATGAAGCCATGTAAAAAGAATTGACTTAAAATTATTGATAAAAATTATTATGTTCTTTGTAAAAAATGCTATTTTTTTTATTAAGATAGAAAAAATATGCATGCAAGTTTTCCTATCTATGTCTAGTTTCATATCATAAAGGAAAGTGATAATATTCTATATAAGTTTACACTTGTAATGTTTTTACAGAGATATTCCAGTTGGGATTCTACATCTAATCCCTCTTGGCTTGGCCAAGCACTTAACAAAATTCATTGTTAAGCTGCTAGACCAGAACACTATTAGCAAGCTGCAGATTCATCTGCTGTCCCTGGTACCTGGATCTACATTTAAAAACTTTTTCCAGTACATTGACAGTAAACAAGGGAAACACTTTAAAGAATATGTAAGTTAATAAAGAAGGTAAAAAATAAAAGCTTTTCATGTTTTTGCACTATAGAAATAAAGTAATGCAGAAAGAAAAAAAGCTGTTGCTTACATAAACCTTCAAGTCATTAAGCTACAAGTTTTCAGATGATCCCTTATACGGGTACTTTAGATGTACTTCTACTTAATTTCGCAGTGTCTTAATTTTTGCTATATTCGTGGTCAATGAAAATCCCTGAAAAATAGTACACGGGGAATACATGGAATATGCAATGATTATATTTAAATCTCAATAATTGAAACTGTCAAAATTAATACCTGCCAAGTATCTAGGTATATTGATTGAATGCATGAAAATTACCTACTTCAAAAACTAATACGTTTACAGTTATATCCTTTCAGCTTAAGAACTAGAAGAGCAATTCAGGCTTCTATGGGCTTTTTGTTTGTTATACTGATGAAATGTGCCCCAAAACATAAGTTGCTTTCTTCATAAAAAATTTCACTACCATAAAACAAGATTTCAGTATATATAATTAGTCATCTGATAATCAATGCAGTGTCACAAAAACTTCTGTCACAATTTATATTTGTTTTTAATAGAACAACTTCTTGTCACAGCCTCTGGATATATGACATCTATAAAGTGAAAAGCAAGTTTATGCCTGTAACTCATCTACTTCCTGTTTACCAAATATTTTAAGATGTAGAACATTGAAATCAGTACTGGTAATTAAAAGGGATTAATTTGGCTCCCAGGAGCCTTTGGTTGAAAATACAGCAACAAACAACTAAATACTGTACATGTTTGTGACAAATATATCAAGTATACAATGTAATCAGATTGTTTCTATTGTAGCTTAAGGTGGCCCCTATAAACATGAGTTATGCTGGAGTAGACAGGGAATTGATCAATATGGTTGTTTGCTTAGCAAAGGTAATGATGACCAAATAAAAAGTATATATGTATATTAACTAACCACATACCCAAAAGACAGTTTTAATAAACATTTTAATTGGAAACCCTATTTATTCCCATTATAGTCTGAAATTTAAAAAAAAATACCTTGCACCCTACAGTATATCATTTTAATACGACAGCAAAATTTTGCGATCGTATTATGTTTTGATATATATTGCACCATTACATTGCTAAAGGGGGCCAAAGACGGGGCTACGCCAAAAAAATCTACTTTTTTATTTTTGGTCTGATTTTCAAAATCTTTTTTCATTGCAATCCTTGTGACAATCCCTGCCTGTGTTTTTCAATTAGATTTGCAATATCTCTTATCGGTTTTGAGCAATTAGGGGTGGAAGGGACAAAAAACACCATTTTAAAAGTTTGTCAGGCAAATAGTTTTACACAATAAGATGATTATATCTACCAAAAGAAGCATCTTATTGCATTTTGGGTTGTAGGCCCTAACCGATTTAGAAAAATAATGTTTATTATTTATTCGATTTTGAAAATTCTTTTTCTGTTGAATTGCTCATTTAATTCTTTCAACTAAATGTGTCAATGGTTTTGATTTATATTGCATATAAATCCATACCCTACCCCCAGAATTTCAAATGGTTGCTGCCTTACATCCGATATCACATCTTTATATATATTTTAAATTGTTTTCAAGTTAATTTGATGTGTTTTGAAATCTGTATTAGTATAATCAATGTCAATCAATGTATTATATTTTAAGTTATTTTATTCATTTAGATTCAGAAACAACTGAATCAGCAAATATTTGTGGACTCTGATATAGAACAGTTGAAAGAAAATATCACCAGTTACCACCTTATGATTGAAGAGCATGCACCAGAACTAAAGAAGAAAGCAAAAACTCACCTGCTTCTACATGTGGTACAGTTTTTTCATTTTATAATTAAGCATAAAAAAACATTTAAAAGTAACACAGTCATTTACTTACCTAATACATGTGTAGAATGTACAGCAGCAAAAATTCACCTAAAATTGGCCTCTTGGTTAATACCAACCACCAACCCTCTAGCATTTATTGTCCCCTGCTGCAACGCGATGGAGGGACCTAGTAATGGTCTTCGTCAGTCTGTGTGTCTGTGTCACTTTTGTGAGTGCAACTACTCTGAGACCAGTCAACGGATTTTGATGAAATTTTGTTAGATTGATTGTCATGATATGTAGTTGGTCATTTCGCACCGCCTTTTTGATTTGACAAATTTTATAGGAGCTATGGGACTATATCGACTTTGTTCATTTTAGGTCATAGGAACACTTTGTGAGCACAGATTTTGATGAAATTTTGTGGTGGTTATTATGATATGTAGGTAATCATATTGCAATGCCATTTTAATTATTCAAATTTTAGTTCATTTTCAACTTGAATGCAGCGGCGGGGACATTGGCTACGTGTAGCAATCTTGTTAGATATCAAAATGTTGGAATATGATTTTTTACATTTTTATGTAGGTCCCTCAAGTTCATGTACTTGTTATATTTATAACAATAAAAAATCCTTATTTATACATAGATAGTAGATTTCTGAGTGCACAGAAATTGTTTATTTCGGTCAGTGAAATAACTAAAAATGCTGGAAATTTTATTTAACTGTTATTAGGCAGTACCTATAACCTTGTCTATGAAATTTAAAAACTGTTGCATCTGCATAAAAATAGTCTTAAGCGCACCCATGAATAATTGGGTTGTTTGGTAATTGGTTTAACACACATTTAATTATCCTATTCTGAATCATTTGTTAGTTATACTATAATTATTTTATAAAGATAGTTTGTTTTAATGGGGTAACAATTTTACGTCACTCCATGAACTCTTTGTCTTATTAAAGGCAATTATTTACCCCCCGCAAACAAAGTTTGGAGGGTATATAGGAAACACCCTGTCTGTCTGTCTGACCGTCTGTCTGTTCGGCCGTCTGTCCACATAACTTGTAAGAGCTTCTCCTCCTAAACCGCCTCATGGATTTAGATGAAACATTACATGAAGCAAGTACATCATATGTAGATGCAAAAAGAATTTTCATCACAATCAGACTTCATTTAGGGGAGATAATTGGACTTAGACTTCTTAAATACATTATTGAATGGGAGACCCGGTAAGCGCAACTCCTCCTAAACAGCTTGATGGATTTTGATGAAACTTTGTATGAAGGAAGTACATCATCTGTAGATATACATGAAGAATTTTTATTGCTCTGGGTTATCATTGAGGGGAGATAAATGGAATTGAGATTTTTTTTTATAGTACAGAGTCCAATATGAAGCGGGGGTATCCTTTTGGGAGCTCGCTCACAGTATTACTTGTTTGTTTTAGGTGGAGGACATAGAACGTCATGGGCCCCCATATTCTTTTCAAGAGGATGCATTTGAAAAGAATCATGGGAAAATCAGAACACAGATTTTTTTACAAAATCAAAAGGCAAGGTCCAGAGACACCAGCGTGCAGTTTTCGAAGCATTTCATTGCATCACATGTCATTAGTGGTGGATTTTTTGAAGACAATAAAGAATGGTAGGCCAATATATGACAAAACAAAAGCTGAACATTAATGTCAAGCAAATTATATGTAAAAAAAAACTTTGAAAGTCTGGTTTAATGTGTAACGGTAATATTAACTTATCACAAACATTGAATATTTCAATATCACATATTTTAGGATTTTATTATATTCCCTCCTCCTCCTGCAAACAAAGTTTTGGGGGTATATACATGTAGGAATCACCTTATCTGTGGGTCTGTGTGTCCACGTACCTAGTAGCGCTTTCACTCCTAAACCTCTAAATGGAATTTGATACAACTTAACATAAAGAAAGCGCATCATATGTAGATGTACATGAAGAATTTTCTTTGCTGTCCAATATCATTCAGAACTTTTACTTTTTTAGATATATTTATAAAGTAATCAATGGGAGACCTCAAAAGCACAACTCCTCCTGAACGGCTTGACAAATTTTAATGAAACTTTACATTAAGGAAGTATGTAATATGTAATAACATTATGTAGATGTGCATGAAGGATTTTCATAGCTGTAGGATATCATTCAGGGGAGATAATTGGACTTTTTAGGTATACATGTAATATTAAATGGGAGATCCCTTTAGCACAATTGCGCCAAAACCACATATATAGATGTTCATGAAGAATCTTTCTGTCAAAAATCATTGAGGGGAGATAATTTGACTTAGGTGTTTTTGGCAATGTAATGTTCAATATTTTGTTGAAGCTAGGATATTTGTAGCTCATCTACATACTTCTTATGGAACATTTTTTTTGGTCTCAAAACATTGTTTATGTTGCATTCTCAAAGAGAAACACCATAGAGGCATTGCTATAGTTTGTTGTGACATTGCATTAGACTGGTGAAGAAGCAAATATTTAACAAATGTGGCAATCAAATGTCAAAAAGTTACCGGTAGTAAAGGCCAACACAAAACCAGTTGACATAAAGCTATCACTAAAAAAAATCATCACAACATATAAAAAACTACATATTGCAAACACACCGCTATCAGCAACGTGAACATAATTAAGTCAAATATCATATTGTAACATTGCATGTTTTTTTAATAATTCATTGTGTTGTTAAAATGGAAATGCCTTTTAACATGCATTAAGATTGAAGGACTCATCAATTTGAAATATGACCATGCACCTTAACACATCTTACACTGGCCATATATAATTAACATATAGTAGCACCAATGTTGATGACTTAGCTGTGTTATTGTTATCATATGGTTATTAATCAAGCTTTATTTTAAACAGGATTGCAGCTTCACCTCAAGTCATTAAAATTGGGAAATCTGTGCAGGTACAGAGATTTTTTGGAGTTGAACCACCAGCAAGCAGAATACCAGGAAGCATTTCCTTGTTTCATAGAGATAACCATGGTCACCTAATTAATGAATCGCAAAGAGATGATGTCATCCTGAGTGCCATGGTTTCTCTTATGACACCACAACCTTTGGGAGAGTATTCTCTTAAACGAGGAAGAGGGGTTGTCAGCAAAGATAAGGAATTGGTAACATCTGGAGAGTGGATATTTTATCTAGATGCAAATGGAACTGTAAGTTTAAATTTTTATATCCCGGCTTCAACCCTGTTTTACCCTTGTCTGTTTGTTTGTTTAACCATCCATAACAAAATTTCTGTACACAGTTTCCCAAGCAACTACATGAGATACAGGTCTGATATTTAGTATACAGCTTTATCCTATTAGTACCATATGGTATATACCGATGTTATGTTCCTAGGTAATCTACTTCCTGTTTAATGAATACTTAAGATTCTTACACATAAATGATAATGGGCATACATACAAAATTTCTGTCATATTTTTCGAGCAACTACATGAGATAGAGGTCTGATATTTTGTATACAGCTTCATCCAATAGTACCATATTGTATATACCAATGTAATCTACTTCCTGTTTACTGAATACTTAGACTCTTACACATAATGGACATACATGCAAAATTTCCGGCATATTTTTCGAGCAACTACATGAGATAGCGGTCCGATATTTTGTATACAGTTTTATCCTATAGTACCATATGGTGTTTACTGATTTTATGTTCATAGGGAATCTACTACCTGATTATTGAAAAGTTAGGTATATTTATGCCAGGCATATATGTCTTTCCCTAGTTCCTGTATGTGACTATTTCTGCCATTTTCTCAGAGTCTAGTGTGGTTTTCGTTACTTTTAATGACAATCATGAGACTTAAAAACTATGCAGCACAAGCAGGGTTATCATCTTTCTGCCAAATACTTAGGTTTACCCAATGCATAAATTGCATAAGCCCAATTAAGCTCAAAGATTTATTTCTCATTTCAGATCAGTGTTCCATTTTATTTTATTTTTTACAGGAAAATGTTGCAGTCTTCAATGAAGGCTATATTATTACACCTACGAGAGGAGAGTGTGTTCTGGTAGTTAAGCTGCAGAAAGCTATTTTGATGAATGAGAAAGATGTCACAGGATGCCACAAATACAGATTGGAAACATCAACTCATCTGATACAGTCAAACAGAGTTTTGAGGAAAGCTGCAATACACCACGACTGCAAATCAGCCAGATGTAGAATATCAGAGGAGTTGTCAACTTGCAGAATGGAGCAGGAAATGGTTTCAGTAGAACAAAAACATCTTAAACATGCTAAGCAAATCAGGTTATATCTGTTAAATATCTATTAACTGTCAATTGTTGTGAATTAAAAAACATAATTTTGGACATAAATATTATACCGCAGCAAACAAGGTTTTGGGGTATATAGGAATCACACTGTCTGTCTGTCTGTCTGTCCGTCTGTCCACATAACCTGTAAGCACATTTCCTACTAAACCGCTTGATGGATTTTCATAAAACTTTACATGAAGGAAGTATATCATATGGAGATGTGCATGATGAATTTTCGTTGCTTTCAAATATCATTCAGGGGATGTTAATAGACTTACGCTTTTCATAGTGTCAGTGAGTGACCTCGTAAGTGCAACTCCTCCAAACAACTTGATGGATTTTCATGAAACTCTACATAAAGGAAGTACATCAAATGGAGATGTTTATAGAGAATTCTCATTGCTCTCAGATATCATTAAGGGGAGATAATGGATTTTGTTTTTTATCAATATCCAATACATTAGTGTCCAGTATGAAGTATTCCTTCATGAGCTAGGTCACAGTATTCCTTGTATCTCATATGTGTCAAGGTTTCCAATCTGTTTTTTTTTTTTTGCATCCTGTAAAATCAAAATTTTGTTATATTAGACAAATATGTATTTTTGTAACTCTTTATAGTTATCTCTTAATTCTATATTTAAAAGCTATTTTATTCACTTTTTTTTGTTAGTCACTATTATATATTATTATTGTGCTGATTCCAGATGTATTTAAACATGGATTTTGGGATCAAAAGTCAAGGTTATAGTAAAAATTTAAATTGATTTGAAAGTAAAATTTGTTTCCACAGCATTACTTTTGGACACCTTGATAGTTACAAACATAAAAGCTTATGAGATTAGGAAGATGTGAATTGATTTTGAGGTCAAAGTTCAATAAAGGTCACAAGTTTTGACAAAATTATATTTCTTCTTCCAAAACCATGAAAAGCGACTAATTATAGAAACAAATTTTTACAAGTTTGGTTTTTAAAAAATATTCTATTCTATTACAAAATATTTTCCATATTACAACAATATTAATATAGCTTTGCTATAACAATATTATTTAAGCTTTCATAACCAATTTTGATAAGTGACTTTTTGATAGTGCAAATGTGTTTGTATATTGTTTTACTATTCAGATGAAAGTGTACAAATGATTGTAATATGAGTGAATGTTGATGCATAAATGATAAAAGAAAATAATAAATACATTATTTAACTGTTGCATTATTCATAAATTCCAGAATTCAATATGGTAACACTGGTGATTTTGTGTATACTTCAAAAAAAAGTCTGAAAATACAATCAATATAGGAGCAATACATGACTGTTGGACATCTGTAAAGGCAAAGACAAAAGCAGTGGAGATGAAATACAACAATAATATGATAAAAAATAACAAAACACATAGAAAATTCCACCTAAAAAATAAAGATCATACACCAATTAAGATGTTTAATGTTCTACAAATATAAAAACCCAAAAGATGTTGCAAATGATAAAACAATTGATTCCAAAATGTAGTTAAAATTTATGGATTAACATTGGACATTATTAAAATATTCGTAAAATGTTTCTTCATTTTATTGAAGGTTTACATCGAGTGAAAGTAAACAGATAAAAAACAGACATAAATGAAATACGTCCGTAAAAATTTATCCGTTTTACGGACGGATTGCATCAAGTGATATTTTACGGATGGAAAACGGACGTAAATGAAATGCGTCCGTAAAAATTCATCCGTTTACGGATGATTTAATCTGGACGAAATACGTCCGTACATGGACTATCCGTATTACGGAAGAAATTACGGATGAATTACGGATGATTTGAGCACCATCCGTAATACGTCCGTAGCTATTTTTCCTGTGAACTATACAAGTACAGAGATAGAACAACATGTTGGTTCTCATTGAATAGTTTAGTGGTAAAGATATTCACAAAATAATTTATGGGCGAGGTAAGTGTGTAACGCAACTGTTTTCAAAGTTAATGAACATTCTCGTGCCCCCATCCCCTAGGTACAGTAGAATATTCAATGTATATATAATCATATTTTAAATAAAAATTATGTTAACTTTGATGTGCACCTGCATTGTATTTTGTATAAACGGTATCAACCCCTCCAGCATATACTAGTAACCTCATCAATGTGTTTTGTGTATTAAATTTTTACGAATGAACCAGGAAGGAATCAAGCATAAACCAATGAAATAACAGAAATATCAAAGGTAGAGTCCGAACCCAATCAAGTTACAGATAAATATTCATTTATGTTCGGGCACCCATCATTAAAAAGATCGATTTGTAAATTATAAAGAAATTAATAAAACTCGTTGTTTGTCGTTTAAAAATAGAGATGTATCAAATGCGATGAATGTTTACATATTTTATCATATTTTGAAAAGTAATATAGAAAACAAAGAATACAGTAGACAAACTACTACGTATAGACTAAATAAAACCACGTAAAGCAAGCAGTAATCTTACGGCTTCATAAGGCAGGTAACGCTTGCCTAAAAATAATAGCAAAAATAGTAAAAATAACAATTTTATAAAATTTCTGTTATTTCTTTTTGATGTGTTCATTTGGTATCCTCTCCATTCTACGCGTGTTAATGTTTTTATAGACAAATTTCATAGGTAGGTGTAAAAATGGCTACTGTATAGGCATATTTGAAGGAGTAACCGCCAATCAGCAGCATTTGAATCAAATATCCGAAGGCCGAGACCAAAGGTGTCGAAAGAGACGTTTCGTTCAAAAAAAAAAAAAACAAGTAGCATGTAAGCATTGACAATATTGACCAAATGCATTACAAGGAAACAAATCAGCCCCTGCACAAAATAAAACTTAAAAAAAATACTTAGGTCTGAGAATATTCTCAATTCATTAAGCTTACTATGGGAATCGAGAATATTGTTGGTTGTCCTCAGACCGTGGCGGTCGTGATTCTTTTCTTTGCTCTGCCCCCGACGAAGGCTGAAAGCCGAAAATTTTGGCTTTTTAGATTTTAGATGTATTCTTTATTAATTTATATTAGTTTTATATTTGATATTTTTACCTTTTATGTGTGGTTTAACCAACCTACTTTTTTTATTGTCTCCATTTTAACTTGCCACACCACAACATTTATTAATCGAGAATATTCTTAGACTTGTATTATCCAATCTTTGAAATAAAATGAAATGCACAATACAATTGCATCAAGTTAATTTACCACAAACCAAGATAAGGCAGTTTTGTGGTTGATTAAGTCTACTTTTAAGATTCGTGAATTGAATTTTAGATTGCCCTATAACTACTTCATAAATATGAATTGAGATAGCATTTAACTTTATTAGAATTGATATCATAAGTAATAAAATACGATGATTTTTATGGTTAAGACTAATTTATAGATATACACAATAAACATAACTACATTTGAGAAGAAAACGTATATTACTAAATAAAGCAAAATTGCAAATATAATTAGTGCAAATCATTTACATGTATATGCGTTTTTTATTTATGCAACGCAACGAGCAATATATCTAACGTTAAAAGAATGAACAAAAAGCGCAATAATATTTAGAATAATAAAATGAATAGAAAAAAGGAAAAAAGACGCATTTTTCACTTTTTTCAAAAAAATTGATGGTGAACTTTATCATTAATTTAGTATACATAAAAGTTCCTATAAAACAAAGACTTTCACAATTTCAAGAAAAATCTATGGCGTAGATTTTTTTAAGATAAAGAGAACCAAAAAAGATAAAGAAAATATCCCCTACTGATCCGATATAAAAAAGTATAAAAAGTACTAAAAACCTGCATTTTCAACGTTGTTTTTACATATATTCTGATGGTAACTTTTAATTTCATTACCTAGATTTAAAGATTTAAAGTACCATTCTTGGGCTAACTATGACCAAAACTTAAGAAATTTCTAAGAATACATGTTTAGACAGCCCATTTACCTTAAGGGATACAATCAAGACCCGATCGTTGTGATAAGATATTTATATTACCAATATGACATTTAAAAGAATAAAAATTCTTGTGTTAAAATGTTGTGTATTTCCAATCAAGTTGGGTATTTCCAATTAAGGCATCATAGTCTGAAAAAAAAAATGAAGAATTTAGAACCATGAGTCCCTTTCTTTTAATCGAATGGTTTGCATGAAGTTTTTGATTAGAAAAAAATGTTCATTTGTTGTTACATAAATATTCAAAAAATAGAATGGAGTGACAAACATTTTACATTCTTCAAATGTGATCACTATCTATGTACGACTTAAAACTAATCATGCATTTTATCAACCCAGTTGATGATACGGAGACAAATTATTGCAAAAGAAACTTATTGACGCCAGGTCAATACCCTAAGCAAACTGTTGTTATTAGATCATAAAACTTTATTTTGCAGACATAAACCTTGAGGTCCTATATCACCAGATTGCTATATAAGTATGATAAATCAATCAAGAATCCTTCAGTTTTATAGATTCATAACTTTATTAATTAATTTTCAGTCTTTCGCGACATATTGAGGTTTCTAATGATTGGTCAAAATCTCAAATCAGAAATCTAGTTTCATCTAACCGTGCTAACCTAGGTCGTACTTTATAGTACATCTTCGAGTTCACTTGATAATTGTACTTTAGCCTCTTAAGAATGTTTGTTCTTATGGTTGTCTTTTTGTCAACTGGTTTTGTCTTGGCAGCTAAGGACTACTTTGGTCGATGCACTTCTTTGTCTCATTAAGGTTATGCAGAAATATCCAGATTTTAATATTTCGTTCATCGTTATAAAAAGGCTTAAATTATGTCAGTTTTATTCCTTAATAAAGCGTTAGCTGGCCCCTGAATGAACTTTTTAACACAAATTAATCTGATATTTCCTTAAGCAGCTGACAAATTCCTTATATAAAATCTCTTATCGCCTAGCGACTATGAGATGTAGGTAGAATAGATTTTAAGATTCACACCTTATAACTTTTATATCACCTATCATTTTTAGCTCACCTGGACCGAAGGTCCATGTGAGCTTTTACCATCACTTGGCGTCCGTCGTCGTCCGCGTCGTCGTCGTCGTCGTCGTCGTCGTCGTCGTCCGTTAACAATTTTTAAAAAATCTTCTTCTCTGAAACTGCTGAACAGAATTTCTTCAAACTTGATATGATTGATCCTTAGGGTGTCCTGCACACAAATTGTGTTCGGTATTTTGATCCGTCAAAAAACATGGCCGCTGTTGCTAAAAATAGACCAGGGGGGTCAGACTATTGTTTTCGGCTTATAAATCAAAAAGTAGAAGAGATAGATGAAATCTGATGCCACGCTTCTGCTTCAGCATCAAAAGCTCCACAAAAGTCTTTATTAGGTCGAAGTTGACAGATGACCCCTTATAGGAGTTATGGCCCTGTAAAGGTCAAAAATAGTGTTTTTTCATGTTTTTGGCCTGTAGAATGAAAGCTATTGCAGATAGAGAAAAGCCGTTGCTTGCTTAAATGTTCAGCTCATTTAGCTCTACAAAATTCTCCATAGGGTCGAAGTTGTCAGATGACCCCTTATAGGGGTTACGGCCCCTGAAAAATAGCGTTTTTTCATGTTTTTGGCCTACAGAATGAAAACAATTGCAGATAGAGATTAGCTGTTGCTTGCTTAAATGTTCAGCTCATTTAGCTCTACAAAATTCTCCATAAGGTTGAAGTTGTCAGATGACCCCTTATAGGGGTTACGGCCCCTGAAAAATAACGTTTTTTCATGTTTTTAGCCTACAGAATAAAAACTATTGCAGATAGAGATTAGCTGTTGCTTGCTTAAATGTTCAGCTCATTTAGCTTTACGAATGTCTCCATAGGGTCGAAATTGTCAGATAACCCCTTATAGGGGTTATGGCCCCTGAAAAATAGCGTTTTTTCATGTTTTTGGCCTACAGAATGAAAACTATTGCACATAGAGATTAGCTGTTGCTTGCTTAAATGTTCAGCTCATTTAGCTCTACAAAATTCTCCATAGGGTCAAAGTTGTCAGATGACTCCTTATAGGGGTTACGGCCCCTGAAAAATAGCTATTTTTCATGTTTTTGGCCTACAGAATGAAAACTATTGCAGATAGAGATTAGCTGTTGCTTGCTTAAATGTTCAGCTCATTTAGCTCTACAAAATTTTCCATAGGGTCGAAGTTGTCAGATGACCCCTTATAAGGTTATGGCCCCTGAAAAAAGCGATTTTTCATGTTTTTGGCCTACAGAATGAAAACTATTGCAGATAGAGATCAGCTGTTGCTTGCTTAAATGTTCAGCTCATTTAGCTCTACAAAATTCTCCATAGGGTCGAAGTTGTCAGATGACCCCTTATAGGGGTTATGGCCCCTGAAAAAAGCGATTTTTCATGTTTTTGGCCTACAGAATGAAAACTATTGCAGATAGAGATTAGCTGTTGCTTGCTTAAATGTTCAGCTCATTTAGCTCTAAGAAAGTTTCCATGGGGTCGAAGTTGTCAGATGACTCCTTATAGGGGTTATGGTCCCTTATAGGTGAAAAAATGGTGTTTTTGGCCTATAGAATGAAAACTTTTGCAGGTAGAGAAAAGCTGTTGCTTACTAAAATGTTCAGCTCATTTAGCTCTACAATAGTATAGGGTCAACATCAAGACCAGGTGAGCGATTCAGGCTCCTGGGAGCCTCTTGTTATCAGATGTTAAGCTAGTTTTTTTATAATTAAAAGTACAAGCAATTTAATTGGTTATGATATATTGAATTTAGAATTTTGAATCTCAAATGAGCCTTCTGGGATTTTGTAGATCACAAGTGATATAAAAACCTGTTCCGTTTTTTTTAGATTTGATAGTTTATAGAGAATTTCTACAAAACATTTATTTGGCGCGACATATTTTTATCATTTACATAATATTAGATTTCAACTTATGAAAGAAGAACCCCAAATCACTATTCTACTGTAGCTTATAGGATATTCATGAGGCACGCATTTTGTGGGCAAATATGTGAGAGAAAAAACATTGTAGTCAAATTAAAAGTAAAAACTTTTTCTTCTTACATATTTATCAAAAGTAGACTTTATTTACTCCTTATCCTTTAAAAATATCTATAACTTAAAACACATTTTCTGCTCTTGGAAATGAACACACGTTTAACTGTTTAAACAAAAGTAAACACGTTCTCCACGAGATACGTATTTTACGTAAAATAACACAAGTTTTTTTTTAAATTGTAAACATATAATATTAACGTCTTTTTCTTGTTATTATCCATTGCATGTTTTAAGCAGTCTGATTGATCTTGATCTAAACTAATTTATTATGTGATGGTTCCTAAATTTCATATGCATCTAATATTTTTTGATAATCAATTTGCTAATTTTATCACGTTAATTTGTTTCATCATCTCCTATACTAAAAAATAAAGCAAAATTTACATCCACCCATCATCTTGGGTGAGAAATCCAGGCTGCAGCATTGGTCTTTATTTACTTCATTATAACCTTAAGTATTTGGACACCCCCATGTATGATATTTTGCACGTAGCTTCACAATGCATATATAGTTCTGTAATGCAACTACGTATATGCTTCCGAAGAATGAATATTTAACAAATGCAGACGACATATGTCATCTATGGAAGGCATTAGTTTTATCTTAATCACCTTAATTTCAAACTGAACATCATTAAATACAGTTCATATATGTAAATTTACATGTATCAAAAAATGGCACTTGAATTTTAACTGCACATTTGATGAAATAAAATGTACCTAAGGGACCTACCATTTAACTTGAAGGGGGCATTGATTTTAAGATTTTATTAACCCATACAGCTCAAACATGTTGGTGGAGACCCAATTAATTCTAACTGCGCAGCCTGCTTACACAATCATTCATTGATAAAAGATTATCTCGAGGTAGATGCGGGAACAAATGAACAGCACGAAGGTTTAGGAGCATCGGTATATAAATAAGTTACACATGTCGGAATATTCAAGCTTAACGATCTGTACCGGCCCACATCCAGGATGTTGATAATTTTTTTTCACATAAATTAGTAATAATAAAAAAACAATCAAAACATTGATATTTGTCCGACTTTTACATAAAAGTAAAAGGTAAAGGTAAGATTTATTTAACGTCGGTGAGTACACATCAGTGGTGTGATGTGTACACAAGTTAAACAATTAACATAAGCTCTGAAGAGCTTTTGACCGACGGCAAGATTTACGACCGTTTGGCTAATATGAGGCCGTTGCATGGTTGCTAGACTTGTGTGGGAGGAAAGCCCGATATTCCAAGCTGGAAAATCGGTGAAACGTACGAGCAACGATAGGTGTCTGGAAACCTTGACATGTGTGGGGTTCGAACCCAAAGAGGTGTCGACCTGTGATTTAAAATCCAGTGCCTTAACTACTCGGCCACCGCGCTCCCATTACATGAATTTGTGACCATGAATAATGATGCCATCTATATAAGTTTTTACGATTTTCGGTTTTATGCAACCTCCTGACATAGCAATTCAAAACTAAATCAAACATGTGGTACGAAAAGGTCGATTTTCCAACAGGTCTCCAAAACTTATTTTCACTGACTAGTGTAGACAGTTTGTCGTTATAATCACCAATTAATCAACCAATCAAGCACATGGAAGATCAAATAACTCCATTTCAAATGTACTTTGTAAAAGATTAGTTTTATAAATTCCGTTTGTAACATCTGTGTGAAAAAATGTCTTATTTTAAAAGAACATATTCTGATTAATTTTACGATACAAGATGTATGGTATGTACTGTATGTGACAAACTTTACTATAAATCGAACTGATTAAAATCAAAGATATCAATTATTCCCTACTGTCACTGCATGGTATATCTACCACGCAGAGAAAGTAAGGAATAATTGATGGTTCTGATTTTAATCTGATTGACTATATATGATTAGAATATGATGTACAAGACAGCAGACAAATATGTATTGTTAATGTGCAAAGTCCCTGTGCAATAAGTATAATTCTAGCTTATGTTCCTTTGGCTTATGAGTCGTAGTGAAACAGCAAGTGCTTGTTAAACATATGTTTGTGTCTGCTATTGGTTTGTTAAAATAATAAAAAAGATAAGATAAGGAACTAATCATCAACAGGAAATGCGTCTCAGAGGATCTCCTAAAATGTTTTCGTTTCATTGTCAGCTGTTGGTAGCAAAATTGAAAATATTGTCAGAGAAAATGATTTGTGATTGTTTTGATTAGTTTTTGTCTGTTGCATTGACATGCTCACAGTGTCTTAAAACATATTTTTTCATTACCCGTTGTTTGAAACGGAGAAGGGAGATTTTCTATTATGAAATCTGACAAAACTAACTACTGCAGTTTCATTAAAATATGTGGGGTGTCAATTTTCGTGCTTTTCGTGGGAGAAGCAGAGGTACCAATGGGACATCCGAGTGTCAAAGTCCAAAAGGGCAGATACAAAACAAGATAACACAAACAACGACAGGACAAAATGAACAGACAACACATTAAACAAGAAAAAAAAACCCACTGAATATCAATTAACAACTCGAGCTCTAGTTGTTATGAGAGTGAACTCAGGTGCTCAGGAACTCAGGAAGTAGTCAACCACGAAAATAAAAATACAACGAAGTGTTATTATTACATTGATTGTATATTAAGCAACATGAACAAATCACGAAATTACGAATCCAACGAAATGTTTTTTTTATAAACCACGAAAACTGATACCCATGAAGTGAAATGAATTCACAGTATTTTTCTTGAATTTCGTGTCAGGAATCTTCATTTTTCTGTGTGCATTGTGCATTTTGCTTATGTACTTTTTTCTTCTTGGATATTTGATGAAACGATTAAAAGTTAGGTGTAACTATATGTTTTCTTACTTTAACATTAACAAGTACTTGAACACCAGCAATATTTGCCTCCTGAAATATTTTAACCATAACACCAAAATCTATAGATTTTCATTAGCTTCCAATTTGGATATATTATTCTTTAAACCCGTTGAAAACTGCTATATGTTTTGCTGCATGACATTACCACCCAAAATGCTTGGACCTATATGCTTTCAGATGCCATGCCAAGTAGATTTATGGACTAACAATCACAGGACCAAATATGATTCCTATAAGATTTGCCCCACTAGCTAAATATCGGGTTTTAAGTTCATTTTACAAATTGCAACCAGGTGATATTGAATGTCTGTTTGTTGGTGTTTGCTTGTTTTGTCTCTGCCTTTTCGGACTTTTGACATTCGGATACCCCATCGGTACCTCTGCTTCTTTCAAACATTGGACGAGGCAGTAGGGGTCAAAACATAAATTTCATAAACAACTGAAACAAATATATCACACTTGTTGAGCATTCAAGAATTTACAAAAATAAATTGTTATAAGTTAACGGAAATACCAATTTAAAACCTCCGCCGTACGCTAGAACAATTTAATTACTAGTTTTGCTATTGTTGATAGAATGTGGGACAGAAAGTTGGTTAGAAGCTGTGTCAATTATCGTACCATAAGTTA
This sequence comes from Arcuatula senhousia, assembly GCA_963971305.1. NCBI lineage: Eukaryota > Metazoa > Mollusca > Bivalvia > Mytilida > Mytilidae > Arcuatula > Arcuatula senhousia. The sequence goes on from OZ020303.1 coordinate 72,198,089, forward strand.
AACTAGAGTCTAAAAATGCTGGACAATAGACCAGTCCGACAATCCAGACAATTAATTTGGCTACGCCTGTTGTGTGTCCGTCTATTCAAGACTCACCAGAGGCGCTCTTCCAAAAAAAATGTTTAACACTAACTAAAGATTGAAAACGCCAAACAATATAAATATGCAACAGAAAGTAATTCTGCAATGGAATCCTAATAATGACCAACATCAACCTATATGTTTATGGTGTATATATAAACTTAGTTGTTTTTTTTATAAATTGTAGAATTTTAACGGAAAATTTCATAGCTTTCATGTGTTTTCTTAACACAATCGTGGTGGTGCCAGAGCGGGCTAACCTCTAACCTCGAATAATTTAAACTTTAAACTCGAGACAACAAAATTTGCTTTGCCTGTTCCATTTAATCAAGACTCATCAGAAGCGCTCTTCCCAAAAGAAAATGTTAAACACTAACTATGAATATAAAGAATATTAAAATAATAACTAAGAACAGCCTTGATTTGGGATACGAATTGTTTGATCCATTGCTAATTGTAATTGTTATTTTTTCTAAGTTATGTCTTATTTTGTTTGAATGAAAATATGTCATATTTATTATTTCTACCTGTTGTACTAATTTACCCCATAAGGGGTCTTCAGTGAAAATATAATTCTTAATGTCTGTTCGTTTGTTGTGTTTATTTTTCCTGGTTAATGCCTTGATATTTACGGCCCATTTAGTAAATCCTGGTGAGGTTAAAAACAGATAAAACATCAAATGTAAAGATATTTTTCACCATTTAATGTTATCAACTATATATATGTATTGGGCAAATATCCAATCAATTTAGTAATCTCATTTCACCAGTCGTCACATATTATGTTTATATGTATGTCAATAAAGATTGTTTTGTTGTTTACTAGTATTTGTTTGTTTTCCTGGGCTATGTGACCATATTAATCAAAAGAGTTCAAAATAAAAAAATGACGGTTAATGAACTTCGAAACCTGTTTAAAATTAGTTTTCGTTTCTATATTTATCGAGCAAAGATAGAAAATTTCACCAAAAATTTATTGGCACATCGTACGTTTGCAAAAACCTTTGTTAGAAAATTATTCTTATTAGTACCAATATGCACTTTATTGTATAAGAATGCGTTTCTGCTGTTTGTCATTTTAGGCAAAGTTTATTCTACTAATACATTCGTCAGATTTTTGTTGATTTTAGGGGGTTACAGTATTCAGTCTAGACAGTAAAAAGTCCAGCTTCTGTTTAGGCAATATTCTTACTAGTAGATCTATTATATAACATTTATTTCTCTATCTTGATTGTATGAATGTATTAATATAATATAGATCATTTGAACTTCTACATGTTCTAATCGTCTTCATATCCGCGGTACAAATGTGCACTATATTTCACGTATCAATACACTGAGAATTGTTGGTCTTTTACCTTTTATATGTTGTTCTAAAGTTAAATAAACAGCACAGATTATCGAAGATTCAAAGAATAGATATGGTCACAAAATAGCTACTCATTTATATTTTATTACTGCATATTTAATATCTTATTGGAAATGTCTTTGATTTAATTACATGCAAAGACAGGGCAAGAATGTTCATGTTACAGGGACTTAATACGTTTTTTTTAATAAAAAGAACTATCCTGAATAATCAAGCGTTTTATTTTACTAACACTGGTCATACAATAGATACGTGCTATCCAAGTGACTTCATGAGAACACTTTTTAAAATGCCTTAAAAAATAAATAAATGAAACTCTACACATATTGAAGCCTTATACAAAATACAAATGACAACAAAGTTCCAGACAATAAATTTTGCTACGCCTGACGCGCGTTTCGTCTATTCAAGACTCATCAGAGGCACTCTACCAAAAATATTGAAAATGCCAAACACTGTATGAATATGAAGAGCATAGAACAGTATAACCAAAAATACCAAACTGGGGAACCAAATTATTACTAAGATATTCAACCTATGTCTGGGGTAGGAAGAACCTTAGGGTTTAGACAATTTTGAAATTAAGACGGATAATTTAAAGCTTTGATGTATTCTCCAACTCAAAAGTGTTGGTGCCGGAGCGGGCTAACCTCGGGGAATTTAAACTCCACCAGCAGTGCTAACCTTCACGTGTGTTCGAAATACAAATGACAACAAAGTTCCAGACAATAAATTTTGCTACGCCTGACGCGCGTTTCGTCTATTCAAGACTCATCAGAGGCGCTCTACCAAAAATATTGAAAATGCCAAACACTGTATGAATATGAAGAGCATAGAACACAACACAAGCAACACAAGCAACACACTTACTATCAGGAAAATATGAAAAATCAGAGTGACATCAATACATATTATATATACTATCCCAATTTTATTCAAAAATCAGATTCAGGGTTGTTTAATTGGATACTGCAATCTATTAAAAAAATATAGTTGATTCGCCTTTTAACCGACCAATAACAGAGTTAAGTGGTTTAAGTAGAAAATAAAAAAATAAAGTGATATCATTTTGTCTCATGTTCAATTGTTTTTCTTTCATTTTATCAAGAACAGATCTATCTATTTAGAACTTATGCTTAGCTCTGCCTTATAACGCCTAAATGCTTTGATTTCTTTCAGAAATTCAAGCAATCAGGATTTCTAGTGTGTCATGGGTTACACACCGATTTTTTAAACTTTTGCTCGGATGCAAAATCGCAGTAAAATCAACCTGATGATTGTGGCCAGTAATTGGCAGAACCAGAACTAAAATATATACTTGTAGTTTTTGATGCCACCAGTTATAATCCATTTTTCATCTCTTTCATAAGTTTTCAAATTCTCCTAGTGAATATTTCCGTTCACCTATGTACAAAAAAGGCTCGTTTTTTAATTGTTTTTTTTTTATTCGGAGCATTTTCAATCATTGACTTGACGTCAGTGGGACTTAATAAATAGAGTAAAATAAAATGCCAATTTTTTTATGTAACTGACATTTCTCTTTTCTTCAATTTTTAAAGCAATGCGCCATTTTAACGCACATAATATGAAACAAAGAATATAAAGCATAATTTAAATGCTACAAGTGTCCTTTGATGCAATACAGTTTTTCAGAGTGTTCAGAATAACAAGTTTTGGTAAAAATTCTAAACGTTTTGCTTTTGTAAACAAAGGTAATAACAAATTGAGATAAACTGTCTCAATTGCCCAAACGAGAATAGATATCAATTTATGTTAGTCATAGAAACACAATTTTTCTGATTAGATACATGCATTTCAAAATAAATGGTGTGCTGATTTCCATCTTACATTTAATGTGGTAAATTCGGAATTTACAAATTCTTTTTCCGAAAAATCGTGTTTTACCACACATTACTATTACTTTAAGTGTTTCATTCACTACGGTAAGTAAATGCTGACATATGTTAACTGAAACATATACATTAAAACGCCTCGAATCAAACTTTGAACAAGTTTGAACTAATTTTCTCGTGATTCATTAAGTTTAACAACCTTTCTCAGAAGTAGTAATATTTCTTTCCTATCTTATTTACTCTTTTAGTCAGTGAAATCTTAATACAGTCATGTAACTATAATACTATGGCGAAATTTAAATAAGTGCTTTTACATGCACAATTTGAAATCAAATGACATTTTCAAATCCCTTACCAGTTTAAAAATGAGAAAAAGTTGTCAAAGAATACTTATTATAATAGTTCTTGCAAATCTTAGTATTATTTAAACAATAAGTATTTAAAATTGGCCTTATTCAATTATAAGGAATTTCATTTCGAATAGATATTACCTTTTAAGAATAATAACTAGATAAATAAAAATAAACTGTTCATTTTAACTGATAAAAATATCTTTTTCAAACTTTATCTATAATAGACTTACCTAATAATCAAGGTAAAACCATATCCCGAGTTAAACGTTAACTCTACTCTCTGAATATTTACTATCACACACTGCGATCAATCGATCTACTCAGCTGAAATTTATTATCGGTCGCCTTTTCTTTAAAAGTCTTTCGATTTAATTTCTTCTTTCGTCAATACTACCATATTACCTTAAAAAACTCGAAGGTTTAAGAAAATAACAGATGGTACCTTTTAATGAAGTTTGTAACATGCTTTACATGATCTTAATAAATAGGCCGACAAGTTCAAATCAAATGTTTTGATAAACAAGGAGTAGGTTTTTTGTCGTGAAAACATCGAATTCTTTGGTAGAGAGTCTCGTCTCCCACAAAAGATTCTATCAAAAGGTTATTTGCTCCACGGTTGAAGTCTTCATTCAAGAAATTTAACGGAAGATATCATGCGCTCATACACAAATATAGGATTTCCTTCTCTCAGATGAATGCAGATGTCGGTTTGTCATCAGGGGCGAATCCAGAAATTTTCGAAAGGGGGGTTCCACATACTGGTTTCTGTGTGCCAAAAGGGGGGTTCCAGACCAATGTTGCAGAAAATCTACACAAAAATTTAAAAATTTCGGAAGAAAAGGGGGTTACGACCCCCGGAACAGCCCCCACCTCCCCCCTGAATCCGCCACTGGTCATAGGGGTTTCTTCTGTCTTCCTTTACCGGATTTGACACACTGGTTTGACAATTGACAGCGAGTCGGGTGTGCTATAGCAAGCAGGAACTGCTTACTTTTCTGGGGCGCATGAGTTAAATCTCGTTACGACTTGCGTTTGCGTTGTTGGTTTCGGTTCAGTTATTTTTATGTTTTTATGTTTTGTGTTTATTTGTGCTGTTATCGTTCGTGTTTGCTAGTTTTCTATTTGCAATTTTGCGGTTTTGACACTTATTGGTGCATCTTTGCCTTTTTCAATTCCATATTCTACGTAACCTGCGAGGGGTTGTGTGACGAAGCAACAATTTTCCATTTGTAACTATGTTGCCCCTCCATTAAGGGCATCATTAAAATTTCGAAACCGTTTTCATAGTCCTCATTCATAATACAATAAACTACTAATTTGATCTTTTAGCTCGAGTTGGTTACAGATATCATCCCTGAAATAAACGCCGTATGTACATTCGCATATCAGCATAGCATAGCATGTTCCCCACGCTTTCGCTAGCGCGAGGATAAAAAAGTTAAAACATGTGCTGAATTAGTTAAATTTTAGGAACATCGGAGTAGAAGTCGATATAAGGATTATTTTCATGGAATATAAAGGATATTGAAATAACAATTACAACAAAGTTCCAGACAATAAAATTACCTACGCCTGACACGCGTTTTTGTTATTCAAGACGCATCAGAGGCGCTCAACCCAACGATTAGATATGCCAAACAATATATGAATATGAAGAGCATAGAACAGTAAACCAAAAATGCCGAACTGGAAACCAAATTATGACTAAGAGCAACCTATATCAGGAATAGGAAGAAACCTTAGGGTTTTGACAATTTTGAAATATAAACTGGTAATTTATAGCTATAGCTTTGATGTGACTTCAGCACAAAAGTGTTGAAGTCGGAGAGGGCTTACCTAGGGGAATTAAAACTCCATCAGGAGTAATCCTTTAGCTTCTTTAATGCTACAAGGACATTTATAACAAACGATACGAACGTTAAAAGAGATTCCTTTCTATTTCTGTTACATATCAGAATATTTTCATGCTCCCTCCTAGCTATTTACCTCACTAAAATTAGTTTCTGATACAATTTCTTTTTGTACTAGTACATTCTTTTGTTAACGTTTGTGGCTAAAATGTATGTATTAATTTGGATATGATAAATATCGTTCATTAATCCTACATGATCGACAAAGTAAAAGGGTAAAGGTAAGATTAACTGTACCTGTAGAAGACACACAATTGTATATGCTGTTATTGACTGCAAGGTTAACGACCGGCGAAATGTGCAACCTAAATCGTGGAATGATTGGCGGGTTAAAGCCCGATAGTCCAAAAACAGTAAAGAAATGGGTTGTCAACAATTAAAAATATATATAAAAGGAAACCGAAATAAAAAAAACCACAATAACATAATGAAACCAATACGATGAAAAAGACTAAATAAACACTAAACAACTCAACTAAAATTTGCAACAATAGTGGTATACTCAGGCGCTCCATATGAGTAAGCAGTCCCGACTGAAAGCACCGCGTCCGTCGATTTGGTGACGATAAAATCTGTCCATTTCACATTCGTCATTAGAATGACAACAAAGTTCCAGACAATAAATTTTGCAACGCCTGACGCGCGTTTCGTCTATTCAAGACTCATCAGAGGCGCTCTGCCAAAAATATTGAAAAGCCAAAAAAAATATGATAATGAAGAGCATAGAACATTAAAACAAATGAAGACAGACAAAACTAATCTTTGCTCATCCGAGAGACAGAAAATCTCCAACTTTTCTCCGAGTACATGATATGATCCGTAGTTTGAGGAAAGAAAGCAACCAAGAAGCTAAATTTTCAAGTGTGAACAATTTTCGTATCGTGTCAATCGTTACGCTCTACCAAAGAAACGACGACACTTCCCAGAGGTTCTGGATTAGCAAACCATTTGTGATACGTAAACTCAAATTAAAGGAAGCAAAGAAGCATCAGTGGATCATTCGAGTGTCAATAGTCCGAAAGGGAAACGACAAAACCGGTAAACACAAACAAGAACAGCACGAGGAAACACAAAACGCAAAAAACCCACAAAATCAACCAAACAGAAATCAACAATGCGAACTAAAGTCGTAATGAGAGTGAACTCAGGTGCTCCGGAAGAGTAAGCAGTTTCTGCCTGCTATAGCACTCTTGTCGCGCTGCCGATTTCCAATTCAGTGCGTCAAATCCGGTAAAGGAAGACAAAACAAAGACAAACTCCATGACAAGCCAACATCTGCACTCATCTGAGAGAGAGAAATTCCATATTTGTCAATGGCATGATGTCTACCACAAATCCTCAGGAATGAAGACAGCAACCGAGGAACAACACAACCTCGCGTTGCCAACCCTCGTGCAGAAAGTGGATGGAATATTGTGATCTATCTAAGCTGGAAACTCATTTAAAACACCGAGTCCGTGTTAAGTCGTAAAACTTTATTTTGTTTAAGGCTCAATCCTACACATTTGTACATCCCGCTTCTATATGAGCCCCTTTATAAGGTGAATGGTAATCTGAAATGGAAAAATTTGTATACGATTAATATGATTTATATGTATTCATATATGTTGATTTAAACAACAAATTCCTATTACAAATCATTGAAAACTTTTTTTACACACCCAACAATAACACCATTTAATCTTATAAACAGAGTTTGCATATCAATAAACTAAGGACAAATTAAAGTAACATTTAGAAATACAGTGTTTATAGCTGAACGATTTAGATGTGATTTGCATTAATGATTTTACCTATTTAATATAAATAACAATTGGGTTAATTACCTCTTATTTTTAATATTCATCACAGAAAAATATATTGGTGTTATACCAATAACACAGTGTAGGAACGGAAGTGTACAGTTTTAGGGCCTATAAAGAAATGGTGAAATGAACCATTCTAGATTGTACAGTTTAATTTGTTTTTGCACAAACTTTTTCAAATGACACAAAAACGAAGAAGATGTACGATTGCTGTTCGCTTCAAATTTTAAGTAGACATAACATAGAATATAATATAACTCAATTACCTGTAATTGTTTGTGATGTCGAATAGAAATTTCAATCTGCACACTTGATTTTTAAAAAAGTTCACTCCAAATTGATGTAAATAATCGATTCGTGAACATAAATCGCATTCAACTCGTGATCATTGTGTATATGTATCCTCTCAAAAATCATTTCTGCACATTCTTCACATGCACAAACGGGCTAATACATACAGGATTTTATTTAATTTGAACTTTATTCACCCAAGCCGTGTTTTAAAATCTGAGCGAAATCTATCGCAGTCATTGTACAAAATCTATGGAGGACACTTCACAAAATCTATGGAGGACATTTTTCATAAAAACATATTTTCACAACATCAGCGGCGTCAGATGTAATTTTCATATGGCATAAATAATGCCAGAACATAAATACATGTAATTCATATAATTATTATAAGAAAATAATGAGTAGGCATATGAAACAAAGATAAAATATTTTATAAATCCAGTGATGGGAATATTTTTTTTATTCAAACACATATCGTATACGCATATGCACATGTATTCCAACATATTAAAAAGTTTTTCTTGTCATGTCAGGCCCGTACACAGGGGGGGTGCGGTGGGTGCGTTCGCACCCCCCTTTTGGAGAAAAATATTTAAATTTCCTAAGGATTTTTCTTTAAAACACAATTCGCACCCCCCTTAAATTTAAATATCCTATATTAACGCACCCCCTTTTTCAAAAAGCTGTGTACAGGCCTGCATGTGCTGTATCAAATGGAGATTTTCGAGCACGTTTCTTTCTGACTTACAAAACGTTGGATGGATTAAGTACTAGTATACATGAAATAGTTATTGAGAACCCTTTAATTTCTATTTGAATATCATAAAGTTTTTTATTCTACAGAAACATGGACCTTACGATTGCTTTATATTAACTATCGCTGTTAAATTTCATAAGTACTTCCTAGCTCATGTACTGCACGTATAGCTGATGAAGCTTTGTGCATATATGCCTCAGTTGAAGACCAACATATCTACATTTTCATCTTTTGACACAGAGTATATCTTTAAATGACAGAAAGTTTATCAAATACCGGTATATGAACACTTTATTATCTCATGAACTGTTTAAAGGCATCCAGTTGATAAAACTTGCAAATACCCAAGTGGTACTTTAGCACTATTGACCTTGAATCTCAGGTCGAATCACTTCGGTAATTTCAATACAAAAACAGAAATCATAAACTTTTTTTATGATAAAAGCTAAATCTTATTATTCTGATGGTGCCTGCAAGTGGGATTTACTTTTGTTAATCAGTTTATACTTTTTCATACGGAAAAGACACTGCTGCAAAAAGGACTAAATTTCCACCAAAGGAGATTTTGTAGAGCTGAACGGACAGACTGTAGATTCAGACACCTTTCTCTTTATTCTGTTTTTAAAAGGCTTAACTCTGATGTATTTTTAAGCTTTTTTTTCTGCAACCAAATTAAAAATATGCTTTATGTGTACAATTTTTATTCAACCTCGTCGAAAAGTTTGATCAGTAAAATCTTTTGGAGAGAGGTGGCTTAACTTACTATTTCGTGTCTTTATTTAAAAATTGTCTAGTTTACGAAAAACGATGCCGAACATTTTAGCAAGCAAACTAGTTCTTGGTGGAGTTTTACACGTGACCCAAACCAAAATTATCGCTTCGAAACTGCGTGAAATGTTCGATTGTAACAAAAAGACACTGATTTACCAGGTGCGATTCGAAAAAATGCATTTTTGCTATTGATGCGAATCTGATACATGTCTGGTTGCTATCAACAGGCAAAGTTGACAGCAAACAACTTAATGTACACATGTAAATATCAAAATCAATTATGATGCTAGCTGAAGCCTTTTCTCGTATCACATCTGATCAAATTCACCATATATCTAGTTTTGATATTTTGACCAAAAAATAATTTTAGCTCAATTGGACAATGTCATGTAAGTTTATGCAATCACTATATATGCGTCTGTCGTCGTTGTCCGTTAACACTTTTTAAAATCTTCTCCTCTGAAACCACTTAACCAATTTAAATGAAACTTTGATATTTGACACGTTGGCAACAAACGAAGTTCATTTTGAATTGATTCGATAAAAAAACATGACCACTGTTACTAAAAATAGAACATAGGGTAGATTTATTTAAAATGGCTCATAACTCAGCAACTATAACAGATACAAAATATCAAAAGATTCTTAGGGTCTTTGGAATCAAAAGTTCTACAAAAGCCTCCATTGGGCGAAGTCGTCAGATTACCCTTTATAGCGGTTATGGCCCTTTAAATGCCATAAATAGCGATTTTCCCTGGGTTGTTTTGCCATATAGAATGCAAACTATTTCAGATAGAGAAAATCAGTTGCTTGCTAAAACCTTCAGCTCATTAAACTCTACAAAAATCTCCATTTGTTCTACAAAAGTCTTTATCAGATTAAAATTGTCCCCTGATCCTAAAACCATAATGGTCTTCTATGAGGGGTCGTCTGAAAACTGCCACATGCACTTTATCGAGTGCTGACAAAGTGATGGGTGTGCTTCATATCAGGCAGGAACTGTTGAACTCTTTAAGAACGTTCATTCTCGCTATACCCATGCTAGCGAAAGCGCGGGGATAATGTTTTTCGTATGTCGGCGTACGTATGGCGTTAATGTCCAGGATAATCTCTGAAACCACTGGGAGTAAAAGATGAAACTTGGGTCATTGATTGTATTGTGGGTAGGGATTGTGCCGAAGGTTTCGGAATTTTAATAATGCCTCCCCCGGCCTAGGGGCTGGGTTGTATAGGTAGCCTAAGGGCACACTATTCCTTCGTTACCAAACTCCTCCCCTGAAACTTGGCTCAGTAGTTACACTATGGGTGTAGATTTTGCTGAAGGTTTCTGAATTTTGATAATGCCCCTTAGGGCTGGGCTGCACAGGTAGCTGAGGGTAATTTATTCCTTCGTCACGCAACTCCTCCCAGGATATTTGGAATACAGAATTGAAACTTGACTGAGTTATTGCACTAAGGATGTTGATTCTGCCAAAGGTTTCTTAGTTTTTATAATGTCCCTAGGGACTGGGCTGCATAGGTATCCTAAGGGCTAATTATTCCTTTGTAACAAAACCTGCAGAACTGAATCTTGGCTCAGTAGTTGCAGTGTGTATGTAGATGCCCCAAGCGGCTGGGATACATATGTCGCCATAAGGCATATTGTTCCAGGTTATTTTGAAAATGGAACTGAAAATTTAATTTTTGTGTCAGCCAAATTAACCTAAGAATTAGTTTAGAAATGTACCTACAAATTAGTTTAGAAATGTACCTACCCTTAAACATGTAATTTATTGTTGTTAGACTTATTACTGGTTTTGTGGCAAGTAATAATAACCTGCAAATTGTGTTTTTTTTTATATAAAATATAAGATTGTAGTTCCTGTTATTTGCCCCATATACTAGCGTGTGGATATGTAACGTGGCTGCTTCGACTAGTTTGACTCCGAGTTCACGTCATGCGATTTGGTTGTAATATGTTTTTTTTTTGTTTAAGCTGTGTGGTTTGTATTTACGATGATTTTATTTTAAATTTAAGTCTTCTCGGACTAGCGATATATGATTGCCGCATAGTTGCCGCACAGGTAGCCTGAGGACAAATTGATCCTTCGTCACGCAACTCCTTCCAGGTTTTTGGAATACAGAACTGAAACTTTGCTTCTTTAATAAGATATACTGCTAGTTAAACAACATGTCCTTTAATGTGATACTACTATCTATGATTTAGGATAAACATGTGCGCCGTCATTGACCTGTTCTGGACCGATCCTTGTAAGAATCAAGACATTTGCAGGAAAACGTACCGTGTTATACAAGGGAACGTTGTATAACATACCCTGTTCTGAGCACGCCAAAATTGTTTTAATTCATATATTTTTACTATATACTAGTATGTAGCCACTATGAAGCAAACCTATGAAGCAAATCGTGAAAAAAATAACGTTTTGATCTGAAAAAGATCAGCAACTGCTACTTCTAAATGACAGGTTATTCGCTATGGAAGAAGGAGATTTTGCGCTATAAGACCAGGTTTTGGAAATAATATAGGATCATACCTTCAATTTCTCTGGCGTGTGCTTCGTTATGTCTTTCCGTCTTGTATTATTAAGATTGATCATCCCAGTTCAGCAGTTATGTTGTTACCTTATTTTTTCATTTATTTTGACATATTAATTATCCTGTAGGTGTCAACTTAGCTGAATTTATAAAACTGTTCTACACCTATAAGCTTGGGGAAAAACGATTCTTTTTGGGAATATGAATTATTTATGTTCTGGTATCTTAAATGCTAAATAAGAACTATACATCTGACGCCGCTGATGTTGTAAAAATATGTTTTTATGAAAAATGTCCCCATAGATTTTGTGAAGTGTCCTCCATAGATTTTGTACAATGACTGCGATAGATTTCGCTCAGATTTTAAAACACGGCTTGGGTGAATAAAGTTCAAATTAAATAAAATCCTGTATGTATTAACCCGTTTGTGCATGCTAAGAATGTGCAGAAATGATTTTTGAGAGGATACATATACACAATGATCACGAGTTGAATGCGATTAATGTTCACGAACCGATTATTTACATCAATTTGGAGTGAACTTTTTAAAAATCAAGTGTGCAGATTGAAATTTCTATTCGACATCACAAACAATTACAGGTAATTGAGTTATATTATATTCTATGTTATGTCTTCTTAAAATTTGAAGCGAACGGCAATCGTACATCTTCTTCGTTTTTGTGTCATTTGAAAAAGTTTGTGCAAAAACAAATTAAACTGTACAATCTAGAATGGTTCATTTCACCATTTCTTTATAGGCCCTAAAACTGTACACTTCCGTTCCTACACTGTGAATAATAGATCAATTTACTTTTCAAGTAATATAATTTAAGCCTTATGATTAAATTAATTTATCAAAGTGATGGTGCATTATGGTTTCCTGTTGTCTTATGTTAAGAGTTTGGTAATAGGATGAATCCTCATTAGGCATTTTCACGGTTTTTGATTGGCTCGCGCCAAATTGTTTAAATCGAGTCTTTCTGGACGAGAATCTGAATGGAACAGACGTAAAAACAATGAGAGGAATTGGTGGATGAAATAACATCAAATATCATTGTCAGGGAGTCAATTTTGAGTTAAATCGCATACTTCAATCTACTTTACTCGAACAACAATTGAATGTTGTGAAATAATACATGAAAAAAGAAAAATCACCCTCGCAGGTTACAAGTACATGTATGACATCCACGTGTTTAAAAACACCGAGCCGTTTCATAAGCAATGCATAATTTACAACTTGATTGTTTTTGCTTATATACATTTAGTTATTAATGTACAAGTCTCCCCCTATTTTGTTACAACAAAAGTAAAACACTAACATGGCATTTCACCTGTCAGGGTGCAGTCAGCAGTGGCACATGCTACATGTAGCATTGAACGATAATCAGCAATTACATAAATTTACAGACAATTTTGTCACGAAATCAAGCCTGATTTGATTTTATAGTTTATCATGCTATATTAGGTTAGACTAGTGTGGGAAATCAGTGTTTTTGTTTGCTTGATTTTACCTCCGAATACAGGCTGTTTCCCCTAGTAAATTTCTTTCAAAATCATGCAAAATTCCCAAAATCATCAATTTACCCCCTATTTTGGGTTCCCAAATACCTAATTTTTGTGATTTTTCCTCCCAAAACATACAGGAGGGGGCTGCTTTGAAAGAGGGCAACAAAAACACTGGAAATATCGGTCACAGCATACCAACAAAAATGGGGTCAATAAGTGGGATTGTTTGAGTTGTGTCTTTTAATTTACACAAATGTATGTTTGATATGAATGCTTGTACGCGGTTCATTTACATATATTTCGGCGATGAAATGCATTTATTACCAAGTGTAAAATGACAGGCACACATTTTTAAATTGTTTAAATTTAATCCAGATCTAATCATGAATAACTTTTTCCACAAGGGCCTGTCAGTTAAGAAGGATGAAAGATCCATTATATGGTCAAGGGCCTGTCAGTTAAGAAAGACGACAGATCCATAATATGGTCAAAACGGGTGGATGGAGCAGGATTGACAAATTTTCACAAATCTGACCACTGCAAGTTTATCTCAACATTGCCAAATTCAGAGAATGCCTATGGATCTAGTTTTACATGTATCTCACTAAGAAGAGTACTCTGGCTTATACAAGTCCAACATCAGTGACAGTTTCCTTGTTAACCAGGGAACACAAAATAATGATTTTAAGGTAATGTTTTGAATCAAATCCTGTTTATTTTATGTATAAAACATAACAAAATATATAACATTTTGACAAGGCAAATTTGATACATGTAAGAAGCATTTTACTCAAATGTATTTCAGTTAACACATGGCAATTTAAATATAGTAATACTAAATAGTATGCAGTTTAAAAGACATTCAAAGGCATGAAAGATTAACTGGTATAATCACATTTTCTTTTAAGATGAAATGTCAAAATGCATAATTCACAAAGAAAAAAGCATGTAGGCAAAGAAATGTTCATGTAGATAAACAATCTTTACAATCACTGAAAAGGTTGTCATCAAAGAAATCTAATGATAATTTTTACTTTGCAATGGTCATGTTGGGTCTATTAAATAACTCTTTGTGAAGGTATGTATGGATAATTAATCATTTGTCTGTTAAGAGAGTAGTTACTTAGTACGCTGTCTGTTAACCAATAGTTTTTGTTTATAGCATATTGAGGGTTCAGCTATTAAATATTCTGTTCATAAACATACCAAGATTTTCACAAGGGTTGTTAACAGATTTGCTTTGCAATCTGTGGTTTAAGTGAAAAAAAAAAAAAAAAACAAAACAAAACACCTTAATTATTATTCTATTAAATCAATAACAAAGTTAACCTACATGTAGAAATTAATTAACGTTTATTCCTACAGCTTGCCACCATGCACAGTCAATAAAGTTGGTTGAAGCCAAAACTTAGATTTAATTATTGAAAGAAAAAAAAAATAAATAAATTTAGTGAAATAAATAAGACTTTAACATCGTTCATTTGTTTGATTCTGAGTTTCAGCCACACATCCAAAGCTGTAATTGAAAGACCTAACAGGAAGAAGTTGCACCAGTCAGTAATCCTAACTCATTGAGTAATATTAAAAAGGACAAAAGGTAATGTTATTGGTTTAAAAATGCCAGTTTACTAGAAAATAAGACAACAAAACAAGCTTAAAGGTAGAAGTCTAAATGAAACTTCGATTTAGCTTCAAATTTACTTAAAAATTATCATTATCTAGGACACGGATTAGGAATTAATTATCTAGGACACAGATTAGGAAATTTATATGAAAGAGGGAAAAAATTGGGGCTGTACACATGCTATTTTTAATTTGAGTAGCAAAGGTTACATTATCAAAAACATATTTCAAGTTGAGTATATTTTGCACACACCGCATGCCGTCTATTTTTTAATTTTATTTTTTTTTTTTTTCAAATTGACAGCAGTCATCCTTGAACAATGGAATGATGGGTCACAGATACAGTCACATCACATTTGCATATTGTAATGATACAACTGCTAGCTTTTATAGAAAGCAATAAGCCCATTATTAATTTTTTTATGTTTTGGGGCATTTTATCAGGAATATCTATACCATAGGAATACAAATACATGTATGAAGCATTACAAAAAATGAAATTAAACCGCACATTTATAAATATGCACATAAAATATTCTTGCATTGGCAGTGACCAAATTAGATATAGGACATATTTCTTGGTCATAAAGGCATTAGGCCAAATATCTGTACGCTTTAAACTTTTTTCATAGATGCAACATGCATACATACATAAAATGCACATTACTCGTGTACAATTTCTTGGATATGCTTGATTGAAACTTGTTGCACTTGTCACTCAAGTAAGGATTATAATGAGACATTCACACACATACATGAAGTGTCTTATACAATTACTTGCATATGTTCACATGAAATGAAACTTGTTACACTGGGCTCTCAAGTTATTGATTATAATAAAACACACACACAACTCGCACACATGCATGAATCATTCATGTACAATTTCTTGCATACTGTCACATGAAACTTTGCACACTTGGCTCCCAAGTTATTGCTTATGATAACACACACACACACACACAATCCCCACACATGCATGAAGTATCCATGTACAAATTCTTGCATATGGTCACATGAAACTTGTTACACTGGGCTCTCAAGTAATGGATTATGATGAGACATACACACACACACACTTTCACACATGCATGAATTATTCATGTAGTATTTCTTGAATATGCTGACATGAAACTTGTTACTTGCTTTCAAGTAATGGATTATGATGTGACATACACAAACAACTCACATATGCATGGATTATTCATGTACAATTTCTTGCATATGGTCACATGAATTTACTTGTTACACTGTTACACTTGAGTTTGGAGTAATGGATTATGATGAGACACACACACAAATGCATGAATATTCATGCCCAATTTCCTACATATGCTCACATGAAACTTGTTACACTCTAATTTGCTCTGAAGCATTGGTTCGATTAAACATTCACAGTTACACACACATTTTTGTACACATACATAATGTTCTTTTACAATTTATTGCATACATATATGCTCACATGAAACTTGTCACATTGGGCACTCAAGTAATGAATTATGATGAGACATACTCTGTTGTTACTATGTATCAAGCCCTTATTTTGTTTACCTATGGTTTTTGAATAAGTTATATATTGAACTCATAATTATATATTACAACCAGTTTATTTCCTTATAATGGCTGATTTATGATTGACAGGACATTTTACCCAAAAACAAACATACACAACCAGTTTATTTCCTTATAATGGCAGATACATGTATATCATTGACAAGATTTTTTACCCAAAAACAAACACACACACACAAAATGCACGCATACAAGATATGTACATGAATTTCTTGCATATGCTCACAAGTGACCTTTTACATTGAGCATTCAAGGTATATATGGATTATGTGTACATGTATGATGATGACCAATACATGTACATGCATGAATACACAGTTAAACACATACACATTGCTCAGGTACAGTTTCTTTTTGTGCTCACATCGTTCAGTTCACCTGACTATAACCTTCTCATTTGACATACCAACAGGAGTTGCAAGTTAGTCTTTGTTTAAGAATAAGAAAATGTCATTATCTTCTTTTAAAATTTTAAGGAACATAAACATTAAGATAGGGTTGTTGGAAAAATGACCCACATTTGTACATTTTAACCTCTGAAATAGTGGAAAACATTCAGAGGTGCAATTTGTGTAATAAAGATCATTATTTTACATGTTTATGTTGGAACTAGGTTTCAGTCATTAAAAAATTCCTGTTTTTTTATTTATTTTTTTTTATTTTTCTCACATTGATTGAATGACTTTCTTAATAAAAATTTTAAGTACATTTTGTACACGTAATATCAGTGAAAATGTTGACAGCATAAAATACATGTACATACGTGATACATATCTACATGTTTCGATACAAGAGAAACTTTCATGTCATTAAACACTTACATTATAAATTGAAATGGCATTATAAGAATGCGACTACATGTATGTTATTGTATTCACTTTAACAAACACATTCAGGCAGGTGAACGCTTAAGTGATAACTTTAGCAAACATTGATGAGAATTAATTCTTGTCTGGTCACTAAAACATAAACAGTTAGTACATGGACTTTGTCATCAAACATGCATGAGAAGTCACTTGAGAAAACCATATATATCGCCTTATAATTCATGTCAATAAGTCATGTGTATGTTACTTAATCAGACACATTTAAACACGCATACTTAGCAACTTTAACATGTTCACATATAAAACATATACACGTATAAAGCAGTGAATCTTCCATTAAAAATGAACATGTATGTCAAAGTGAGGAGTTATCATGTCATTTTAGTACACATATATGCATTTTTACTAAAATTAATACAGTTAATGTCAACTATTAAGGCTTTCTCTTCCATCTCTCTTGACTGTTCATTATATATATAATGTTTAATTTTTCTCTAATTGAAATTCACCAGTAAATAATGCACATTTTTTTTAAATAGTTATTCAAGGTAAGTTCTTAGATTCAGACATGGAAATAAAAGATTGATTGTGTTGTGACTGGTATATCACTGGAACATTTTCTTTTTTGTAAGATTTCACTAGATAGACATTTGATATAAATCACCCAAGATAATATTACATACTTTCAGTAAAGTCAGTGATACATTTTTCTACCATAAATATTGCAAATTGTTATTTACTGTTATATATTTTGGGTTTGGGTTTGGTCACAGTAATGCAGCGATCCCCCATTTTGATGGCGGTTGACAGGCAAAAATGTTGAACATTTTTGCCCGCCAATTTGGCAAAATCGCTGCATCTTTTTGTCAAGTTAAGGGTTTTGGTCCTTCATCACTTGTGTTCCCACAGTGGTGCTAAATTGATTGCATTTAAATTTTCCTACACTGTCCAGCTATGGATGCCATAATAGGCAATCTGCCGGCTCCATTCATCTAACTGCAATATACGGACAGTTCATCTAAAAACGCAATCTGCGTTCATTGTATATATTTATTAATAATAAAATGCTGTGACCAATTATCGCCAAACCAATTAGTAGTTTGTTTTATTTGTGAATTATGAAGTTAACACAATAAATATTGCCCCCTTGCAATAGTCTAAAACTTGAAAATCATGAAAATTGTACATGTGCACCTATCATATCAATGATGACTAGTTTTTGGTCTACAAATGTGCATTTGTCACATTATTGAAAGAATACTTGTGGAAAACAAGTAATACTGTGAGCGAGCTCACAAAAGGATACCCCCCGCTTTATATTGGACTCTGTACTGTAAAAGAAAAATCTCAAGTCCAGTTATCTTCCCTCGATGATAACCGAGAGCAATACAAATTCTTCATACACATCTACAGATGATGTACTATCTTCATGTAAGGTTTCAACAAAATCCATTAAAAGTTATAGGAGGAGTTGCGCTTACGAGGTTTCCCATTGAATAATGTATTTAAAAAGTCTAAGTCCAATTATCTCCCCTGAATGATGTCTGATTGCGATGAAAATTCTTCCTGCACATCTCCATATGATGTACTTCCTTCATGTAAAGTTTCATCAAAATCCTTTGTGCGGTTTAGGAGGAGTCGCGCTTACTAGGTCTCCCATTGAATAATGTATTTTAAAAGTTTAAGTCCAATTATTTCTCCTGAATGATATCCAAGAGCGATGAAAATTCTTCATGCACATCTACATATGATGTAATTCCTTCAGGTAAAGTTTCATCAAAATCCTTCAAGCAGTTTAGGAGGAGAAGCGCTTACGAGTTATGTGGACAGACGGACGGACAGACGGACAGACAGACAGGGTGTTTCCTATATAACCCCCCAAACTTTGTTTGCGGGGGGTATAATAAATGTGCATTTGTCACATCAATGAAATTTAAATGTGCATCTGTCACATCATTGAAAGAATACTTGTGGAATATAAATGTGCATCTGTCACATCAATGAAATATAAATGTGCATCTGTCACATCCTTGAAAGTAAATTGTTGTTCTGCAAATGTGCATCTGTTGTCTCTATGAAAGTACCTTTTGGTTTTTAAATATGCATGTTGAACCTGATTGTTGTGGCAAGTGGAAGGAAACATGTAGTTTCAGAAAATTAATCAAAGTGATGGCACATTTTATTGGTTGTATGTTAGCATAAGAATCTTGGATAATATAATTTAAGCCTTATGATTAAATTAATTTATCAAAGTGATGGTGCATTATGGTTTCCTGTTGTCTTATGTTAAGAGTTTGGTAATAGGATGAATCCTCATTAGGCATTTTCACGGTTTTTGATTGGCTCGCGCCAAATTGTTTAAATCGAGTCTTTCTGGACGAGAATCTGAATGGAACAGACGTAAAAACCCACCCTTACCCTTCCCTAAATATTAACATGCAATATATTTAAATGTGTCTTTGCTTCTTTGTTCCTTCATTCAGGTGCTGAAAAATATAAGGAAATGTTTTGAGCTTATATATTATAAACAAGATGCTGCTTGGGTTGTTGTTTGCTTTTCTTTTCAGGCGCAGTCCCATCAATTTGGAATTTACATCATGGTAGCTAAAGAGGGAAAGAAAAATATTGCCAGATGGAGTTTACTGACTAAATTGGGATTTATTAATTAACATTAATTATGGATTTGATGATCGAATTATTTAATTTGAATTTATGGTGGAATTATTGACTCTGTTTCGGCAAAATCGCTGCATCTTTTTGTCAAGTTAAGGGTTTTGGTCCTTCATCACTTGTGTTCCCACAGTGGTGCTAAATTGATTGCATTTAAATTTTCCTACACTGTCCAGCTATGGATGCCATAATAGGCAATCTGCCGGCTCCATTCATCTAACTGCAATATACGGACAGTTCATCTAAAAACGCAATCTGCGTTCATTGTATATATTTATTAATAATAAAATGCTGTGACCAATTATCGCCAAACCAATTAGTAGTTTGTTTTATTTGTGAATTATGAAGTTAACACAATAAATATTGCCCCCTTGCAATAGTCTAAAACTTGAAAATCATGAAAATTGTACATGTGCACCTATCATATCAATGATGACTAGTTTTTGGTCTACAAATGTGCATTTGTCACATTATTGAAAGAATACTTGTGGAAAATAAATGTGCATTTGTCACATCAATGAAATTTAAATGTGCATCTGTCACATCATTGAAAGAATACTTGTGGAATATAAATGTGCATCTGTCACATCAATGAAATATAAATGTGCATCTGTCACATCCTTGAAAGTAAATTGTTGTTCTGCAAATGTGCATCTGTTGTCTCTATGAAAGTACCTTTTGGTTTTTAAATATGCATGTTGAACCTGATTGTTGTGGCAAGTGGAAGGAAACATGTAGTTTCAGAAAATTAATCAAAGTGATGGCACATTTTATTGGTTGTATGTTAGCATAAGAATCTTGGATAATTGCAGATTAATGTTAAATCATTATACGCAAGACAAACAAATCTAAAAAACAATGAAACTGACAATCATTGTGTCAAAATGCTAACTGTACCAAATAGTAAAATTTATGTGAGGTTGCAATTTGTATTTCAAATCCTAAACGATCCTGCAGTGTAGAAGGTCGATTATCAAATAAGGCCAAAGCCAACAGATTCGCACATATACCATACCAGTCACTTTTGAAAGTTGAACTTTGTAATGATATAGGAAGCTGGACAATGAATATACGTATACTTATGTTAGTACAATAGTAAAACATCGGTCGTATGGAATTTTCTTAATTATTGTCATAGGAAGTATCTTAGTGCATATGTCTAAGAAAAACAAATAAACAAAATATGTCACTTTGTATAATTTTTGTAGAAAAATTGATCAAAATTAGTTCAAATTTGGGTATTTTCATATAGATAATATAGGTGGAAATGATTTATATTATTTTTTTTTTAAATTTCACAGGATGGATCTTTGTAATATTTTGTCAAAACATCAATGTTGGTTAGTTCTTTGAAATAAAGGTATAAAATCACGGGCTAACCGTTCATTTTAAAAAAAATAAATTGAAAAAACTTAATTTTCCCTACAGATTTTAAACAAATTATCTCCCTTGAAAAAAGTACGGGAAATGTTTTAAAATCAATATCACAGTTAGGTTTTGTTTCTCATAATTTATCATAGTAACAATCTTCGTAGAGTTAAATAGCAATGTTTGGCATAGTTTTCTCTCCTAATTGTGTCTATGAAACAGAATTACCATTAGATTAATCTGGTTCAACTAAAACATCATCAAACTGATTGAAACTACAAAGAACTATTTGAGTTTTTAGCTCACATGAACCGAAGGGTCAGGTGGGCAATTGTCATCGTTAAGCTTTTCTTTAGAAATCTTCTTCTTTGAAACCACTGAAGGGATCGCTCTCAAACTTGGTACGATTGATCTTTAGAAATTCATCTACCAAGTTTGTTATATTTGTGCACGTTTACTAACAACCAACATGGCCACCGTTGCTAAAATAGACCAGGGGTAAGATCATTGTGTTAGCTTATATCACAAAAAGTATAAGCTATAAAAAAAGCAACCTTACTTCTTCAGCATCAAAAGCTCTACGAAACTATTCGTTGAGTCAAAGTTGTGGGAAGACTCCTAATATGAGTTATTTCCCTTTAAACGTCATTTTCACAGTGTTTGTACTATAATCTTGAAAACCGTAAGTGCTATAGGAAAAATTAGCTTTGCAAAATTGTTAAGCTTATTGAGAGATGCAAAATTGATTTTCAGGGTCAAAAATATCATATCAACTTTTTAAAAGTTATCCCCCTTTTAACTGTTTGCAAAAAAAAATTGTTACTTGTCTGGTGTTTATTTTTGAAAGCTTTGTAACTTTGTATTCTTGATCTTAAGAGTGATTTCTATCCTCATTAGTTTCTTTAATGTTATTTACCAAGTACATGTAGACCATGTTACACACTAGGTAAGAGGCTTTAGCATAAGATATCAGGTGAGCGATTCAGGCTCTTGGGAGCCTCTTGTTTTAAACTACTGGATTAAAAAGTAACACAAATAATTTATATGAATCGAATGGATCAATATCCCAAGTTTTGTCAAAAGCATTAATTTTAATCAAATGGAAGTCTTAGCACCATTGAAAATTTAGAAGTAGTTGGCTTATTACATTGTATACAGTACTTGTATACATGTTTAAACTCGCCTAAAATTATATTTTGAGAATATCATCTGACAAAAATTCTAGATGATATTTCGTGCTGTCTGAGAATTGATAAGATTGGTAAATTTGTTATGTGAATTGGTGTTTATATCAATATAATTTCTTTGCCTCGGAAATAATCAAGGATTTACAAGAAATTAGTGGTATAATAAGTCAATTCATCAGCGCCTTGCAATAAGTGGCACAACATCAACATCTAGGTATTACACGTGGATTGTTTTTATTTACAGGGGCCGGTCAACAATCATGTAAGGACACATCAGGTTTACAATATAAACTTAAAGAGACTTTTCTATGAAGTAATTTTAGTTTAATACCGGATCAAAAATACCCAGTATGCTAGTGCTATTTGTAAATTAGATAAACCATGCTTATCCTAATAGACGATCTTCCAATTTCAAATTTTTTGGTAATTGTCGAAATCTTACCTCAAATTACTGGATAACTGGTTGACGACGTCAATTGCGCGTAAAAAGGAATTTTAAATCTCATTATTTAAGTGTAAATGAATTAGTTTGAAAGGACCCTCCGAATGAAACACATTAATTCATTTCATGTTTGATTGTTTTCCATTAGAAACCACATTTAATAGATTGATAGAATAATTCAGTCCCTGTGCTCTCTTCTAAAAAAGCCGCCATTTTACCCCCATTGACCTCTCGTTACCCCTATTCTTACATCCAGAACGTTCGGAAATGTCACTTTTGGAAGATCTTCTATGGACAAATAAGATGTATCTTTAATTTTGTTTGACTCTTGGTTAGTGCATTTGTGTTGGTCTTTTAGCAGACAAAATAGAGTGACATATTTGCTTGGAATTTCTGTCTACAAAACGGTTTTAAATTGGGATGATACCTAAAGACATGTCTCTAGATTTTAATAAAAAGTGATAGTCACAGAGCCCACAGTGATATACATTCAATTATGAAATATCTACTTGAGGTGGCGGACTTATTTTTGTCTTCAATATATACATTTAAAAACTGCAATTTGACTTGAAATTAACAAAGACAAACAGGATAACACAACTTAAACCACAGTTATTTGACTTTTGTTACACAAAAAGGCTAACGATATCCAAAACATGACCATAAACCCACACTTAATTCCCAGGAAAAATTGCAATGTATTCAATTTATTGTAAAATAAACTATATGTCACAAACTTTGTTTTTAAGATGAGATTTCGTAAAGATTGGTCTTGCATGTCTTACTGAAAAATGTAATTTTGCTTGACAATGCTTGAAAATCCATTATCAACTGTTTTCGTGTGAAAATGAACAGCGAGTGTTCTATAGAAAGTTCCTTTATCATCATTTCGTTTGTTCTTATTGTCTCTTGTCTAGGATTCTCTCTAGTGGAATTGAACTTTGATCGATTTGATGTTTAGTGTACATGTGTGTTTAGTTTTTGTGCTTTGTCTAGCAAAGTTGATAGGAAGAAGGTGGGCCCACAAAACTAGTTAAACCCCGCCACATTTTATATGTGCCTGTCCTTAGTCAGGAACCTTTGACAAAGCTTTTGTTTGTACTTGTCGTGTTGTTGTCTTCTGTTCCTTGTTTAAGAAAGGGGCCTGGCTGAGACTATTTCCGGACTGGATTTGAATTATATGGATTTTATTTAGACCATGAGCCAACAGCAGAACCACCAGCAGCGCCTACTGGCCTCTTTGAAGGCTGCTGGTGGTTGCCCATTGTGGTTTTTCTGAATTGCCGCTTGTTATGTGGACTGTGTCTCGTACACTTATTCCACATCTTATTATTTTCTATATTAAGTCCTGATTAGACTAAACGTTCGCCGAGTGAAGCAAAATTTATTGCCTGGTACTTTGCTGTAATAATTGATATCTAAAATTTGTTAAGATTAGCACTACAAGTGGAGTGAAGTTTTAAATCCCTGGGGTTAGCCCGTTCTGACATCAACACTTCTGTATTGAAGAACACTTCAAAGCTATAAAACTATCAGTTTATATTTCAAAATTGTCAAAACCTATCAGTCTTCTGGTTTTTTTCCCAACTCCAGCCATAGTCTGATTTTAGTTTATAATTTTGTTTTCAGTTTGAAATTTTAGGTTTGGCTTCCTTTTTAAAACCTATTGGCTTTGAGGACTTCTCATTCATCGTCCGTCCGTCCGTCGGTCCGTCCGTCTGTGGCACCTCAGTATTCCACACTGTTTTTAAACCCCCGTTGATTATCATTAATTTTTAGTTTGGTTGGCAAACCATGAGCATGCGCAGATGATTAAAAGAATCAAAGTAATACGACGCCCGACATCATTTTATAATATATGTTCTCGTAAAACAAATATGTTTAGCTTGAAGAATTTATTATGATTTAGATATTAATCATAATTTTAGATTGGTTTGGTAAGAGTAAACCAAACCAGTGCCCTAGTTTGGTTTGGTCAAAGCAAACCAAACCAGCACCCTAGTTTGGTTTGGTCAGAGCAAACCAAACCAGCGTCAAAGTTTGGTTTGGTCAGAGCAAACCGAACCAGCCGCCTAGTTTGGTTTGGGCTGCTTTTTAACCAAACCAAACTAGAAAAAGCAAACCAAAGTTTGTTTTGAGTAAACTGTGGTTTGCTATTTTGTTTTGTCAAGCAAACCAAACCAAACCAGAAAAACAAACTAGATGTTTGCTCCCGGTTCACTTTTGTACAGGTTAAGTTTGGACCCATCTGTACAACAAAGGTAGTTATTTAGCTTCGCCTTAAAAAAAATGGGGGGGGGACTGAAATTTTGGTGAATTTTCAAAGCTCAAACGGCCATTACTCCTACAATAATTAACTGACCAAAACAAAACGTTAATTTGATCTGTAACTCGTCACGGTAGACTGAAACATCAAAAATCAATTCATTATCTGCTAGCGTTTAGAAACAAGTGTAGAAAAGAGAAATTCTGGTGAATTTTCAAAGGGCCATATCTCGAGTGAAAATTGCCGAGCCGGGAAAAAACGCGACCCTAATCTCTATCTCATCATGGTAGGCTCACATACATTTAACTTAACCTGTACAAAAGTGAACCGGGAGCAAACATCTAGTTTGTTTTTCTGGTTTGGTTTGGTTTGCTTGACAAAACAAAATAGCAAACCACAGTTTACTCAAAACAAACTTTGGTTTGCTTTTTCTAGTTTGGTTTGGTTAAAAAGCAGCCCAAACCAAACTAGGCGGCTGGTTCGGTTTGCTCTGACCAAACCAAACTTTGACGCTGGTTTGGTTTGCTCTGACCAAACCAAACTAGGGTGCTGGTTTGGTTTGCTTTGACCAAACCAAACTAGGGCACTGGTTTGGTTTACTCTTACCAAACCAATCTAAAATTATGATTAATATCTAAATCATAATAAATTCTTCAAGCTAAACATATTTGTTTTACGAGAACATATATTATAAAATGATGTCGGGCGTCGTATTACTTTGATTCTTTTAATCATCTGCGCATGCTCATGGTTTGCCAACCAAACCAGGCCGCTGGTTTGATTTGCTCTAAAAATAGAAAACTTTGGTGCGGGTTTGGTTTACTCATAAAATACCAATCTAATATGATGTTAAATGTTTAAATCAGAATTTGTAATTCGATTGAGACATTTAGTGAATAATATTTGTTCATGAAATGTAATAATTGTGAAATAGTTCGGACATTCTTTCACATTGATTATATGAATCATCTGCGCATGCTTGCGGTTTGCTCAGAGCAAACCAAACCAAACTAGGGCGCTGGTTTGGTTTGCTTTTTAAAGTTTGGTTCGCTCTGACCAAACCAAACCAAACCAAACCAAACCAGTCGTCTGGTTTACTTTTCGAGTGAACATTAAAGTAAACTTTGGTTTGCTAAAAGTAAACCAACCAAAGTGAAAAGTGAACTTAGAACAAACTTCCGGTTTGCATTTTAGTTTGGTTTGCATACAGGTTAGGTTTGGACCCATCTGTAATTTTGATCTTTAAAGGCATATTGTCTACGAAAAAATATTTTTTTGTAAAACCAAAAAATTGTCGTCAGACTATTCGTTTTGTTTATTTAGAAAGATACAAACTTTCAAAATACCACTAGGGTTCTTTATTACTTCAAAAATTGAAAAATAAATAATATTTGTACAGCTTTACAAAAATTCATATTCATGAGATGTAGATGAGCTGTAAGCATGCGCACTATTCTTTCTTTGATTGAAAACTTCAATAGTTCTTGCACGTGTTGCATAATCTGTTTCTCGAAGTTTTAGCTCGGAAGACTAAATTTAAACGGCAACCGAATATTAGAGCTACTTAATGAATAAAACTGACAATTATTGCCTGTATTAATTTTTGAATGTTATTTAGAAGGTAAACACGAAAAATATCGGTATTTTTTCAACATATCAATGTATTCGGGGACAAAACTCGAGATTCCGCTTAGTGTCCGTGTTAAAACTACTCAGTCTAAATCTGTGTCAATGTGACGTAGTGCAGGTAAATAAAATATCAATCAATATTGTCGAGCTATTTTGATCAAAATAAACTACTTTTGAGGCAAAATTTGTAGCAAATTTGTTTTTCAATATTCATTTTATTGCATTTCGTTCTAATTGACACCAAAAAATTGAGGGGTAAAAAAAATGAGTTTGCCGTAGACAATATGCCTTTAATATTGTTTTTAATCATTGCGTGTATGTATTAAAAGTCTTAATTGTATAGATTTTGACACCACAGAGTATATAAAAAACATAATCCATGATATTCAAAGGTTTGTGACGGGTTCAATAACTTAAAGTTTGTACTATTTAAAGAAAAAGGAAGAGATAACAGAGTCTTAGGTCTTATATTTATAAGTGTTGTAAACTTTCGTTGATAGTTAGTCGGCTCGCGCAGTATTTAAGTACATCAGTGGTAAAATATTCTGTAAAATTGGTCAAAAAGTGAGATACATGTAACACCTACGGATTTGCACAATAACATTCCACTCTAAAATAATGAAAATGACACTGCTTTTGTCTGATGACGTCACTTTGAAAAACTATATCTTACACCCTAATATTAAGAAACTCGCTGAGGAATTATATTATAACAACATCATAGCTGTCATGAGCTGACAATAAGTCGACGTGGTATCCCATGTTCTCCGAGAATTAATTGGTTTGAGGTAATATCAATATTATTACTCTGTCCTGGTGATCATCAAGGTTTAAGAAAGGCTTAGGGGTATTACTGCTCAGCCTTGAATTAAAAGGAACAACATCCACATCCATGCGCATGTGAAGTTATTTTGATTTACAATGGCCAACTAAAGCAATAGCACACCATTTTTACAATGGAAATTAAGAAAATATTTTGACAATTATTATCATAGTACAATAAATTATTTACAAGAACAAAAACGGATAGTCTGTACGTGTAAGTCTTTCTCTTTCTAGAAATGAATAAAGAAAAACAAGTATACCTTCTCCAGAATTTTTAGGTTAATAGTGCAGCTTTATAGGCTTTCAGCAGATGAAATATATTAGCATGTTTCATTGCAATTTCGGTCTATACATGTCATGCATGTAAAACGGTTTCAAAGAGCTAACTCTAAGACATAAACCAGATCTGTCGCGACCGGCTGGAATCAGGTCTATTATTGACACAGAGACTTAAATTACAATGCTTATGACAGCTACAACTTGATTTTTGTTTTGATTTAACTTTTGGAATGTTTATGTCAGTCATAAAAAAAAGTTAATTCACCATTTTGACGTTGCACACGTTATCGGTACCAATTCTAAAAACCATTCTCAGACAAGCAATATAAAACGTTTTGTACATAAAAGATTGAATGTGGCTTCCATATTCTTTCGTTTTTGATATTGATAACATGGCGTAAGCTTTAGTCTAAAATCGGACAAAGTAAAAAAAAAATTGGATAATGTCAGTGATTAAAAGCCCCTTCTTTTATTTTAGTGTAAGATTTTAATTACTCCGGACAACCATGGCATTTGTATTCTTGTTAAAAATTACCTTGGATCAATAATTATACAAACTTAAAATTAATTTGTGCAAATACGTTCAAATATTTGTTGACAACACTCATTTTGACACTAAGCGGGGACGAATTAGCTTCTTCATGAAGTCATTTCCCTGTCAGAGAATTTCGCGCTTCAGTAGACAACAAACAATTTGTTTATGTAAGTATATTCAGCAAGATGAATGTGGGCAGTATACGGGAGAAGAAAACTTCTAAGGATACATCTCAGCATCTGAGGTAGGATCCTTTATTTCCATTTAAAATTTTGTTTTGTCATAGTTAGGCTGAGATTAGCTAAAAAAGTGCAAGGCTTATTTATGATCATCATGGTGCATTATTGTCCGTCTGTAAACGTTCCCATATTGGTAACGTTGACATGGTGTCATGTTGTTATTTCCGTTACTCTAAAAAATAACTATTTTCTTTTGAAAGGCCGAGGAGTTCCAATTGCATGTGATCACTTTGCCATATTGGATTTCGTTGTTAACGTGATTTTTGTAGGTCACTGACGAACTTTTCGAATCAAGTTTTAATTGCGCACATACATTGCAACAACAAATCTAAATGGTTTCGAAATTATGTTTTGGCTTTGCTTTTTAAAGTTTCTTATGCAGAACAAAGTTAAGGCTGGCCTTCAGGGATTATGGGGGTTTACAAAATGCTACTTCCGGTTTGCATCATTAATACACTAGTCACGTGACACCTATATTCTACACTTACCTGGACTTCGTCCAATATCATGTGTTAACTAAAAGTATTGAAATTTAACGCACTCCGTTTAAATTTCAAAATTGTCAAAACCCTAAGGTTTCGTCTACCCCAGACATAGGTTGGTCTTAGTCATAATTTTGTTTCTAGTTCGGCATTATTTATATTGGTGTTCTACATTCTTCATTTTTATAATGTGATTGGCATTTTCAACTTTTGGTAGAGCGTCTCTGATGAGTCTTGAAAAGACAAAACATGCGTCAGGCGTAGCAAAATTTATTGTCTGTTATTTGAAGCCAATCCATAAACACCCTTTTCAATAAAAAGGTGATGCCAATGTTAAATTTTGGTCTATTAAGCTTGTTATTTAAAGGCAGTACACCAAACTTTAGCTTTGAAAATATTTAAACTTTGCAAGAATGATTGATAGTCTGCTAATTGTTACTCCTTGAAATATCGATATACGGCATAACCAAAGTAACCGTTTAATGCCCGTTTTGGTAATGTATTTTGAAATAACTCGGTTGATAACCACTGCTTGTGGACCAAAGTCTCCGAGGGTAATCACAAGCGGGTCGTCAGAAGCAAAGAGGCACCAATGGGGCATTCGAGTGACAAAAGTCCGAAAGGGCAACGACGAAACCGGTAAACACGAACAAAAACAGTACGAAGAAAAACAAAACACAAAATCAACCGAACGGAAATCAACAATGCCAACTCAAGTCGTAACAAGAGTGAACTCATGTGCTCCGGAATAGTAAGCGGTTCCTGTCTGCTATATCACACCCGTCATGTTGCTAATTTCCAATCCAGTGTGTCAAATCCGGTAAATAAAGACGAAACAATTTTCTACCACTAACCAACATCTGTATTCATATGAGAGATATAAATCTCATATTTGTCTACGAGTGCATGGTGTCTACCAAAAAATTTCTTGAGTGAAGACAACAACCGTAGAGCAACATAACCCTGTGTAAGCAATTTGTGTGTCAAACATGTCGCTCTGCCAAGGAAATCGATGTAATTCCCGCAAGCTCTGGAGCAACGAATCAACTTTGATACGAAGACTCCTTAAGTAGGAGTGGACGGACTGTTGCTACACAAAAAGGAAAAGTTGACGATTGGAAAGTTAAAGTCATCACTTTTAATTTGTCGAGCTTTGTTGAATGTCTTCCTTGAGAGTCTATTTCGAGATATATCTAGATACCAAGATATTTCTAAATATGAAGCAGACTTCACAGTATCCGTTGTGCCCTATATCTCAAGCTCCTGGGGATATATGAGATGGAGAAATTTACCAAATCGAGAATTTTTTAGTGAAAGGACATCATCAATATAAAGGAACGTGAGGTTAAAAGAGAGAGCTAGTCTACGATTTTTTTTGTCTGGAAGAGATTGTAAGAAGTCTGCTTCTTAAATGTAGAAACAAATCAGCAAGCAAAGGTGCACAATTAGTGTCAATTGGAATCCCTATTTTTTGCTGAAAAACACGTCCACTAAACTGAAAAATATGTTATCGATAAGAAAATTGAGCATGTCGACTATTTAATCTTCTGTTTATTTGTTCTTTTTCTTAGACTCATTGATGACAAAGTAAGTCTTACTGTAATCGACAACCAAATATGTGTACCTGCGTTTTCCGTTCTTTTTGAAAAAGCTGCGTTTAATCAGCTGTGCCAAACATGATTTGAGTTATTAATGCGGAATAGAAGTGTAAAGGGTGGAAGAATCGAAAGTTTTGATGCTGTTGCAAGATAAAACTGAGTTCAAGTTAAGAATCTCTAACAGTTCTTTCGAATTGTTCAGGATCCACATTTGATCGACACCACTTCTAGAATTACAATAATCGTAATATTCCTGAAGGCCAGATTTTATTGCCGTTAGTATTGAAGTCAACAGAAGTGAAAGAGGTTTAGTAGTACATTTAGATGACCCTGCAATGAAGCGCTGTTGGTACAACAACACATTTGTCATGTAAGGTGGACAATGTTTCTGCAACATCAGTGTTGTTAAAAATGGATGTAGCTTTAGTGCTCATTTAGCTCTTCAAAGAATTGATTATTTTTAAAATCAATGACCTAACATTTTTAACCCACTCCGACAAAACGTCATTTTCTTTTTTTCTGTTCTCTCTTTGCCCACTTTCTGGCATAGTTTTCAACTGAATCCATAATTGTTTTAAAATTATGGTTCCAGTTGATTCGTCTTGGCTCATAATATTTTGGGCCTTTAGCCAAAACCTCGCGAAGTAAGTCATTTGCCACGAGGTTCAGGTCACCAGTTATAATGTGGCCAGAGGGACCATAATTGAATGGGGACTTTTCACATGAGCTGTCTCGAGGTTTTGATTTGAGGTCATTGGTATGGAAATCATGCAATACTTTTTTGTAATTGAAAATCTCGGGTGCAACAGTGGAAGTATAGAAAAAGGGATGATTGGAATACTTTTGTCTTTGAAATTAGGAGGAATATGTGCCGTAACATATTTATGATGTAGACTATTTCCTAAATTACTAGTAATTGGATCCAATCCTTTTTTTTAAAAATGGAAGTGAGAGAAAAGAACGGTTGTCTTCAGTATTTTCATGTGGACCTCCGACAGGTTTGAATAGGCAGTTGTAACCGATGTCAAGAACAATAGCTGTCAATCTGTAAAGGTTGGAATTTGGGTCACTGACTGGATTTTCAAGACATTGTTTATTCAAGGTATTAAGTTTCGAAAGGGGTATTGAATACAAGTCAGTGCGAATGTGATTAATCCCTAGTGGTTTTTAGACAAACGGTAGCAATTAATTGATAATTAAGTAGCATCGCAGAGCTTTGGTGCATTATACTTACGATGACCACGACTGCGTTTCCTTTTTTCTGTTATTTCAAAGAGATTCATCACATGCACATCATTGCATGTAGGGCTAGACAAATTGCCTATACTTCCGATGTTGTCGTTGCACCCATAAGGTAGTGCGGTACCCAGTCGTCTAATCCAAAACTCTTCTATTTTTCTACGGAAAGGTGTGCTCAAAGTGGGATTGTTCGTTGTATGGTAAATTTTCTCTAGAATGCGAACTCTCAAGGACAAAATGGAATGGTAGGTTGGTTGAAATATTGGTAGACAAAAGGAAAATTGTCGTTGTTGACACCTGACTTGTGGCCACACAAACGACCATTTAGTCTTCCCTTTTCCCTTTGTCTCACCAACATACATCAATCCACAGAAAGTGCATTCTAGTCCGCAAATTAGATTTAAAGATGTGCAATTTACATCATCCCAACTGTTAATGTTATATGATCAATTGGTTAAACTGCTTTTAATTTGGGTGTCAGTGATCAAGATCTTACAAGTTAAACAATTTTAAATTCCAAATTTACTGACCGTGCCATGGGAGTTAACATTTTCAAAATTTAACACGTCTTCCAAGATTACAGGTCAGACTTGACTGACACGAATTTACCATTTAATTTCTAGTTTTTTTTGTTATTGAAAATCCCGATTGTAAAATTCTAAATTGTTTAAAACACCAGGTTTCTTTCCTTGTACTGCACTTGGTCGATAGCCTATGTGCTGGATTTGGCTTCCCTGTTCGAACTTTTTGGCTTTGAGTTCTTTTCATTCAATACTTTTGTTTTTGACCTTCCATGGTTTTGGTTCAAATGCTGCTGATGAGAGGTTACTGTTTGCAATATCGATATACAGCAAACCCAAATTAACCGTTTTTATACCCGGTTTGTTATTACATTTTGAAGCTATGAAGAAGTCAACCAAATAAAAAGAAACATTTGTTTTTATTTTTAAAAGCATTATGAAAATCAACAAATGTTAAAAACATTTTTTTTTCTAGAACTTAAAAGTATCTAAATTTCCGTATTCAACCAACACAAAAAAACAAGAAGAAACAATACAATAAATGTACTTTTTTACTTTAAAATTGAAATAGCAACTATTCAAAAACGTAAAGCGGGTTTGTCTCAAACATCAATGGTGTCACCTATTTCCGATTTCAATTACCAAGAAATAGAAAAATACCTTATAAATCTCAAATCTTGCTTGTCATAAAAGTTCAAATGTTTTTTTGTAAGCGAAAACTATAAATTACTTACATATTCTTCAAAATGATAGCTTACCGGTTTAAAGGCATATTGTTTACCAGAATAACATTTTTTTCGTCCCCGTTTTTTTTTTTTATGTCATCTTAGTACATCAACCAGTCAAATACTAATCGAAGCAAGAACTAACCATTTCGTCTAACATGATATTGAATTTTTCTACCAGTAACTGATAACGAAGAAAAAAAAATTTTAGAGATCGTATGAGACGTATTTTTCAAATAACCTTGGTCTAATAGTCGGTTACGGAGAAAGCGGTGTCAGCTCAAAAAATCTGAAAAATGTGTACAAGCCCTTATTTTCATTTCTTTGCTTGGCGGATTTTATGTTGTCGTCGCCATGTAGATTTGTACACGGTTCAAAATCTCGAGATATAGATTACTGACGGCGCATATGAACTAGCAATTTTAAAAACAAAATCAAATACAGCGCACAAGCTAAAGGAGGGATTTGTGCTCATGACTTTGAATTTGTGTAAAGCTTTACAAATATTATTTAGTAATAATTGTTTTTCAGTTTTTTGATTAGTATGGTACCACAACTACATTTTTGTTGTTCAAATCTTTTAAATTAGACAAAATAAATTGTCTGTTGGTCCTTTTTCGTAAGTACAAAACAAACATTTTTCGTACACAATATCCCTTTAATCAATTGTAAAACGAAAATGATAAAATGAAGAAAAAGGTTCATTTTGACTTAAGTAACGCTGTGCGTTTTAAACGGCGACGCTGAAATACGATGTGAATTGCTTATATTTTAAGCTATTCATACACATATCTTATTGAATTCCTTTTATGAACATTTATTCATGATTCGAATAACATATTTTAAAGAGTACTCGTTTAGTTGTGCATTGGTTTATCTTGTGGAGACTTTGGTATTTGGAAACGACTTGGTAGATAACCACTGCTTGTGGACATCAGGTCCCTGAGGGTTGTCCGGCACGAATTTAACAATAAATTTTAATTCTTTTCTGTCGTTAAAATTTCAGATACCGGTGGTAAAATTCAAATTGTTTAAAACACCATATTTCTTTCTTGTACTACACATGGTCGAGATCCTCGGTGCTGGACTTGGCTTTAATGTTCGAATGTTTTTGGTTTTGAGTACTTGTAGTTCGATACGTTTTATTTCTGACCTTTCAATGTTTTATTCAAAGGCTTCTGATGAGAGCATACATATCCAAATTACCCGGTTTGAAAACATTTAATTTGTTGAGACAACAATCCTTTAATAAAAGTGTAATATACCAAAAATTGCGAGATTTTGTTTTTAATATCAATGATTTTTTTTCTATTTTGATTTAAGTTCACAAGTAATTCTAATAATAAATATATATATATAAATAAAATGCAAATTACAAATACCAAATGTAAGTAAAACATGTGTAATAAGCCGATGAACTATGACTTTCTCAACCTTATAATTCTTTCAAACAAAATTGAAAAAACATTGCATTGATTGTTGACTGTTTAATGTTGACTATACATAACAAATAGTCAGCCTCTGAGCAAACAGCGCGAATTTCATCGGGAACTTCCTGTAACGCTCATTGTTACCAACATCTTGCACAACGTCATTGTTATTGTTGTTCGGCATCCCCGCTATTAGAGTTATCTAAAATTACCTCTGTGACTGTTTGAAATTGCAGGATAAGTAATTATTCAGTTGTCTCAGATCTTTCCCCGATAAAACAAAATGGAAAACGTAATGCCTTAAAACGGACTTAAAAAGGGTTGATATTGTTCATTTTGTCGCGACTAAAAACCGTAAATCGGGACATTTATAAGGTTTATAAAGTGTAAAATGATTACAGTCTGAACTTTTTCTGTCAAAATGACAAAGGTTAAGATGCCTTACTTATTCTTATTTCAAAATACCATCCAATTTGTGGTCACCAGATATATAAAGTGTTATTAACTTTCGTTATCATTGAGAGTAAAATTTGTGTTTAACCAGTATAACACGGTTGGAGACTGGTGCATTTAAATCATTCTTTCGGTTAAATAACGCTTTTTGCTTTTACTTTAAAGGACGAAACGAGTTTTGCTTTTGCTATTGTTTTCTGTGAATATTATTTCTTCATAGTGAAATTACACTTTAAGTTAATATGACTGAATAATTCAGATCATTTTGGACTATAATATTATAGAGTCAGTTAAGCAGTGCAAACACCTCTCATGATTTTCTAGATTGTACATTTCGCACCATAAACCCACAATAAAAGTTTCAATCAGATCTTCAACTGTTCGTTTAAACAAAAGAAGATTACAAAAGATGACAAATGGCAATAAACTATAATGAATTTAATTAGTAATATCTAATAATATGTCTTCATTCAATAAAGACAATACTATGACAGAATGTGTGATTTAAAGCTATTTTTCATGTTCTGAATATTCATCTTAATAAGGTGTCATGTTAACACATAGTCATTCTCTAAAGTCAGCGACATTTGACATCACGGTTATCTTGGTTCCAAGTTATTAACACTTTTACATAATTCATTGCTAAATATATGAAGACAGTTTTTCCCAGTAGAGTTATCTAAGAATCAAATGCTTTACAATTGAAAGAGGCAGTAGTTCCTAGAACAGATAGATTGTACGATTAGTCAGTTGGCTATTCGTACAAATATTAAATTATAGCATATACTGTATATAAGAATAATATAAACAGGTCTATGATTATAGATAATTGTATTATTCAATCGTACAAACTTTTTTATCCAATCAAAATGCACATGTACTAATTGCGTATCGTTTTTTCATTGACCAAATTGACCAAATAGTTTTTTTTTAAATGAAAACTAATTTAATCTTTTTAGTATTATTTCAAATATATATACTTTAAGAGTACAATTTATATTTAACAAATATCACGATAGGTAAGTTTTTAGGTGCGTCGGTAAAGGGCGTTATACACACACATCCACACCCACCAACCCAACCACCCCCCAACACACACCAAAGTATCAAATTTTGAAATATTAAACAGACCTTGTACAATGCTGTCGTCCGTAGCGAAGTTTTCTGCTTTTGTTTTGTTGATATAATTGAAAATAAAGATATGAATAAAAAACGTTAATATATGAACTAAATATGTCTATCAAAATATATGATTACAACTAAGGATTAAAAAGTTTCAAAAGTAAAATTCATAGAAGAATAGTTGTAAAAATCATCATCTATTAAATAACACTTTAATTCCGATTGTCAACTTTCCTTTTTTATGTAACAACATTCCGTCCGCTCCTGCTTATGGAGTCTCTGTATCACAGTTGATTCATTACCCCAGAGCTTGCGAGAATTACATCGATTTCCTTGGCAGAGTGTCACGTTTGACACAGAAATTGCTGACACAGGGTTATGTTGCTCCACGGTTGCTGTCTTCACTCAAGAAATTTTACGGTAGACAACATCCATTCGTATACAAATATGGGATTTCTATCTCTCAAATAAGTGCAGATGTTGGTTTGTTGTAGAAACTTTTTTTTACTTCCTTTACCGGATTTGACAGGATGAACTGGAAATCAGCAACATTACGGAAGTGCTATAGCAGGCAGGAACTGCTTACTCTTCCGGAGCACCTGAGTTCACTTTTGTTACGACTTGAGTTCGCGTTGTTGATTTCCGTAAGGTTGATTTTGTGCTTAGAGTGTCTTCGTGTTGTTTTTGTTCGTTTTTGTCTGCTTTGTCATGTTAAATGTATTCGTAACTACCTCATGTTACACATATTTTATGTCTGAGTGAAATTAAAGAAATCTGAAATCTGAAATCTGTTCGTGTTTACCGGCTTCGTCGATGCCCTTTCGGAATTTTGACACTCGAATGCCCATTTTGGTGCCTCTTTGCTTCTTCTATAATCTGATTTTTTTTGCATATGAGATGTATTTCATGGTTTCATGGTTAGACACCTGTTGTTCATTGATCATTATGTAATCAAATGATAAAGACATTCGCCCGTATGATATTCCAATAGTTTTATTTGCAAACACTAAAATAATTTGCATTTAGACCATATTTCCTTATGTTGCAAAATAAAAATGTTGGTTTTGCTTACATGTATATGGTACTTTTATTCATGCAGGCAATTCACTGCATGACAATGCAGAGTAAATAAGTTAATAGCCGTAGCTTTACGTATACGATACTAATTTGCGAACTGCGTTTAGACGTCAAACATTGTACTAACTAGACATGGTAAGTAAAAAACACTTTTACTTTTTAACTTTATGAAAAAGAACAAAGAGATTTATTTTTGAATATTTATGTATAATGTAAACATACGTATCCACATACGTGAAAAGGCAATATTAAAAATGCAAAATACAGCAAAGCGCAAGCATTTAAGGTAGTAAAATATTAGTAGAATAACCAAAAAAAACCAAAACAAATACATAACAAAACGAAAGCATAAACAAAATACAAAACAAAAACACAAAAACAAAAGCAAATAAAACTGCAAAGAATAATTAGATTTTCATATCTGCAAAACAATAGGTAACGCAGTTTTAGAATAATAAGAAAACAAATTCCTTAGTGCTTACAACACTTATTAACTTTATTTTCACACCACATATATGTAATACAAAATAAATAGTATAAATCTAATTAGCATAAGTACAATAAATTGTTTCATCCGGACTTGGTTCAAATGTCCACTTAATGAAGTAAAGTAAATGAATTATATTGTAAATATGGCGGTGTTATTTCTCTGCATCCTCTGTGTCTTTTGTAACATTGAATTTGTAAACACAGGTAAGAGTCACATTATCTAGTAAAAATATGATTTCTTGCTATAAACACTGATAAGCCGCCTAATTTTCTATAAAAAGGTTGGCGTTATTACTTCTTGAACGTAAATTTCACGTGGAAAAAGTTTTGCAATGAAAAAGATTCAGAAACAAATCAAAACCTTGTCAGATATGATGAATTCAAACCTATTAAAATGTACAAAGCCACTTTAATTTCTGACAATACAACATGTTATTAAAACTACTTGAAAAATAAATAACCATTCAGTACTAACCAAATAAGATCAAAGATCTGCTGACACCCTTTTCTTAAAGTTGAATGAAATTTTCATTAAAAGAAAAGCAGTTGCTTACTTCAGATCAAATCTGGTCATTAAAATTGAGTAATACATTTTTTTCATCACAAGCAATGCATTTTTTTCAGCTAATAAAGGTTCTTGCAAATTATGTCCAGGTCAAAACTGAAGCTAGCAAAAGATTGCTTATCTGTCTTAAAAGCAACTTCATATATTTTCACAGCCAGTACAACGCGTCTGACAGAAAAAAATAACAAAGGATTCCGTTGCTTTTTCGATTGTTGATTTCATTGAAGAATTTAATGGATGACATCATGCACTCATAGTCAAATATGGGTTTTCTATCTCTCAGATAAGTGCAGAAGTTGGTTTGTTACAGGGCTTTGTTTTGTACTCTTTTCCGGATTTGACACGCTGAATTGACCATCAGCAGCGCTACGGGTGTACAATAGCAATCAAGAACTGCTAACTCTTCTGGAGCATCTTAGTTCATTCTCGTTACGACTTGAGTTCGTGTTGTTGGTTTATATGTGTTTTGTTTTCTGTTTCTTCTTGCTGTTCGTGTTTCTGTTTATTGGTTTTGTCTTTGGAGTTTGCCATTTCGGCCTTAAAATATTCGGATGTCTAATTCGTACTTCTGCTTCTTTCAGAAACTTTAACATAGAAATGTATAGCCATTCTTTTTGCAACACTACATATACCAAGATAACATCTATTAAATGTGTTGAATTAGTTTGTTTCCTGCTAAAACCATATAATTGTAAAGAAACAAAAAAAAAGGAAAATCTCAATTTAAAATATTTACTAAGTAAGTAAAATTGGTGTCAATCGTTCATACTGTTTTGCTGTATATACATAAATGCATAAATAGAGTATTAATCTGTCACATGCAGTAAGACAAATGATTATCCTCGCAGACATAAGGACCTAGAAATTTTATATTTCTATGTCAATAACAATCTTGCACTACTTACATGACTTAGGACAATAAAAAAAGACTGCCTCTGAGATATATGCACGACAGCAAATATTTTTTGTAATGTACACTATATTCGGCCATCAATTGGGATCTCCAGTGTTTTGTTGCTGAAAACTTTGAAGGTATCTGAAAACAGTGGTATAAATTATTTCTGGAGTGTGATAAATTCGCTCGATGTTTTAGACACACTTTGTGCTTTTGAAAATACTTGTATTTACCACAGTTGATAGCTACGATTTTTCTACTTTGTACACTAAACTTCCTCATTTTCTTTTTAAAAAGAAAATTGAATATTTGGTTAAATAGCGTTTTGATAAAGATAAAAGTGAATATATGCTGTAAAGTTTCACACTTATTTAGTATTAAAATTGTTTTATTAGCAACTAGACACATACAGTTTACGTTAAATGGACTGAATCAGAAAGAATAGCTGCTCTAAATTTCAAAATGCTTTGGACAACATTTATATTCGTTTCGGGAAACCAATTTATCACCAAGTCATTGATATCCCTATGGGAACTAATTGTGCTCCACTAATTGCTGACTTTTTCTCATACTGTTATGAATCACAATTTATGGCAAAAATCTATAAAGACCCCATCAAACAACATCTCATTGAACCTTTTAATAATAATACAGATATTTAGACGACATTCTTCCACTTAACAAACCCACATTTTATTACCGAAATATATCTAAAGGAATTAACCTTAAAACAATCTAACCTCACCAGTGATAGATGCCCATTTTTAAATCTAGATTTAGGTATTATCAATGGAGAATTACACACTAAAACATATGATAAACGGGATGAATATTCATTTTCTTTTGTTCATTTTCCTTTTCTAGACCAAATGTACCACTTGCTCCGTCTTATGGAGTTTAACTTTCACAGTTGGTAAGATATGCTCGGATCTGCAGTGGTGTGTCCGATTTTAGTGATAAAAAACAGTTTACTATAGAAAAATTACTAAAACAAGGATATCGTTACCACAAATAAGTAAAATCGTTAAATAAGCTGTTTCAATATCTTTACCATGTTCGAGGGTTCTCAAGATAGTATCTCTACGTCCCGTTATTTTCTTGTTGTCCTTTTGTCTCAGGATCTCTCTAGTTGAATTGAACCTCTATCGATTTGATTTTTACTGTGTGTTAGTTTGTGCTTTGTTTTTGATTATCAATAGGATCCAAAATTTTATTCCAACATTTTAAATGTGCTTGTCCTAAGTCATGAATCTTAAGCAAAGCTGATGTTTGTATTGGTCGAGTTTATGTTATTTGTTTTTGTCAAAGCTGGTCACATTAGAGGCTGCTTGCTTTTTTCCGTTGTCGATTTTTATAGATTATCCTAAATATTATAGGTTATGTTGCGTAGCATATGAATTATTTTCAATACTAGTAATTCATCTTGTAACAGCACCAAGACTTTTGATTTCTCCACACTTTACACTTCTATTCCACATGAACAACTGAAATCACGATTGGCACAACTGATTTCTCTTCCGGAGCACCTGAGTTCACTCTCATTATGACTAGAGTTCGCGCTGTTAATTGCTATTCAGTGGTTTTCATGTTCTATATGTTGTCTGTTTTTTCGTCCAGTAATTGTTTGTGTTTGCCGGTTTTTGTCTCTGCCCTATCGGATGCCCCATTGGTACCTCTGCTTCTTAAATGCGAGCCATTTTTTGAATTTGTTTTCGTTTATCAGTTTTTATATTTTCATGGCCCTGTATTTTATGTACGAGTTAAAACTTTGAAATACAGATTTTTGGCCATACATTTATGTGTCAACAAGTCAAGTTTGTAAACAAAAATAAATAAAGTGTACATGCTAAGGACGCGATCATAGCTTATGAATAAGAATGTTTGCATAGCTTAAATTCATGATAATGATAATTGGTTTTCATTAGTTTAAGTTTTATTTGGTACTTCAACTACATTTTTTATTTTTCATATGCTTTTTGAATTGAATAGTTTGTTGACAACTCTTTTTAGTGTAGAAACATTTTCTTTGTCATTTCCTAATTGCTTTTAAATCAAAACAGAATCGGTAAACTTAAAATCTACATAAATAACACCGTAAAGCCCATGTGGTGTTGTAAGAAAAAAAAAACAAATGTGGTTTTTCTCGCGTTAGAACTTTATTGTATGTATTTTTAAGAAAACCTTACAAACTAGAACTAACCAGTCTTACGTTTACCCATATTTGTAGAGATGGCACTATGAACATATACAATCTACAGGGCTATTGAACTTATTTCAAACACAAAATTTCAGCATACTAGAATGTATTGTACTGCTTCATGATGCCATATAAGCATTTGTTAACTGAGCTCTTAGCTAAAGGTTCAATGAAATGATAGTTGAGTGGTACTTTAGCCACAAAATGTTTGTAGGCAAGATAGTAATGTTTTAAAGTCAATGGCCTTACTTTCATTCATACAAGATTGTCAAGTAAAATGTCTTTTTTCATTAACACTTACATTAAACAAAAAGCCAGCTAATGATATATAAAATGAGATCTGTGTTTCTGGCGTGTCAGTGCTGTCAGTTTGGTTAAAATTGAATACAAGACTGGAACTTTTTTAACTAGCTTTTTTCTATGTTATGTTATAAATAAGACGACCATTGGTCATATCATTACTAAACAAGTACTGTCTTAAAAAAATAGTCGGCGCATTAAAAATGATGCTTTTATTGAATATGGAAATTATTTAAAAAATAGAACAAAGCAGGTTCTATGAACATAATGTCTCTGGTCTGACAACAGATGTAATGTTTATAAAGAGAGTGCGGGCACAGTATCTAGAATGAAATATGGTTTCTAAAAAAGGCGAAATTTAAAGAACATCTTTTAATATTGGACTGCATTCTACTTAATATTGGATGGCTTTTAGGTAATACTGGACGGTCAGTGATAGTTTTTTTGTGACTTTTACATTTTTTTAAAATTGATATTTGAGGAGAAAAATTCCACAAATATAAAATTCAAACTATTTTTGGATAATATAATTCATGTCTAATTCGAACCCGCAATCTTTCTCTTCACAACTCACGCTATATCGCGTATGACTTCCGACGACTTGATCGATATATATTCAAATAATTCTGATTCTATTAGCGCTTATAATATTATAGATCAAAATATATTAGACATGGCGGGAATCGAACCCGCAATCTTTGTCTCCATAGTCCAAGACATTAACCATTCGAATATGGATGATTTTATCGAAATGTGTTCAGTTAGGGTATTTATAAAATAGTCAACGTTTCTCTCACAAAATGGTAATGGATCGTAAATATATAAAAAGTCTTTAAAACGATGCTATACATAAAAAATATGATCAAAAGGGTCTAAAAATGTATGTGACATCACCAATAATTCAAATAGTTAAAGATATTTCGGACATTCGTTTGTCCTTCATCAGTATGATAAACAAAATTTTTGCAGACGTAATTATGTAATAATCTTTGTCATCCTAAATAGCTAATCAAAACTGGTTATTCTTAATTAACTTTGGTCATTCTGTAT
Organism: Arcuatula senhousia; assembly: GCA_963971305.1. Classification (NCBI taxonomy): domain Eukaryota; kingdom Metazoa; phylum Mollusca; class Bivalvia; order Mytilida; family Mytilidae; genus Arcuatula; species Arcuatula senhousia. Next base: position 72,240,931 of record OZ020303.1, read on the forward strand.
AGTGCTTGACAAGTCATTAGCAAATATAGCTGAACATAAAAATATGAAAAATATGTACATTGCAACTGAATGTAATAAAATAGCACAATACAAATAATTTGCAGTTTTTTATTATTTTATTTTATTCATTTGCAATGTACATATTTTCATATATTTTTTTTTATGTTCAGCTATATTTGCAATTTTACCACCACAATAACAAGGAAATTCTTTGTAGAACGATAATCGAGAATATCGACAATGAAAAGAAAACTGCTGTCTCAAGAAATTTTGATTTAGAAAATCGGTAAATCTGTAATTAAATTAAATAATGTGGTAAATTCGTAGCAGAAAAGTCTGGTGTCCAGGCATGTGATTATCCTCGGAAACATTTGGCCCACCAGCAGCGATAATCGACGCAGCGGTTAAAAAATATCAGATAACCAGTCTGATTAAATGCAGCCCCATATTTGTTGTTAGTCGACGACCTTCAACTAATCTAGAGTCTGTATATAATACCAAAGCAGTATGAACGGTTAATTTAATAATGCTGTATGTGCATATTTTATTTTATACATATACTCTCACCAGCAGCATTTAAGTAAGACATTGGGAGGTAAAAAACCAGTATTGAATGGAAGTTGCTCGTACCTAAAACCTCAAAAAGAAAAGACAAATTAATCATCGAGGATATTGGCCTGCATACGCAGTACAAGTAAAGCAATCTGGCGTTTTGAACAATTATGGATTTAGGTAATCAGAATCTTTAATAGAATTGATCGTACCTTTATGACGTTTGAAGTTTTCTTTATTGTTGTAATGATGTTAATGGTGCCAATGATGAGATGCTGGATTTGTTTTTTTACCTTGGAGCTTGCGAAAGTTGGTTTATGAAAATACTGTGAGGAATTATGACTTTGGGGTCTATTTTCAAAGGTTATTCTTCAATACCAAGATACATATATAAATGGAATTCGTACCCTATAAAAATTCTAGTTAGTTTGCACATATAACAGTTAGTTCTAAAAAAAAAAACAATAAAAAAAGGAAACCTAAAACATTCGAAAATATTCAAGACCAACCACTAAGAATGACGATATGTGACATATTACAGTTAACTTGCAAAAGACCTCACAAATATAGGCTTGAATGTCTTTAACAATGATTGTGCTCGATTTAATGTTTTCGTATAAGTTGCGCCTAATTGTGATATAAAATCTGATTTATTAGTTAAATGTGGTCTAAAAGATTTGTTCTAAATTCTGTGAACATAGAAATGGATATACTTAATCAAAATTGACAAAAAAATGCATTTCGTCGCAAAAGTTGTCATAGAAAATACACAACCTTACATGAAACGCAATGCATTCTAATGTAATTAATTTCGTTAATGCGAATAAATAGTTGTTCTTGCCGCTGTGATGTCAAACTAAATTGCAAAGCAATTTCTCTTGATTATGCACACTGCTGCAGAACAATAAATTTGGTGCTTTAAATGCAATTTAGATTTTTAATGGTGCGAGGTAACTAATTCATTAACTACAACATTTGCATAGAATTCGGGTTTCAATCACTTGATGGCCTGTTTGTAAGATATCACATCAATCTATTCTTTCTTGTTAAAGCTGAATCTTTGCAATCGCTATTTTGTACCTTGAATGCCAGAGATAAGTGACGTTTGCTGTTCTCAACTATTGATATAAATATAATTATAACATTTTCTGAAACAGAAATAACGGAGCTTGATGTTGTATTTTGAACTAAAATGTTTTTTTATCTTCGAAAGGTTACCAGTTATAATTTTCACTGACTTAACATGCTTAATAAAATCCATATTGATATTTATAATATACGAGTATTTAAACGAAGAAATATTGATAATAAAATATCGAATAAAAATCAAACCGTTTTATATTCAGTTTGATAATAAAAGAATATCGAATATCGAACATAGAATATTAGTCTAACTTTACTTGGGTTAATATCAAAGTTTGTTTTACTTTTCACCAATAAACACAAATTTAAACAATAAACTTCCAAACGGATTCCTAATTTCTTATCCACATTGTCGACAATTAATTTATTCTTTTTTTCTGATATGAATAAAAGTTTTTGATGCTTTTGTTGTCAACTTTGTTCGCTGGAATATGCATAAACAGCATAAATGAATTATCTGTTTTGTCGTGGAAGACGACACATAGTTATCCCTTTATTTTCTATGATGTTGTCTAAAATAACTAAAAGCCATAACATCTAGCAAGTTAACTTTGGAATTTGAACAATTTCACCAATGATCTGTGTACAATATAATCTGACTGTTATCATAGACCCCGCTTCAATGACATCGCAGTAAGTGGTATTTTTGAGGTGTCATATTTTGGTATTCAAAATGCCTGTACCAAGTTCGGACAATTGCGATCTTACTATCTCCGTTATGTATTCCTTATTTTTGTCTCTTCACATGGACATTTGAGATTGAACACACAAGTTCGGCAATTTTGTTATTACCTTTATTAAAGAATATTTCAACTAGACATCTGATACTAGACATTTTGGATTATGGTCCATACAGCTTCTTATGCTTCATATGACCCTGACACCTTTTTCTTTATTAGCAATTCTTAACATAGATTAAACTAAAAGTTATAAGGAATGTGAACTGTTTGAAAAGGTGATACATAAGCATCTGCAATTTGGTATTTTGATATCAGTCTGAACGTCTTTAACCATATTAGTTTTAACTCTCCAAAGACCGAAAATTCTGATTGATATTTGTGTTCTGTCTTGATTGGCTGATTTTTGCATATAAGTGGTTACAATTTGTACATTTCCAAAAAAAATGATTACTTTTATAACCTTTTCGCCTAGGAAATCCTCAAAATGCTTATATTGTTAAAACCTGACATAGAAATTTGTGCAAATTTGTGTAAAATAACAAAAATATAATATACTTTTGATTTTGTAATAAAACATGGTGTCACGGTACTCCTTTCTGGAATATTGAAAGAAAAGTAAATTTTCTAATACGTTAGTCACACATTTTCCTACCAATTATCTCCCCTGAATTGAGATTTTTAAAGAAAAATGTTAATATCTTTTGAATCGTTTATATTGTAATTTTTTTATTAATAAAATATATTAAAGAAATTAATTTTACATGATTTATGCTGTAATAAGTCTTTCAAACTGAAGTATTGGCTAAAAAATTGCAAGATGACTGAATAAGATGCTCCGTTTTAGAACCCTCAGCCTTCTTAATATACTATATAACTTTGGCATTTACAACATTAAAGATATATAAGATAATTGTTTTGAAATACCTTTTTGAACGAAGAACGAAATTGACTTTTGAATTTTTTTCGGGAGGTGCCGATAAGCGAGACACGCTTTTAGAGATTTTTTGCATTCCCTTTCGTTTACAGGTAATTGGCCTTGTTTTTGCTATATTTTTTAAAGATTTGATTAATGCCACATACTAGACTAATTTCTGAAATGATCATTAATACACCTAAATTCACTGGTAATAAACACCCAATGTAGTACTAGGTATTTTTTACACGACTAACTGGTTTGTTCTGTCTTCAACTGTACTTGACACTTTCAGTGTCATACATACATGACATATGCGATAATACTGGATTCAAACCACTTTTACAGCTCATTTGATTCGTTTTTCAAGTGACAAACTCTATCTTTTTCGTTAAACATCTATATGAATGACCGAATTTAGCACTGAACATGCTATGTCTGTTTGATGTATTTGCAAAAGCGCATGTAAATAATACAAAGGTGTAACTGTATACATGTAACTATGAAAATTTTTTTTTTTTAATTTATAAGCAATCTTTTAATCAACATTGATAGTTCCTTTCGTATTCTATAGAATTGTGCGGGAAGATTTTAACATCCTCGTCTGGCACGATTTCCCAACCAAAGCAAAATGGAACATACATGTCCAACAGTTTTTGCCGATGGGAAATATCAAGTCATAACAACAAAAGAATTGGTTTGGTGTCGACACAGTTTGCAGTTGAACAGGACGTAGCATGCAGGTATTTGTACTGGTTTTAAACATGTTACATTTACTTTGAATTGCCATAACAATCCTATTACCTAATAGTATATACTTAAATAGATGTCTTTACTTTGATTCGCGGAGACGACATCACGTGATATGTGTGGTTCACTTGGTCAAACGGTAATTGGTTGGCCGCGTTGTAAGGCCATCCGCTCGTAAGATTTTCCACGTAATATCTTATGTTTTTGTTATTTTGGTGTTTCTTAATAATATTTAATATAGTATAACAGTTTTCACACTTGTTTTTTCCCCTCAAAAAGTAAGGTAATCATCAAGGCAAGTCCTCGGGTGACCTTCCCTTTTCATGAAAGAAGCATCTGGGTCACAAACCAACTTGGGTGATACTAATTAGTGTTTAAGGATACACCACAAATGTAAAATTAGGAGAGTTTAATACATTTATTTATTTTTATATAAATATAAGAATGATAACTGATTTATTATCTAATTTTAAATGCACAAAAAACTTCAAAGTAACGAACATGAAAATAATCATTTATCTAAAAGCATAGTCTTCACTATCATGTGCCTAGCAATACAAACTACATACTCAGGAATATCATTTTTTCTTACCTTTAAAATATCACTGAACACACAAAAGGCATCTTTAAAAAAAGATAAAATGGCTTATTTACTTAGCCCTTTTATCATCATTTCCTTGACTTGTTTGAATAATATTCTAATGCAAATTGCTCCAGTTTTCAGATATCTAAAGGTGACAATTTTTATTGTTTAGGGATTTTACATCTTCAACAATTAGGCATTGACATGGGAAAGATAAAATTTAAGTATAATTTGATTTAAATGTTCTTTTATTCAAATCTTGTCATGCAAGTTATTTTCTCACGATCGTGCATGTGCCATAAATACAACATATGCAAGTTTTATTCTTAAGAAATGGATTTTGAAAACGTTTAAATGACATTTTAGCACATGTTTTACACTATTGTATCTTTTTGGTATGAGTACTTTTCTTCAATAGTTTTAGTTTTCGACCTTCCAATGTTTTGATCCAAATGCTGGTGATCAGAGGTTACTCCTTTAAATTTATAACAGCATTTCCAAATTTGCTGTTTTATGCCCGTTTAGGTATTTGTATTTTTCAACCACTGAGTAGATAATAACTGATAATGGACCAAAGATTCCTGAGGGTAACAAGCCTGGTCGTCAGACATGCCTGACACGCATTTATAATTATATTATTTTTTAAATCATTGAAATTACAAATTGTCTATATTTAATGTTGTTAAAAACATATGATTTTCATTGTACTGCACATGGTCAACATATAGCTGGTGCTAGATTTGGCTTCTCTGTTCGAACCTTTTGGGTATGAGTTATTTTCTTTCAATAGCATTGGAGTTCGACCTACCGATGATTCAAATGCTGATGAGAAGATACTATTTTAAATGCATATACAGCATTACCAAATAAGCTGTTTTATACCCGTTAGGGTTTTGTATTATGAAACCACTGGATCGATAACCGTTGCTGATGGACATTGGGTGTCTCAGGGTAATCACAAGCACTGTTATTTTGTATTTCTTTATATCAAAAACTACACACAAAATTTAAAATATTAAGCCAAAAGACATTCCCATGGGTTTACGTCTGGTAAAATACATGTTCTGTATGAACAGTATCGGATGATAAAAAAAAATAAATTGATCCTGAAGAAAACTGTACATGCATACTCAATCTGGGGGTATTGATAAAGGAAGAATCTTCCGAACCTTAAAATATTTGTTTGGTAACGCCGGTCGAGGCTGAGCAATCTGAATTAATATGCATGGTTTGACAAGCAATAAATTCTGATTCTATATTAAGTCTCAGAGACATCAAATCAAACTGATCATAGAAACCAACTCTATCTTCATTTACACCTTATTCAATGATGATTCCAAGCTTTCATATTTCGAAGCGAACACGTCTTTCAAGTGAGAGAAATTACATAATTCATTGCGTTAAACACGTTTTTTCATCAACGTGGGAGTACATTAACTCTTTTGAACTAATTGGTCGTGGGATTTTCTGAAATGTGTAGAAAAAGATGCTCCGTGATTGACATTTTGTTAAATTAGAAAGAGAGGACTATGTGTAAATTAGCTCTGTTGAAGATTCAATAAATGCAATGAGTCCTATATGCAAACTTTTGATAGTAATATCCTTTTTTTTTTAAAGGGATTTCCTTGGATTGTTAATATATGCGTATGTCATGCCTATCATTTGTACTCGAAGGACACTGTTTATTTTTTGTTACCTATTGCTGATTTCGTCCAACGAGGATTAAGGAAGTTTGCTCCTCATATTTTGGGATTTTTGTCAGATTTTCGAGATCCTTGGGGTTTATCCATCTATTATCCTTGAAATTTTTTGTACATGAACCCCCTATTTTCTTTTTTCTCATTCAAAAATATGTCCACCGAATATGCAGTTTACAATTTTAAGTTAAATTTTATTTACTCTGTCATACATTTTAAAAGGTTTTAAGATGCCAATCTGCGGCAATGCAAAAGTAATGAAAAATCTAGAGAGAACTTATTTCCCGCCAAAATTATAAATGCTTATAGCAAAAAAACGAGCACATGGACCTACATTTTCTTCTTGCTTATTTTGATAATTTGTCCATATTCTTTAAAACAGATGCAACTTTATCCATTTCTATTTACTTTAAGATGCAGGAGCAAACCCCCTTAAAGTCGAATGTCCCTTTGGTACTTTTGACCTAAGAATTTATATTTTTCATCTAAGTATTACGACAATAGATCTTTGCACCACTTTAGTCAAGGAAAAAGATTTCATCTGCAGAAAAAATATTATATGTAGTACAATAACATGTGGAGACTAACCATTTCAGCAATATGTTTTTGAATTTTAGAATTTATGAGTTAAAATTTCTGACAAGGTTAAGTTAGTATAATTAACAGAAACAAGCAAACACTAGCAAGATCAAGCTTAACTGGTCGTAGAAAATATAGGAGCTGAATCTGTCTTCTTAACTCCTTACAAACCAGTTGCTTCAACAATACCGACCAAGTCTATCGGGCAAAGAAAACGCTCTACAATTTTCATTTAACAAACCACGTTTATTTATCAAGTGGGCGTAAATTAAATCTTTTAAACTAACTGGTCAAGAGATATGAACGAAGCTACAACATGACTTACATTTTGTTATTCGTAAATCGAAAGGAGAGGTTTGAATATTAATGAGCGCCGTTGAAGGCTTTATAAGTTATATATGCAGACTTCCTTTTCTTCTCCAGTTTTGCTTTAGTCATGCATATTTTTAACTTGCAGCCCAGATTCCTTTGACGCTGTTCAATGAATATGTTACCTTATCATGCTTATGTCATGTGAGTTTCTTAAAGATACAGTTCGAATGCTGTTGATACTTATGTTCTAAAATCTGAAATAAGTAATATGATGGTATCTTTTATACTGTTAACGCTTTAGTTTAATTCGTTTGAATCATTGTGACTTTATTTTTTTACATCCGATATTATAAAAGATCAAAGGCATGCCCAATAATTCTTTAGCTAGTGAATCAGTTCAAAGTGAAGAGTTATCTAAGTTCGGTTTTCTTTAATGGTTAAAAAGCAATTGCAGCTATATTGCGTACCCACAAAAAAAATTAAACATTGAAATAAGACTTGTATAAAGGTTCCGAGAAGCTTCGTTTACATATGTGTATATTCTAAAAGCAAAAAATAAAAAATGAAAGAAACAAAAAGAAAATGAAACACCAAAAACAAAAACACAAAAAAACAATAACAACACACATACAGTCACATAGGGTGACAAAGTACTTGAAAACGCGAGACATTTATTTTACACTTATTATGATTTCTTTGTTAAATCTATAGATACATGTCAGCTTTTAAATATTCTTTTATTCATCTATAAAAAATTACATGCACGTTTGGCTTGGTCCTGCAGACATTTTTACTTTCTTATCTTTTGCTGGAGAGGGAAAGACAAATAGTTAAACATTGAACTTTACATGCTCAGCAAATATTTTAGACACTATTGACAGAAACATATGTCTCCAAGCATGTCTTATAAACTATATGTTAAAGATAACATCACTATTAAAGTGGTAAAAATAGCATGTGTAAATTGAATAACCGTGTGCACGTGGTAATTAAATGTAGACGCGAGTTCTCCCGCAGTTTCAAATTTAAGAGTCTTCTTATAATTGAAGGAGAAACATGTTCTCCTTCAGAAAAAGTCATCCACCCGTCAATACTTCATGGTTCAAATGTGAAAAAAAGAAATGATATATTAGGAAATACAACTATTGAATAAAGAAGAAGAAAACATGTCTTTTCAACTCCTAAATGAAAGAGAACCTATATGTGTCAAAGCCTGTTTTATCCACTCCTGAACGAAGGAGAGCCTAAAGGTCTCAAAACATATCTTATCCACTCCTAAAAGAAGCAAAGGTGTACCAAAGGGGTAATCAATATCATAAAACCGTACAGACAAAGACAAAACCGGTAGACAAAAAAAATCATCATTACAAAACAAAATACACAACAAAACACACACACATAACAACAAAACCGCATTCAGCAACATGAACTCAAGTCGACACGAGAGTGAACTCAGGTGCTTCGAAAGAGTAAGCAGTTCCTGCTTGATATAGCACACCCGTCACGTTGCCAAAGATCCATTTAGTGTTGGTCAAATCCGGAAATGACATTACAAATCTCTGTCAAATGCAACATCTGTGCTCATCTGAGAGATAGAAATCCCGTTTTTGTAAACAAGCACATGATGTCTTCCGTAAAATTTTTTGAGTGATGACCTGGGAGCAACGTACCCTTGTGTTAACAATTTTCTTGTCAGCCGTTTAGCTCTATCAAGGAAGTCGTTGTACTCCCCACATGCTCTGGAATTAGGAATCAATTGTAATACGTAAACTCCATATGCTGGAGCAGACGGAATGTTGCTACACAGAAAGGGAAAGTTAACTATTGAAAAGTTGAAGTCATCACGTTTGTCATAGAGCCTTGTACGAAGCCTTCCTAGTGTGTCAATTTCGAGAAATAGATTCAAATATGAAGCGGACCTCATAGAATATATAGTGTCCTTTATCTCAAGTTCCTTCGGATATATGAAATGTAAATAGTCACAAAATGAAGGATTGTTCAGTGAAAGGACATCATCAATATAACGAAATGAGAGATTGAAGGATAAAGCAAGTTTGCAAGTTTGTTTTTTTACTCTTACGAGACTGAATTTCTTCAGGGACTCGTAAAGAACAAGAAGATGAAAGAGGCAAGGTCATTTAATCTTACATTCAGATATATTGATGATGTCCTTTCTGTCAATAACACTTCATTTGGTAGATGGATTCCTTCAATATATCCTCCAGAATTGGAGATTAAAGAGACCACTGAATCAAATTGCTTCACGTCTTTCTTGGATTTGCACCTCGAATTTTACCCAGGTGGTCATCTCAGTACAAAAATTTACGATAAACGAGACGATTTTAATTTTCAAATTATTAATTTTCCTAATCTACAGAGCAATATACCTACTTCCACTGCATACGGTGTTTATATTTCACAACTTATTCGATATGCCAGAGCTTGCACATAGTTCGCAGATTTTTTTATCAGACACCGATTTCGTCGTGACCGACTTTTGGAGCAGGGCTATAACAAAATACGTCTCATACGATCCCTAAAAAAAATCTTTTTTCGTTATCAGCCACTAGTAGAAAAGTTCAAAATTGACTTAAAATATATGATAGTTAATTGTTTTAATTAGTGTTTGACTGGTCTGCTGTGCTGAGATGATCACCTCAATATCCCTATTGTGTCTCACAACTATGTTGTGTTCTATGGTCATTACCGGATCCCAAGATCGCAATGGAAGAGGGAGGTTTGGCGCCATAAAACCTGGTTTAACCCACCATTTCGTTTGAAATGCCTGTACCAAGTCAGGACCATTGCGATCCACCAATTATCCGGTATGACTGATTCGTTTTTGTCATTTTCTCTGGACTATGAGATTGATCATTCAAGTTCGGTAGTTTTGTTATTACCTTTATTTGCAGTCCTTTTTGTCTGGAAGTGATTGTAAGAAGTCCGTCAATATGAATGAAGAAACAAATCGGCAAGAGATCTAAACAAAGGAGAGCCTATGGGTCTCAGAACATATCTTATCCACTCCTGAACGAAAGTGGGCTAATAAGTTTCAAAGCATGACTTATCCACTCCTCAACAAGGGCGATTCTATAGGTCTCAAAACATATCTTATCCACTCCTGAACGAAGGTGAACCTATACGTCTTGAAGCATACATAAACCACTTTGGACGATGGAGAAGCTATATTTTGTCGACTTCTGAACGAAGAAGACAATATTGGTCTAATAGCATCTTTTTACCACTCTTAAACGAAGGATAACCTAAAGGTATCAAAACATGTCTTTTCCACTCCTGAGCAAAGGGAAACCAATTGGTCCAAGACACGTCTTATCCACTCCAGAACGAAGGAGGGCCTATATGTCTCAAAACGTGTCTTCAACGGAGAACCTACATGTCTTAAAGCATGTCTTATCTACGCCTAAATGAAGGAGGACATAATGTCTCAATGTATGTCTTATCTACGCCTAAATGAAGGAGTACTTACATGTCTCATATCATGTCTTATAAACACCAGCTTGAGATATGTTTCGCACGTTTCAAAATGTCCCAAGATATAAGATGCATATTCTTTTACTTGGAGGCTCTTTTAACCTTTTTTTCTAAAACCATTTTACTCCTAACTATACTTTTCTGTACCAGTTTGGTAAAGAAAAATAAAACGCCAGTGAGTAATTGTTTGTTTTTAGTTTGAATATTTATCTAGATTTTCATTGATGAGCAATTACTTGTTTAACCTGACGTTTCTACAAGTTCTATAGTTTGATTTTAAATGACTAAAGACATATATAATGATTTCTGTTTTAAAAGTGATGAAATATTTTGTCTAAAACAGCCAATTTAGATATCAACATCTTCTGAACAAGACTTTGGCTTTGAGATCAAAAAAGAAATCTAGCAAGTTACAAAATCTTTATTTTCATAACAATTTATCTAACATTTATATATTCAGATGGGATTACCTAGAGGTTAGAGACGGTGTTGATACAGCAAATAACTCAATTGGTAGATTTTGTGGCTATGAAGGCTTTCGATATCTTTCAATGTCATCTAAAGTCTATCTCTATTTTGTATCAGATGAGCTCATGAATGAGAATGGTTTCATTATAGACTTTTTTGAAACAGGTAAGTTAGCATAACCCATTCTATTCATTCAAATAAGTAACATTTTGACCACTGTTACCTTATTTTCTTATATTTCTTCTACTTTTCAATAAGATTCAATCGATCAAACAAACAGACAAGCAAAACAATTTGAAATTAATAATTGTCTAATTTTTCGTTAAAGGGTGGGAAGTGGGTTGTAGGGATAATGCTATTTACCTATAAAATGAAAAAAAAGCCTTATACAGTTACGTAAATATAGTTCATAATAATTGACAAATCATAAGCGGAATAAGCATTTATGATAACCCCATTTATCAGAACAGAAACAGAAATATAAGATGTAAAGACCGTTTTAGGTCTAGACGTTGATATCTTTCTTTTGTAACCAAAAGATTCCGAAGTAAGTAACAAAGATTTATGACTGGAGAAATTTAAAAGAGCACTTATTCATATATGGGAATCGATGTAAAATTTTCAGATGAAGGTGATATCTCTAAGTGTAACAGCATTATTAACAGCGAGACGTTTATCACATCTCCTAGATATCCTTCATATTATCCTAGTTCTACAACGTGTCTGTACAGAATCATAGTAAGTCGACAAAAACAGGGATATAGTAAGAAATTCACGACGAACTTTTTATATCTGTTTTAAATTGAGACAAATTAGTACAAATGAGCATTCAAATGTCATAAATCCAGAATGACATAACAAAACCTGTAGACATGACATAAAAAGCCTTCACAAAGAAAAGAACCTTGTAACGAATAACAAATATACCATTCAACACACCGACTTTGTAATCGAAACAAAAGTTTTATCTCTTAGCAATATTACAAATAATCACTTACTTCCTTTGCTTTGGTAAACAACAGTACACATATCTTATTAGGAAAAGATGTTTCTTTATGAAGGCACTAGTTGTTAGAGGTTTCTAAAAGTAAAAGAAATAACAATGAAAAAAAGAACACTATCTTAAACTTGAAACATTTTTTACAACTAGTTTGATATATAAAACTGTCTTTTTAAAGGCACCCACCAATACAAGAATTTCACTAGACATTCTGCAAATGTCCATTGCTGATGATAGTTGCCTGTTTGACAAACTTGAGGTATTTGATGGATCAACGTCTCGTAAGTATAAACTTAATGAGATTACAATCATATATACAACAGAAAAGTGTTATAACAAGTAAAAGAAATTAAAAAAATTTGGCTTTTAAATTCCAAAGATGGATAGATAGTTTTGAAGGTAACATTGTTCTTTGACTCTCTTTTATTGTGCTTTGCCCTTTTCATTTCCTATTTTGACTTGAATAAAGTACCGAGCTTAGCCGATCTTGTATTCATGATTTTTGCTACACCATTGGGCACATTTTGGTATTGTATTGTTTCAATCTCTACGTATGATCTTTGGATAATTCAATCTTTTGAATAGAACGCCTCTGGTGAGTCCTGAATAGTCGAAAGAATGTCAGACAGAACATCTTTATGCGTCGAACTATGTTGTTCTCAAGTAATATATGTATTGAGTCCAGTTTCATATGAACCAACAAGTAAAGCAGGAATTGTTTTCTTCGTTATTTACATTGCTTACACGTTTACCTAAACTCATATGAACCAAATAATATATTTTCAAGATAGTGCAATCTTGTAGAAGTATTTAACTATAGATGGAATTCTGTTTTCTCTTTTCATTGCGAACACGTTTACTAAAAAGTGATTATTCGATTTACAATTAAATAAATGTTGTCCCGTCATGATGTTTTGTTGACCTTAACAGCCTGGGCCCAAAAAACTAGTTTAACCCCGCCACATATTACATGTGCCTGTCCTAAGCCAGGAATCTTTGACAAAGCTCTCGTTTGTACTTGTCTTTTTGATGTTTTCTGTTCCTTGTTTAAGAAGGGGGTCTATCTGTGACTATTTCAGGGCTGGATTTGAATTATATGCAACTTATTTAGACCATGGGCCAATTGCAGAACCGCGAGCAGTGCCAAATGGCCTCGTTGAAGGCTGCTGGCGGTTGTCCATTGTGGTTTTTTCTAAATTGTCGTTTAATTGTGGGCTGTGTCGCGTACACTTATTCCACATCTCTTTATTTTCTATGGTCAGGTCTCGAGTCGTTTCTAAGAGGATCCACTTAACCGTTTAATTTTGCCAGCACTTTAACCATCTACGCTATTAAATCGTAAGCATTAGATAAACTATCCTTTGATCCATTGTTTGTGTCCTTTAATTAAAATAATCTCTTTGTTATTTCTCTCTCATTATTGATTAGTTCTTTGAGGGTTTTTCATTAAAAAATAATAACAAAACAAAATAGAAATATGATTTGTTAATTAAAATTTGATTATACTTATGAATAAAAACAAGAAAAAACACCCAGAATCATATAAATGGTTTTATTGCTAGCCAACCAAAAATGAAAGATAAGCAAATATGTACCAAAAATGTAAGATAAAACAATAGGGTAAAACATTATAATGCTTTAGCTGCATGTATCTGAAAGTATATTTTTCTGAAAAAAAAGGAAGTTGGTTCTTTAATTTTCTGCTGCAAAAACGTATGTTTTTCATTTGCATTCTTTATGCAACAAACTACTGAAAATAACATACATGTATTAGACGGTCACTTAGGTGCTTGCACTTGAACATTTTCTTTACAGAATTATTTGCAAACACGTACAAGCAAACGTTCAAATTAGAAATATCTGTATAGGAATCATTTGTCCAAACGGAAGAAAAAGCACTTGTATGCTGGGGCTTTTTACATATCCGGAGTTACAACCTTCATTTTCAAATGTAAAAGTCGACATTCAAAAGTCGAAAGAAATGCTTTGAATATGTTTGAAACTATCGAGAATTAGATGCTCAGCATATCTATAACGACCATTTAGTTGATCTGTAGTGAAGCTACAAGCTTAGATAGGTGAGAATTGGTTGAAGTCCAGTTTGAAAATAAAATATCGCTTAAAAGCGTTCACTTGTACCTATACAAGGACATGAAAATGTTAGGATATATGTTCTGTTTATTTTGGTTACACATTTATTTCTACGTGATGAGCATGGTATGAAGACTATACGTTCTATGGGACCTCATTAAATTAAAATATACCCACAACGGCTTGTAGAGAGAGAATGTTTTGATTCAAATTGTGTGTTTTACTTATGTTTTCTAGCTTAAATATGAAATCAGTTGTTCCGGGTTATAAAACCTAAAAAAGCCATTATTTAGGCATGTGTATTGAAAAGCATGTACCAAAACCCGGTATTGAAATATTTTTGCACTTTTATGTCATGGTGTAATGATTTGGTTTACAGATCTTCACTGGGTAGACGAAACACTTTTCGCTTGTATGTGTTTATGTAAAGATAAATTAAATAGTTTTTTTTTATAAAGTTATATTAATTAAGTTTCATGAAAGCAAGTCATGAAAAATAGGCCACATAGTGCCATCTATGTTATTTCTGATTATTAAAAGTACATTGCATTGTCTTCAAACTAATTGCACTCAGTCAAAATGACGTTTTAACGTTAACATTGAAAATCTTTTCTAGGAATAAAAAAATGCAAATAATTAGAAAGATAAAACACGAAAATGTTATAGGACAAAACAATGACAAATTCACTTTTATGATTTTCCATAATAAAATCCACGTCAGTCTGCTCTCGATATCTAATAACCAAATGATTGCATCAATTATATACCAATTAAGCCTTAACTAGAAGCTTTTTAAATATAGTATTAGAAATTCGTCAAAGAACAACAAAAAGATGCAAATAATTTCATAAAAACAAATGATCTTTGAGTCGTTAGTAATTACATATTACTTAAACGTTACCTATTACAGCAAATATCATATCAAACAGTTCGTCTCCAAAGGCAACGTTTCTTCTCAGAAAAAGATCAACATAAATTTTCTTTGTAATTTTTTGCAAGACAAAAAGTTTTTCACATGGATGCATAATTAGGAATAAGTACTTTTTGAATCAACAAATGTAAGGAAATGAAATTCGTTCAATTCTTGCTTTTTCATTTTTTGTAGTCCCAACGCTAACATCAAAATCTACAATAACGATGTTATGGTCCGGTTATAATGCAACAACATTCATGTTGGCATTTTATGACATTATGAATAACCACAGCTTAAAATGTTTTATTTGCTTGCTTTTGACTCAGTTTTGGACGTCTGTTTTTTTTTTTATAATTTTGAGAAAAGAAGAGACGAATTATTGCTGACATTACTGTGTCATTTTCAGTGTCCATGACCAAAACAAAATTGTAATACCTAATAGCCGGTATTCTTTTTGCATTTATCAGAGAAAACCCAAAAAAACAACAAGACTCCAAAAATATGGCTGCCTGATAAGAATGTAGTGTATGGGAGAAAGTTTCATGACTATCTGATTAATGCATGTACATGTAAGCTCGTGTTATTGATAAGTCCACTTTGCTTTACAACTAAGTTTTAATTGTGCATGTTTCATGAATGACATAAATGGTATTTTAACTATACTCGTGCATTATTTGTGCAAGTTTCATGAGTGAAAGTATTGTGATGCCTTTATATAGGCATGTTCTGTACATGTATTTTTTGTCGTGACATTTGTTTTATTTTTCCATTATAATCAAAAACAAGTATAAAGTTTACTTTTATTAATTATTAAATGAAAGTATTGGCACTGTTGGACTCGGCTGTGAATCATAAATCCAAAAGGTGGGGCTGCCAACAAATGCTTGTACGCTGCAGCCCCAGCAAAATAAAAACAATTGAAAGGGAAATAACTCCCGCACATGTTGCATCAATATTGCAAAGTTAACACAAAGGCTGCACACATGGCAAAGTAGCACACATCTATGTAGTATATACAGCAATAATATAAGGCACACAACTCCCGCAAAATGGAGATTGAATATTTGCATCAAAATACAGTTTCCACAGCAACAGTTATAGATCAATGAATTATATACAAATTCACATTATCCAGTGAATCAACAAAGTTATTGAAAATAGCACTTGACCCTGGGTAACCAGTTGTCAAGATTTAATTCGAGGTGACGCGCAATGATTCCCATACGAGTCCGGTAACAGCCGAGCCGGTAGGAAGGTCCTGGTGAAGTGTTTTTCTTCAAGACGGAATGTTGTATACGAGATGTAGACGATTCATCGATTCCCATAGATTTCCAGGAGAAGTCATCCTTCCTACTGGTTAATAAAGTTACCAAGTCCAACTCTGTAAAATATTACAAAAAACAGCAGTATCTTTCCTTATACAAAAATACATGTTATTAAAAAATACACAATACAAAATTTAATGTTATTTACATTTATTTGAATTGGGTGGTTGAGGGAGGGTTTTTGCAAAATGTAACATGCATATGAAGGCTTCTTACCAGGCAGGCTGTGGCGCGAAAAAGGAACGAAAAATTGCGCTGCAGCTTCTTTATATAGTACAAAGGGGGATAATTCAAGTCAAAGTACTGACGCACTGAGAGATGGCAAGCAAAAAAGTGTTTCTTGATAAAATTCATCTATTCACAAATGGAATAGATGTGATTATCAGAGAAAACCCAAAAAACAACAAGACTCCAAAAATATGGCTGCCTGATAAGAATGTAGTGTATGGGAGAAAGTTTCATGACTATCTGATTAATGCATGTACATGTAAGCTCGTGTTATTGATAAGTCCACTTTGCTTTACAACTAAGTTTTAATTGTGCATGTTTCATGAATGACATAAATGGTATTTTAACTATACTCGTGCATTATTTGTGCAAGTTTCATGAGTGAAAGTATTGTGATGCCTTTATATAGGCATGTTCTGTACATGTATTTTTTGTCGTGACATTTGTTTTATTTTTCCATTATAATCAAAAACAAGTATAAAGTTTACTTTTATTAATTATTAAATGAAAGTATTGGCACTGTTGGACTCGGCTGTGAATCATAAATCCAAAAGGTGGGGCTGCCAACAAATGCTTGTACGCTGCAGCCCCAGCAAAATAAAAACAATTGAAAGGGAAATAACTCCCGCACATGTTGCATCAATATTGCAAAGTTAACACAAAGGCTGCACACATGGCAAAGTAGCACACATCTATGTAGTATATACAGCAATAATATAAGGCACACAACTCCCGCAAAATGGAGATTGAATATTTGCATCAAAATACAGTTTCCACAGCAACAGTTATAGATCAATGAATTATATACAAATTCACATTATCCAGTGAATCAACAAAGTTATTGAAAATAGCACTTGACCCTGGGTAACCAGTTGTCAAGATTTAATTCGAGGTGACGCGCAATGGCCACAAGGTCATGACCATGATTTTATGGTCATGACCTCCGCCACCAAGTGGGGGAAAGCGTCACCCTACCCTTATCAACCGAGTCCAACTTATTTACAAAATAAATTCTAAACCTACAGTCACAATACAAAATTTAGCACATAATTATAACCTGTTCAGGGAAAAACAAATTCCTCAGTAGTCAAAAATTTAAGGATAGCCCCTTTCAGTGTTTCTAGAAGAATATCATTCCCATAATCTGATAGATGGACCTGATCACTTGCCAAATCCCTTAATGTTATGGTAGGGTACTTAATATAGTAGCCCCCTTGCCTTATATTTTCAGTTGCCACGTAATTGTTTAATCTTACTCTGGCCTTCTTCATTGCTTTTAGGTCACTGGAGTATCTCCAATTGTTTCGGGGTAATATTTGCGACCACACAATGCGTGTGTAGGGGAAATTTCCCTTGAGAAAAACAAGTATACGTTTTGCTATTTTTCTAGCCTCGTGCAATTTTAGCTGCCCAATGTCATTGCCCCCGCAATGGAGGATTATCATACTAGGGTCTTCAAATATTTGTGACAATGTTTTTAACTTATTTGTCACCTGTGTAAGCTTAAGCCCACTATATCCCTGCCAAACAATATCTACGTCTCTAATATCAAATCCAAGATTTGTGTCTCCTTGTTGCCCTCTTGCATGAAGGAACCCCTTTTTTATGATTGATGATCCTAAAATCCAGACTGATGCAGGACCTAAAAACATTAACGAATATAACTTTTGTAAGAGGATGACCTCCAACGACCCCTATTCATTATTTCCTCAGTTGAATGCCCGTTCCTTGCCAAGAAGCTAGCCCCGCCAATGCGAAATGAGTGGGATGTAAACCTTTGCAAGTTTAAACCAGCCTTTGTCAAACATTTATTAAGCATGGCCGAAAATTGAAATCTAGAAATAGGATTCCCGTTAAAGTGACAAAACAATGGACCCGGTATGTTCGGTCTCTTTTCAAGATATTCCTGTAAGCTTGCAACAGGACATATCAATCCCTTAGTCTTTTTTAGTATTACTTTGTCTCCTTTACCAGTTTGATCAGATTTTGAAAACCTTACCAAAATAACCACAGAGTCGCCTTCAAATTTAACGTCCTGATAAGCAATAATCTGATTTATAGGTTTGCTCTTAGTAAGTGTAATTTCCCCTACTCTAAAAAGCCCCCAGAAAGCTATAACAAAGGCTGCTTTAAACAATTTACTTTCGTACATGTTCATTGCTAGACCTGGCAATCTAGAAACTATATTTAATAAAATGCTTTCTGTAATGGGAAGCCTGCTATCAGCCCTAGACTTTGTCCTTCTCATACCCTCCAGACATTTTTTAACAATAAATTGTTGAGTATTATCGCACATATTCATTATTTTGCACTTATAACTTATTGCCGAGATGTAGGACTTAGCTGTATTGAATGATAAATTTTTTAGCGACAAAAAGGCAATAAAATAAACAAGGTCATCAGGTGGCGGCGGCCAGGAGCTCACTATGTGGTTCAATTTTAAAAACTCGTCAAATGCTGATAATCCAGCAATGTGTGAGTTATGTGTGTTTAAAGCAAATGCACAATCTATAAGTCGGTTAGCCTCATTTTGTAAATCATGTCTTGGAAATGTATGGGGATTTTCTCTGGTTCTAGGTTGGCGTCCGGTGCTATCCGTCTGAATCTGGACCAGTCCTGTCGAGAAATGGCATCACTTATATCATTATATACCCCGGGTATGTGACAAGCACGAAAGACTATATTGTGGTCCAAAATTTTGGAAACAAATATGCGCACAAGGTGCATGATCCTTTTTGATTTTGAGGATTGACTGTTCAAAATTTCTACAAGTCCCAAATTGTCAATGTGCAGTTTTATCTTTTTATTCTTCAAAATATCACCCCAAATTTCTAAAGCAAGAATTACAGGAATAAATTCCAGAAAAGTTATATCTTTTATGATTTCAGTATTCTGCCATGATTCTGGCCAGGTTATGCATACCCATTTTTTACCAAAGTAAGCACCACCGGCAAGTTTTGAACTGTCTGTGTACAGGTGTAAGACAGAGTTGTCAGACCATTCTTTTTCTGGAAAGTAAGCTACCCCATTAAACGATTTAAGGAACTTCAACCATACCTGCATATCAGACTTCACCTCAGATGTTATCTTAATAGAGTGGTGGGGAAGCCGTGCTTTTACAGTTAAATCGTAAAAACGTCTATTAAAAGCTCGAGCACATCTTATTGCCCTAGAGAAAAAATTAAGGGACCCCACCAATGACTGTAATTCTCTCAGTTTAATTCGGTTTCTTTGTACATAGCATTCCAAAAGTTTGGTTAATTCAACTACTTTCTCAGAGGGAACCTTAATGGTCATTTCATCAGTATCAATGATCAGTCCTAAAAATTTAAGGACAGTAGTGGGACCTACAGACTTTTCTTGAGCTAAAGGTACCCCTAAATTTTCGCATGAATCCACAAAAGTGTCCTTTAAGTGTTTACAGGTATTTGATCCTGATTTCCCACCAAAAATAAAATCATCCAAATAGTGGTCTAATGTATTTAGCCCGGACTTTTCGGCAACTAGCCAATGTAAAAAGGAAGAGAATTTTTCAAACAAGTTACAAGATATTGAGCAACCCATTGGCAAGTTTTTGTCTACATAATAATGATCGTCAATTTTGAAACCCAGCAACTCAAAATCTTCAGGATGAACCCTTAAAAGCCGAAATGCACTTTTTATATCTACTATTGCTAATTCTGCATGTCTACCTAAGGTACTGATCATGTCAACAACCCTGTCAAATGAAGTGTAACGTACAGAACAAAGTTCAGGATCAATATAATCGTTAATTCCAACTGATTTGGGATAGGACAAATGTGTTATTAGTCTCCAGGATATCCCATCAGACTTGGGCACAATGCCTACTGGTGATACCTGAAGATTTGGCAATGGTAAAACATTAAAAGGACCGGCTATGCGACCAAGTTCTATTTCTTTTTTAACTTTGCTGATCAATTCATCTTTATGCTCATATGCAGACTTTAAATTTGGACTTTCCCTGTGCTCCCTAGGGCCACTATAGTGTAAATGGAAACCATTTATAAAGCCATATGTTAACTCATCTGCTACTTTTCTTAATGGGTATGATTGAAGCTCCTTAATCAAGGGTTTAATTTTGATAGGGGAATTTCCTAGGACCATAAGATCTGGGTGAATGAAATGGCTGGCCTGTATTTGGTTGACCTAACCTTGGGGGTCTAATGGTTGGACCAGAAAAATACTGATTAGGTGTTCTTGGTCGAATAGGCCTAGCAAACGACTGGGGCTGATTAAAGCTCCTGTTTAGTGGACAAGCTAGGAAGGGGTGGTCTGGAAGGGAACATTTAAAACAAATATGCTGGTATGTACATGGGTTTCGATCACATGTACCCTTGTAATTAAAATTGTAGCATTTGTTAAAGGTGTTGAATTGGCCAAAACTTTTTGATGGTGCAGGGACTCGAATATTGCTCCCATCATTATTCATATACATAAGCCACAGCTCACTGTCAACCATATCCCATGATTTGCATGGGTCAAATGACATTTTATAGCGGAACTGTTGGTCATATTCTTTCCACCCCAGACCCCGAATTCGGGAAGCCCCCAATCGAATGGTATTCATGTATTTTAATAGGCTTTGAGCCTTTTCTGGGTGAACACTTATATATATACTGGTATATACCAAAAAAGAATCTGTCCATTTTTCAATGGTGGATATTTCATGTTTGGGTTGGTCCTTTGTTGTCAACACCCCGTCTATCAGTACAACAGTTTTTATTTCTTTCGTGGAAGGGTGATTGGGGTCGAGCAGACCAGCTAAATCGACATATTCACCATTAGTGATTTTATTCTTAATGGTTTGAGACACATTTAAGCCAAGCTGGGAATGGATGCTAGGCACTTGTTGGAAATGTGGGACTTGTACAGGTAAGTTAGGGTCATTTGGTATTTGCATGACCGGTATATGATTTTGAGAAGCAGTACATATAGGTTGCATATTGTTTTTGTCACCACTTATACCTGGCTGGTTATCAGGTTGCAAGGCAATTGCATTCTGTGGAGGCAATTGAACTGGGGGCACAACTGATGCAGTCTCTCTACTGCTCGTGCTGGTGCTTCGTCCTCTCTTGCTTGTGCTAGGCATCTCGACATCGGGGCCGTCTGATCCAGAGGGTGCAGAGGCATAGGTGCTTGAGGTCTTCCTTTTGCTTCTTCTGGTGGACATACTCAATCGATCGTTTGTGAAATATAAAAATTACTAAATGGTGTCAGTATATTTTAAATTTAACATGTTATAAAATAAAAATGTTTGTTCCTCTTAGGACTTTTAATAGAAAAGGTTTTTTCAAAGTTCCAAGCCAGGGTATTTTTAAGCTGTCCGCAAGGTGCCCTCAATGACCACGTGATTTGTTAGGAAACATTTTTTGGAAATTTGTGTCAAGCATCCTAACTGATCGCAACTCCGTATGTGTTTACTTTGCGGAATATTTATTGTATGTACATTGTGTATCTTAAGCTTGTGTTGCACTGGAGGTGTGCACCAACGACCACGTGGTCGTGGTTTTGTGTAAAAAAGGAAAAATTGTTTGAAAACATATCATTCGGGTGACGATTCGATGCCAATTTTTATAAATATCAACTGATCATAACGCCGTGCGTATCTTTTACTTTTCCGGATGAATAAATACTCAAAACAACATGCTTCGTTGTGCATTTTTTGCAAAATGTAACATGCATATGAAGGCTTCTTACCAGGCAGGCTGTGGCGCGAAAAAGGAACGAAAAATTGCGCTGCAGCTTCTTTATATAGTACAAAGGGGGATAATTCAAGTCAAAGTACTGACGCACTGAGAGATGGCAAGCAAAAAAGTGTTTCTTGATAAAATTCATCTATTCACAAATGGAATAGATGTGAATAGTTGAAAAATAATACAATATTACTAAAAGATGAATAAAACAATATTGTGGAAATTATTTTACATGTCTATAGCTAAGCTCTTACAAGAGTTATACTTGCACTTTGTAGATTCTACAAAATTAGCTACGTTGTGTGGTGACACTTTACCAGACAAAATCAAATCCACAGGACATGAAATGCTTTTGGTCTTCCAAACTGACTATATGGTAGAAAGTAGAGGATTCTTAGCAGATGTAACGTATGAAAGAGGAGGGCTGGAAACGGTAGATGACAGCAATAAAATCAGTTCTAATAATGGTTTGTACAGCAAAATCTTTATAAACATCTGAAATCAGGCAAGCAAAAGAGTATTTTGTAACGGTGAGAAAGTAAATGATACTGGTAATGTGATTCAACTCGTATTCATTCTGGGTAATAATTTACTCACAGAATTCACCTTTGGGTCATGATATTTTTGTAGGGAAATGAATAATGACAGTTATCTGATACAAGAATAACACTCTTTTTAACCACTAAGCATTATATAATTTGTTAGACTTCACCGAATGAAAAATCCGAGTTATAAAACGGTGAATGTCGGGTGAAAACAAATTTTGTAACAGTTTTCTCAGCACTTCTAATCACAGCCACTTGATATTTTGTAAACGGTATCAACATGGGCTCTTATTACATTGGAATTCGAGTTCAATCACTAACTTCCTGTTTAACGAAGTCCTGCCATTTTTTACTTTGGTGGATTCTTTTATTTTAGAATGTGATATAAAGATAACAGGGAAAATGAACGGAACGATAGCAAGCCCTGGATTTCCAAAGTCTTATGATAACAACTTAAACTGTACGATCACAATTCTATCACCTGTTCCTGATCACCAAATCATGATCAAGTTTACCTTCATGGAATTAGAAGAGTCTGAAAACTGTACATTTGATCGACTGACTTTGTTTCCAGACTTTTTATCAGGTAAACATACACAGTCCGTCAAAAAATCATTTGAATTAAAAACACTCCGAATTATGGGTTAAAAATTCATTTAGCTGGAGCTGAAGATATTTGTTATTAACGATTTTAATGTTTTAGCTTGATCGTCATTGATCGTCAGAAAATATTATTTGTCTTGTTAAAAAGTAAAAAATGCATACCAAGGATATCATCCAATGGCCCATTAGGTCACTTTTTGTACTTTTCAATAGTTGTTTATCTATAAAATCTATCGATTTTATTTATTCATCTTAAAATTCGATATACAGGGAACTGCTTTGTGAAAACTAGGGTGATAACAAAATACTTAATAAAGATGGTCCATCTCAGGAAGAATGGGCAGACAAAACAAGGCTAAGACAAACCAGAGAAATTAGATTTAAAGATTTATCCTGACTTTCTTTATGCATTTAAATAGGAATGGTTTGCTAAAGAAGCAGAGGTACCAATGGGATATCCGAATGTCAAAAGTCCGAAAGGGCAGAGACAAAACCAGTAAACACCAACAAGAACGGGACAAAAAACAGACAACATGTAAAACATGGAAACACAAAATAACTGAACATCAATAAACAATAAAGTAGGTTTTATGGCTTCAAACCTCCCTCTTCTACTGCAATCATTTGGTCCAGTAGAAACATTAAACACATCATAGTTGTAAGACTGATAAATTCATATCTAAATATAGTTAATTAACACAAAATGCATAAATGTGACGAGCACATTTGCTACATCTGTTTTCAATGTAATATTTAAAGAATCATGATGACTTTGAATGGATAAAGGTCACCATTATAATGGTATCACTTCAGGAATAGTTCAATTAGACCAACACTTAATCGATCTTTGGCAACGTGACGGGTGTGCTATAGCAAGCAGGAACTGCTTACTCTTCCGGAGCACCTGAGTTCACTCTCGTTTTGACTTGAGTTAGCGTTGCTGAATGTGGGTTTGTTGTTATGTGTGTGTGTGTTTTATGTTGTTATGTGGTTTGTTTGTTGTGATGATCTTTTTGTCTGCCGGTTTTGTCTTTGTCTTTACGGTTTTATGATACTGATTACCCCTTTGGTACACATTTGCTTCTTTCAATATTCATTATCTTCTAATTGCAAGACAAGATAACTTTTTTTTTCATTTATCACCCGACATTTTACTACAGAACAATAAATTCAGCATGTTGCCGACTGTCTCCTTCACAGTATGGCATAAAGAGATCTCATTTACTTAACTAAAAACTGCATAGGAATCCGAAACTTTAGATTACATCATTATATCGAATACAAATATCTAATGTATATAATTAAGATACAGTCTGTTTGCAAGTAGATTGATGTGTATTGGAAACTACTGAGTAAGTGATTAAGTTGTCCAAAATTTACGCAAAGGTTGAAAATAACCTTGCAGATGTGACAAATACATATTCTATACAATCTAGCATTCAATGAAAAAAAACAGAAAAAAATGGTGATTTATAAAAAAAGAAATGTTCTTGGTGTTCAGAAACACATATGATAACGAAACCCTTCTTTTCTCTAGAATCCCTTTATATTCGTTTTTACCTTTGAATTTGGTTTTATTCATAAAGTAAGCGTTAAGCAACAGAGAATTTTTATACTATAATTTATATAAACTAAATCATTCGGACTCAGTGGCGATCTCCAGTAATTATCCAAAGGGATGTTTCTCATACAGTCCACTTTAGCCAAAAATGGAGTTTCAGGTAAAACATCTGAAAGGAAAGCAGAATTCCAACTCCCAAACCCCTGGTTCTGCCATTGGCCTGTAGAGTTTGCATTAAAGTGGGACAGAAACTGCCCTTTGCTTTGTATAAAAGTAATTTCATTTATGAACTTCTTACCGGATTGTGGAGCTTTAATTCCCCGAGGATAGCCCGCTCCGGCATCAACACATTTATTTAGGAGAACACATCAAAGCCATACATTGTCCGTTTAAATTTCATAATTGTCTAAATGCGATGGTTCTTCCTTCCTCAGACATAGGTTGATGATATTAATTGAAGTTTGTTTCCCCAGTTCACTAATTTTGGTTTTGTTGTTCTATGCTCTTCATTATCATATAGTGTATGGCTTTTTCAGTATTGTTCGAAAAGCGCCTCTGATGAGTCTTGAATAGATGAAACGTGCGTCAGGCGTGGCAAAATTTATTTTCTAGAACTTTAGTTGTCAATTCAATTTCGAACACCCGTGAAGGTTAGCGCTGCATGCGGAGGTTTATTTCCCCGACGGCATCATTACTTTTGTGTAGAATAAATTATCCATATAAATCTCAAAATTGTCAAAATCCTAAGATTTTTCCTTCCAGAGATATATAGATTAATGATTTAAGTTATAATTTGGTTTCCCAGTTCGCTATGTTTTTGTTTTATTGTTCTATGCTCTTCATTATCATAAAGTGTTCGACTTTTTTTTTAATATTTTTGGTAGAGGGCTTCCCAAAATTTTTAATAAGACGAAACGTGCGTTAAGGAGTAGCAAAAGTCATTGTCTGGAATTTTGTTGTCTTTTTCATTTCTGCAGAACAGTAATAGTAGCGTTTTCAGGCAGTATCAGGCACATAAAAAACTTATGTATTTTACGTTTATACCCCCTTCACATATACGAGATTTCCTTACGAGTTCTTACGAGTTTTCAACTCGTAATGGATCGCGAAGACTCGTAAATCACCCTTTGTTACTCGTAAACAGGTCTTTCTAGCTCGTGTGCAATCGTAAGAACTCGTGAAAGTTTTACGAGGATTTTTTTACGAGTTGAAAAAACAACAATGTCATAATCTAACTCGTAAACACATCGCAAATATCTCGTAAAGAACTCGTAGAGATTGTAAATGACTCGCTTTTACTCGTAACTAACTCGGGAAGACCTCGCAAAGGAAACCTTTTACGAGTGGTTGGCGAGTTAGTTACGATATCATTTCAGATATCGCAATTCACTCGTAAAGACGTCGTAAAGGCACCGTAACATGCTCGTAAAAACTTCGAAAATAAAATTCGTATCATCTCTGGATGGGAGTGCGAAAAATTTCCGCACAACTGACGAAATCGTGACAACTCGGAAATAGATCGTAAAAGGTTGGTAGAAAATCTCGCAAGAACTCGTAAAACTATAAATTTTGAAACTCGTAACAACTCGTAAGAGAATATCTTATATGTGAAGGGGCGTAACAACTCGTAAGAGAATATCGTATATGTGAAGGGGGTATTAAAGCTAGTCCAATGTTCGAACCTCCAGCTAAAACATCTGAGTTCCGTTTAAGGATGTAAGTAATCATCGAGTGAGAGTTCGAGTAAGATTTTGAAATACGACTCGAGTTAGAGTGCGAGGATTTTTTCGAGTTCGAGTTGATCTTTTTTTATCTAATTTAAAATATTGATTTTCATGACAATGTAATTTGACTTGAGTTATTGTTCGAGTGACGATTCGATTTAGTTAGCTGGAGGTTCGAACATTGGACTAGCTTTAATACCCCCTTCACATATACTATATTCTCTTACGAGTTGTTACGATTTTCAAAATTTATAGTTTTACGAGTTCTTGCGAGATTTTCTTCCAACATTTTACGATCTATTTCCGAGTTGTCATGATATCGTCAGTTGTGAAGATATTTTTCGCACTCCCGTCCAGACACGATACAAATTTTATTTTTGGAGTGTTTACGAGCATGTTACGGTGCCTTTACGAGTGAATTGCGATATTGGAAATGATATCGAAACTAACTCGCAAAACACTCGTAACAGACAGACAGAATTCCATTGCGAGGTCTTCCCGAGTTAGTTACGAGTAAAGGCGAGTCATTTACGATCTCTACGAATTCTTTACGAGTTTTTTGCGATGTGTTTACGAGTAAAATTATTGACATTGTTGTTTTTTCAACGCGTAAAAGTCTTATGAGGATTTTGACGTGTCAAAAATCCTCGTAAAACTTTCACGAGTTCTTACGATTTCACAAGAGCTAGAAAGACCTGTTTATGAGTAACAAAGAGTGATTTACGAGTCTTTGCGATCGAATACGAGTTGAAAACTCGTAAGAACTCGTAAGGAAATCTCGTAAATGTGAAGTGGGTAACAAATTGTGCTTATATTACTACTATAATTAATATATTTTATGATGTTGCATGGTAAAAAGGCTGTACGTCTATGTTAACTAATGAATATATGTTATCATAGAGAAACAGGAATGGCCAAAGTTTGGCTAGAAGTTTAAGTTTCAGCTTGGATCAATTGTTACTTGCCAGTAATCTTAAGTTAAGAGGTCGTACTTATTTTAAATTTCTTTTATAAATTGATCCTCCAAATAGGTGTGTGTAAAATAATCGACAAGATATTTGTTTTTATTCCTAATCTTAAGATAGAAAAAGCAAATCTTTAGCTACTTAATATATAAAAATAATTATAAAAAAGATATTACTACTATCCATCCCAATATAAATTCTATATAACCTTATCGTGTTTGCATATCGTGATTGGTAATTGTGATCAAAAGTGTCATATTTTTCTCTCCTTAGATCAATCAGATATTCATCTCTGTGGACTTAAAACGCCAAAGGAGATTTTTTACTCTAAAGAAGGCTCAATGAGATTACAGTTGACTACAGATAGATTTGTAACGTGGTCTGGATATTCTGCTAATTACACTATTATACCAAGAGAAGGTACTTATAGCTGGACCTTTGACCATTGACTTAGTCTATGGCAGCTTATCTGGGCTCTTTTGTTCACACTTGTCTTTATGTTGATATATTCTTTTGATTTCAATTTTAACTTACTTTGTTTGTATGATAATAGAGGATTAATTCGAAATAATGAAATCCATTAAAATTTACTACCGTATAAGTATTTATCTTTTGCGTGTAACTTTTTGTGGATGAAGAAGGTTTTATTTTCAATTAGCGGTTTCTTACCTTTAAAACCACTTCATATCATTACCACTCCTAAAAGATCACGTATTTTGATTTTGCGTCAGTGTTTATTTAGCGACCAAAAAAAAACTTTATTTACGAATGTTACATACCTCAAAATACCAAAGGTATTCGATACGCATAAACTGAAATATCAAAAGTATTCGATACGCATAAACTGAAATATCAAAGGTATTCGATTCCCTTTAACTGAAATACCAAAGGTATTCGATCCGCATAAACTAAATTCCAAAAGGTATTCGATACGCATTACCTGAGAACCAAAAGTATTCGATACGCATAAAATGAAATACCAAAGGTTCGACACTGAAATACCAAATAGAATGCCAAACTTTTTTTGCAAACAAATGTTAAGAGCGGTTTACAAACGTTTCGTATTTAAACAAAATTTCGTTGTCCTATTTAACATTTGGCCAACAACAACCCAAATATTGTACATTATTTTATTAATCAAGTAATTTATGATGTTCAGAAATAACATATACATGTATCATATACTCTGCAAAAAAAGTTACGCATAGATAGAAAATTCCCCGGTACGTTTAATGCAAATCGACACAATTTCAAAACTCTATTGCCGAGCTGTTCTGCAACCGATTTTCACGAAATAAAATCCAGTAAAAAGAAAACAAAATAGAGATTGTTTGTTTAATTTTGAGTAAAAACGTAACATCGCTGCTTTTTAAGATATCGCAAGTAGAACTCAAGTGTACATTTTACGATTCAATTTCCCGTTTAAATCAATGCAAAATGTTCCGTGAAAAACATAAGTCGTGTTCTACTCACAATGTCTTAAAAACCATTGAAGTTAGGATTTTGGTCATATATACATGTATGCTTCATTAAATATATATGTTTATAAACATCAAGAAGGAAACTGAAACATAAATGCATGAGTTGAAATTGTAAAATAAATTTGGATACCCCATTGGTACCTCTGATTCTTTCATTTTAGTTTGTTATCCAAGATGTGATTTCGATAGTGTCTGTGTGAAGGATGATCAGAATTATAGGTAAGAATACGTATAAAATAAATGAAATGTCTCTTTTGTTCACTGTAAATGGTTAAAAGACATTCATTCCTTAGTATCCTGTCTTTGGTTGTATTGGTAATATTTTTTATACAAATATAAAAAAAAACTGGTATAAAACAGTTAATTTGGTCATGGTGTAAAAGGTAGATGTAAGGTGTAACCTGTAATCAGCAACATTGGAATTAAAACATTAAAAGGCCAAAAACAAGAGTTCTCAATCCGTCTTCCCTCAAAATGAACCAAATACTCAGATTTTTTTTATTATAAAAGCTAGTATAAAAGGACTAGTCAAACGTATATCCGCTCTCATCTGATGGAGATCCTTCACTCAAATTTGAAATCCGTTCATATGTTGGGTGTCCTAAACGTTGAAAAAAATAGCTTAAATTTGGATAAATGTACGTACATTTTCTGATTCAATCATTTAAGGTGTGTGAAAGGACAAAAATGTAACACGAATGTATGCAACAACGGCTTCTGTGTGAAGAAAGGACTTGCTGATGTCCAATGTTTTTGTCAAGAAGGATATCAGGGAGTGTTTTGTAATGAGCCGGTAGTACAGGTACTTTAACCCATGCATTTATGATAGGACGTACTATTGTTACGGTCGAGATATAATGTTCATCAGAAATGCACTTTTGGCTTTAATTTTCGTAAAAAACATAGAAATATAACATAACTGCCTTAGAGTAAATATAAACATTTGATGAATGGATTGAATAAAAACAAAATTAACACGCAAAGTTAGGTTTATATCAAATGAATACGGAAAATTGATTTTGATTCAGACTAAGTTAGTAATAATTTCATCAGGTTTCTTTTGCTTCATCATTTGTTCGGTGCACTTTTATTTGAACTTGGATTTTATAACTTGATTTAATTCGTTAAGTTTCGGAAAACATATTTTTACTGGGTCGCTATTTAAACCTTCGAATTGAGGTATGAAAATCTAGTTTAGAATTAACTTGTTAATAAGGTGGAAGTATAATGGAAAAATAAAGAAGTCTTCCTTCTAGATAAAGTTTTGCTGCTAACCGTATTGAAAGGCAACAATTATTGTCTTAATAATAAGTTTTAAAAAGACAATGATCAAATGCCATAACGCTGAAAAAGAGTAACAAATACGAATAGTGTGAAGAGCGGGATATAGCTAATACTCTTCTGAGTGAGTTTTGAAAGCACATTTATACCAAATGTCTTAAATCAATATAAAACACTGTAAAAAGATTGCCATGACATACATGATATATTTATTGATATAATTTATTTGATAGACAACTGAAAAATTGGTATTCGTAAAGACACCATTAGACCAAACGGTGGCTGTTGATAGTAGAGTTTTGCTTGAGTGTAAAGTCAACGACGAGAAAGCTGAATATCTTTGGTTAGTTCAGTATGAAGTAACACATGTAGCAAAGTGTAAAAGAAAAGAAGTTACTAGAACATGTTTTCAAATTTAAGGACAACGTTACTTCTTAAATAAGAAAACAAACTCGATATTATTTTTCATCAATAATTTTATTTTCTTACCCTTTTCGCTTCTTAAGTCTTGTGTATTACTCTATTGTATTGACCGGGTTGGTCACGGGTCAATTATTTCGGGTTTCTTCGTTTAAATCTTACCTAAAAGATAGAGAAAATTAAGCTCCGCCCAACCTTGCGAATAAAATAGAGTAATAAGTAATCACAAATTGTAATTTGTGGAAACAATCAACCATTGCATTTTTTTTTATTATCAATATTTTATGTTTACGAAACTAGTACTATTAAAGTATTGATTATGGCGTTAGTATCGGTTGCACAATTCAATAATTCACATTTTTATGGAATAATGTTCGCTAATTTTGCTTATATGGCTATTTTTCAATTTAATTGGTACAATATTTTATGTATTTAGTATAAAAAAAATATTCATATCTTATAAATTTCATTTCATTGGTATCATTGTTTTCATTGACGTTGTATTTTATATTTCTACGATATATTTTCTATTCGATTGATTAAATATTTCTTACTATGATCAAATACCTTTTTATATTGTATTTTTTAATTGACTTTGTTTCCAAATCATGTATGTCAAGAATTTAATTTATTTAAAAAAACCATTATGTTTACACAATATCAACTTTAGGTTTTTCGAGGATCTTTTATTACAAACAGACGTCAAAACTTTAACAGCTTATCAAGGTGGAGTTCTTGATCTTCATAGATTCACCAGAGAACTGGAAGGATTGTACAAATGTCTTGCCAGCACCCAGACAGACTTTACTGAACACGAATTTAGACTGACCGTAGCTGAACCCTGTGATATCTGTAAGTACGAAAGAACTTAAATAAAACCCTCTAGACAACCGTCTAATCCTTCTTGATTAAAAACCTAATATACCCTCAATTTTAAAGTAAAATAAATATATATGGGTTATATACGGTTTTATTTCCGTATCGACATCTTTCTTAAATAATATATGAGATATAGTTTATATAAAGAGGATCAGGGATAAGACCCATGATCAGAATTTTATGTAAAATATCATCAACGCATAAGGTTTGATAGGTCCACTCTTCCATTTCGTGATCTTTATTGTCTTACTTGCAACAAAAGACGCAAAAGGAAAACTACGTGATTGTTTTCACAAGTGCAAATGTCAACCAGAACAATTTATTAAAACAAAATATGAAATAATATTTTTATGTGTAATAAAAAACTCACCTATAATTATAAAAGTGTCTTAACAAAAAAATATAAACAATTGTTCAGAGAACAAATATGAGCAAGTGTGAAGATTGCGTTCTTGAAAACTGTTATGGCTGTTGGCTGGGAAAACCAAACTTCCGGTTGAGTAATGGAATGCCACATGATATTGATGATAACACGAGGTTGCTATAGCGTTCTTTTTGATATAATGTGACCTTGACATATGACATTTGTCCTTGGGTAAATATTGAAGCTCTTTTCTTACTGATCATAAGTAACGGTTTATAAGTTATTTGGTAAAAAACGCGTTTTATAATTTGCTTTCAGTTGCCATTTTGAAACCACTCAACCGAATAATGCACTTTTTAAATCCCTTTCAAGTGACTCATTCGTTCCAGTTTCATCATTTGTAACGATAAAAAAGTTTAAACAAAAACCATTTTCAGAATACGAATGATGGTCAATAACTCGAAACGCAACTTATACGCGTACAGTCCGCTTCAATTTAATTTTTGCACAGTTTTAAAGTAGTTTTTCTAGTACATCTATTAGTGAAGATTGTCATTTTGAAAATGGCTGCCGGTAACCATTTAAACTTTTCGTCGATCAAATAATTTGAAAAAGCAGTCACAAACCCATCCATATGTTTACTAGAAGACCATTTAAATGCATAAACTATTGTCTGCTTCGTTTTTTATGATTTGTGAGTTGTAGTGAACACAATATCTTAATTGCGACCATATTAAAAATGAAGGACCGAAAAATTACCTCTTTATTTGTGACAAAGAGACGTGGAATAAGTGTACACGACACAACCAACATTAAAGAAACATCAATTTAAAAAATCACAATGGAAAACAGCCAGCAGTCTTCAACATGACCAGAGGTCACTGCTCGCTGTCTTGCATTGGCCCATTAATATAATACAATACATAAGCCCTAGAATATCAACGAAAGACCCGTTTCTTGACATAAACAAAAAAAACCCAGATACTAGTAGTTGACAAGGACAAACAAAAGCTTTGACAAGGATTCCTGGCTTAGGACAAGCACATATAAAATGTGGCGGGATTAAACTAGTTTTCTTTTGCCCAACCTTCCCCTTATTGTCTGTCTATCTTGTACAAAGCATGAATAATAACACACTTTAAAAATCAAATCAATAAAAGCTCAATTCACCAAGAGAGAACCTGGGACTCTTTATTTGGTATTGAGATCTCAATATACAAACACCTAAATGGATATAAAAACGGTTAACTTGGTTTTTCTGCATATCGATATTTCAAGAATTAACCTTTAATCAACAGCATTTGAATAAAAAACTGTGGAAGGTCAAAAACCAAACAAAAGTCATTAATAAAAAAGCACTCAAAGTCAAAAGGTTCGAACAGGGAAGCCAAATTTGACACCGAGGGTATAAACCATGTGAACTACAAGGAAAGAAACCAGATGTTTTAAGCAAGTTTGAATTTAGCATTCCGGAATTTACGAAAGCCCAGAAGGCTTATACGAGATTCGAAATTCGAAATTCAATCTACCAAATGTGGGTTTTTCTGGCGGGAGCCAAATTTTGCGGATTTCATGCAAAATGAAAGTTCTTTTTCCCCAAAATTCAATTTTTGGTAGTGGTGTGTCATGAACCCGACAACTTAGTCACACAGCGAGTATTAAGCAGCAGTCGCTACACGTACTAGGGATGCTTTGGCATGATGTAGCAATTTTGGGCTTGTTGTCGAAAATCTGCGCTACTCTTTTATAACCCAAAAGCAAGGGAGTGGATTCCAAATATGAAACCCTTTCTGAATCTGCCAAAGCAGCATCTTATTTAAACCGCATGAAAATCAACAGTCAGGTGATAGAAAATACACATTAATATAAATTATCTAAATCTTTTATACAAATCCGTCCAAGACTCATACGTGTTTTGCAAAATTAACAGTAAATCATGAGGGGTAAATATATCTTAATTACCAATAGCAAACAAAATATTAATATATTGAGTTTACCAAAATTATGGAATACACTGTTGAACTTGTTTTTTTTTTTGGGGGGGGGGAATTTAATGATGACCTATTTTGTTGGTTATCAGTATATTGAATTTCGAGTTTTGAATCTCGAATCTCAAATTTAGAATCTCTTATCTCGTATCTCGAATTTCGAATCTCGTATCTCGAATTTCAAATCTCGTATTTCGAATCTCGTATATCGAATTTCGAATCTCGAATTTCGATAATTACGTTTTTAAAGAACTATTTTGATTGGTAAATGATTATAAAACAAGCAAACTAATTGGTTATGATTATATTGAATTTCGAATTTCGAATCTCGATTTTTGGATTTCGAATCTCGAATCTCGAATTTCGAATTTCGAATCTCGAATGAGTCTTCTTGGCTTTCGTAGTAATCGGATATTTCAATGACAAAAATATTAGAAATTTATTTGTAAATTTGTGTCAGACAAATCTGACGACCGGGCTTGTGATTACCTTTGGGGATTTCTGGTCTAACAGCAGCAACATTATCGACCCAGTGGTTTCAATAAACAAATACCAAAAAAACGAGTGTAAAAACGGTTAATTTGGTTATGCTGTATATATGGATATTTCAAGGTGCAATGTCTCATCAGCAGCATTTGATACGAAACATTGGAAGGGGAAAAAAACACAACACAAGTCATGAATGAAAAGTACTCAAAGCCAATAGGTTCGAACAGGGAACCCAAATCCAGCACCTAGGATATCAACCATGCATGTGCAGTACAAGGAAAGAAACCTGGGGTTTAAACAATTTTGAATTTAACAATCGAAATTTCATTGACAAAAAATAGTAAAAAATTATTGGTAAATTCGTGTCATTATAAGTCTGACGACAAATATCTGTATGGAAACAATGTTTCATCAAAATCAAACAACTTTGTCAAAAACGCAAAGAGCGTCAAAACCTGGTTGTTTTTTTTTTGCAAGAATGATCAGTGCTTACTGGAGAAGGGAAAGACATAAATTACCCAAAATTGTTTGATCTTTTTCTTTAAATCGAAGAAAAAAGACATAACAGGGCAAACTGAAGATCGTTTTATTAACTTTGAACGCATTTTAAACAAATGGTGGGTTGGCCGAATTTATATGGCATCACCTATCTCTTTCGTTGTGAGATATAATAAGGACTGTCAGTACAACAAACAGTCAAAAAATGGCCCTTCAAAGGTCAAAAATAGCGTTAATTACGCTTTCATGAGTTCACTCTTGTTTCGACTAGAGTTATTAAATGATATGTAACCGCGTTTTATTTGTTGTCTGTTTTTTTCTCGTCCTGTTACCTGATTTGTTTCTGCCCTTTCGGACTTTTGACATTCGTACGCTCCTTGGTTCCTTTACTTCTTTACCCTTTAGAATGAAAACTATTGCAGATAAAGAAAAGCTGCTGCTTGCTGAAACGTTCAGCTCATTGAAAGAAACAGAGGTACCAATGGGGGTATCCGAATGTCAAAAGTCCGAAAGGGCAGAGACAAAACCAGTAAACACAAACAAGAACGGACCAAAAACGGACAACATGTAAAACAGGTAAACACAAAATAACTGAATATCAATCAACAACCCGAACTGCAGTCGAAACAAGAGGGAACTCAGGTGCTCCGGAAGAGTAAGTAGTTCCTGCTTACTATAGCACACCCGTTGCGTTGCCAACAGTCAATGCAGCGTACATGTCAAATCCGGTAAAAGAAGACAAAACAAAACTATGTGACAAACCAACATCTGCACTCATCTGAGAGATGTCCACATAATGTTCGTTCAAAGTTGTCAGATGACCCCTAATATAAGAATTCGGGTTATAAAACATTCTTGTTTATCAATTTTGTTTAGTACTTTGCATACTATAGTCGTTTACATGCATACATTTGATTTATTCTTAAATCGAGACATGACAAACTATATTTCACAAGCAATTTGTAATTGGCTCTTTATTAATACGCACATTAAATTTGATACAATCTTGGCAATAAATTGTTGTGTTCTTGAAGTATTGTCTGCACATTGATGACAGCATGACTACAGATTCATATTTCATTACAAAAACGTATTAAATAAATATATTACAATTTTTTTTTCTTAAATCATTTTACCATTTTTCTTGTTTACCAATTAAGATGGTTTTCGTCAATTTGCTTTGTTTGAATGTATTCTTTTCTTTTTAACCCTAGATCACCAACTGAATGCGAAGATTTTATGTACTTTTATATTCTATCCTTACAAAAACATGTCATATTAATCATTACACTTCAGATTTCAACTTTATAAAACATACAACAAAATCAACCAAACCATTGAAATATTCACAATATATAATATTTCTTATATTTTAACTTAATTCTTATTTTCTAACTTGAAAATTATTTCATTGGGGAATATGTCACCAAATCATAGATTATTAATATAATTATCTTTTGGAATAAACAAAGTCGAAAATCAGTCGAAAATCATATCAATGCTTTACTTAGGGGTAAATATACAACGGTTCGTTCGCGTTGAAGTATTTATCCATTTTCACAAGTCCTGTTTAAATATCTCTTAGATATTTTACTTATCAAAAGGCTTTGCAAACTTTGCAAATAAAAGAATTTATTGCTAAACCTATATCTAACTTAAATAAAAAGACATCTTCAGTGCACTATTTCAGTAAAGTCATTTTAAGTTTAACGTCCTTTTTTTCCTTAACAAATCAGTCCGATTTCCACCGTTAAAAAATTATCTGCCCTATTTTTTCACTCTCCTGTAAAAAGGTTAAAAATAGTACCTTAAAAATACATGACGCTAAGGTGAGATGCACTCTTATACAATGTGCGATTAAAAATCAGGTGTTGGATTAAGCGACTTGAAATTTAAAAGGTAAGGTCTAGACATATTTTTGCCTCTATGAATACAATCTTAATCACCATACCTAATGATAGAGATTCATATTTTTAACACAAACACGTCGTTAAGGCCAAGCGGAACTGATACTCTATTTTTGTTAAAAAATTCAAGTGTATTTATTTCCATGGGTGCCACCTACACATTCGGTTTACTAATTGCGAATACAAAAAGACATCAAATCAACAAGTTGGAAAAATTCTATGTACACGGGCAAAAAAGTGTAACACTTTTGAATAGCCCGTAGTCAAGTAATTTCAGGGGAATTAATGTTATATTTGACCAAGTACAAGTGGTGCGTTTGATAGGTTTTTATAGATATGTAACATTGCGCAAAAGAAATAACAGATATATAATTTACATAATTTTGAAATGCAGACTTACTACCTCCATCTAAATTCTAATTCATGCATCGTTTTTCTTTTAATTTTAACATTTGGATAGGAAAACTTTTGTTGCAGGGACAGATCCAGAATTGATTCACAGGGGGGGAGGGGGCTACCGCTTATAGTCTACCGAGGACAAGAGGAGGGTTCAGAGTCAATTTCGCAAACTTATTCAATGGAAAGGGGATTAAAAACCCCGATAATCCCCCCTCTGGATCCGACATTGCCATGATAAAAGTTCAGATTTAAATTTGTGCGACTGTTTTCCTTGAAATTATGAAGATGTTGAGGCTAATTGAAACGACCACTGTTAATCTTGAAAAGAAAACTTGTTATTTGCATGGAAGTTTTGAAATGACTTTGAAAAGGGGGAGGCGTGGAATATACAAAAGCCGTCAAATTTGTACAGCTTCAATACATTAAAACGAATTAACTTATTTATAATATTACTATCCAATTCATTTATATTTTATACATAAAAGTTTGTGTTGCTACTCAAGCGATACACATTGTTTTTGTTTTCTTAACGGGTACTTATCATTCAATTTGTTTATCAATCTTAAATAAAAACCAGTTCGCTATTAATTTGGATAAAGCGATCAAAGATCAACAAGAATTGGCTTTGTATTGATTTGTATTTAAGTAGGTCAAATCCTCGTGACTCAAAATAAAATTAAATATCCTTTTGATTCTTTTAATGAAAATATGTTTTATTTTTTCAATTTTCATACAAATTTAATGAAACTTTTTTTATAAAGTTAACGAAAAATGTTTTAGTGAATAGATAGCATTTTTTTTTGTTACTTATCGCAATGTCAAGGACGGGTGTGTTCGTTTGGGTAAATAGTTATAACACAGGCACTAAAAAAGAACCAACTTTAGAATTACGTATCTCTTCAAATGTTTGAGGTGCCACCTTGACTGTAGCATCAATTTATAAGAAAATTTTTACTCTGTAATTGGAATTTTTTGTAGATTTTTCATGTTACGGGCAAAAAAGTGTAACAGTAAATAACAACACCCCCCATTTGACACAAAAGTGAAAATATTTGTAAACGTAAACCATTTTCGGTCGTAATATTTCGTATGTAAGTTAAGAAATAAATGTTTAATCCTTATTTAAGAACAATTTTGTCCAAAAGTGTCGTGTAATAGCTTTTTAAAGGTCTTGACAACAGCGTAAACAACCCAATAGCACTTTTCTACCTCGTTTGATAGAAGAGTTAAATTCTTTTGTTCTCTTTTCGGTGGAAGTCGGACTGAAATTAGCTGTAGTATTACCTGTCAGAAGGTCTCAAGGAGTGTTATTAAAATACGATGAACTGACTTGATGAACCCAACAACCTTAAAATATTTTTTATAATACTATAATATAATACTTTTTAATATAATATACTCATAAATAAACTTGTATGGTAACATAATTTTATTCTATAAAAGAACTTCAGTCAAATGTCAATAGGGACAAGACAGACTAATTGGAAATCTTTTCTTATCTTGTTTTTTAATCCAATTTTATTTGTACCAGATAAAACAAGCTGTAAATTGGTTGTTCGGAGTCTCCCTCTAAGATATATTTGCTATGCTTGGTATATATGATCAATATTATAAGAATTCAAAAGCTGTATATTGAAAAAAAATCATGCTCAAGCTTATATCTTTGTTTTCTTTTTGAAAATGCAATTGACATACTATTAATTATGATGTATAAGAG
Organism: Arcuatula senhousia; assembly: GCA_963971305.1. Taxonomy (NCBI): domain Eukaryota; kingdom Metazoa; phylum Mollusca; class Bivalvia; order Mytilida; family Mytilidae; genus Arcuatula; species Arcuatula senhousia. The sequence goes on from OZ020303.1 coordinate 72,280,192, forward strand.
AAGCCTCCCATCAACAGCATCTGAAAAAAAACATTGTAAAACGAAAAATAACGAATGCAAAGCACTCATACACAAAAAGTTGGAATAAGGAATCCAATCCAGGTTATTGGCCATAAGAAGAAGTACAATTATTGAGAAAAAAAAACATTTTAAAGCATTCAGGTAATTTCATTTTTGTTTTAATCAGGAGTGGATAGTTGCAACCATGAGTTAAAAATAGCACGATAGAATGAGTAAGGAGTGAGATTTTTTTATGCACTTCGATAACGCATAGCAAATGTGGCGTTCCCAAATATGGTTTCATAAAAATATGGGAGGGCCATATATGGAAAAGGGATTGGTTATGTTCATTTGCCACACGTTTTAAGGTTGCATTAAAGATCTCATCCCTTACTGCTATGGGTGAAAACACGCCAAAAATCAACAAAACTTTTCTTCAATATACTGTCATGACCCTTGAAACTCCCCATTGGTATTTCCTTTCGGTTTTATGGGAGGAAACTATGGTGCAATTGCAATTCTGGCAAGAAAAAACAAATTTAAGGTGTCGCGACATTTCTTTTTTCAAGTTAAGAATTTCTCATATGGCAGAATTGCTTCTTTATATTATTTTTTTTTAAACCTTTGCGGCCAAAAGATTTTTGTTCATCAGATTAAGAATATTTTTTTTAGGAAAAAAACCAAGGCTTCCTTCAAGTTAGGGGAGTTAGGGTCTTAAACTGAGCATCTTTTTTTCAGTAACCACCTTGCAATTTTTAGCTTATATTTCAATTTTAATAATGTGAAATTTGTTTATTCATTTGATTCTATTTATATATATGAAAAAAATATTAAGCTTTTTCAAAAAATCATTTTAGATGAGCTAATTGGTGGGAAAGTGTGCGACAATATTTATTAAAAAAATATATCGGAAAACTAGTTTTTCTTAAATATCTCGAAAAGAAGTACTGTGACTCCATGTTTTTTACAGATATCAAAGTTATATCCTATTATTGTTTATTGACACAAATTTGTACAAATTCTATGTTTGGTTTTAAAAATATATGCATTTGGTGGATTTCCTGTATAATCTATACACATTTCCTAAAGATTGAACCCCAATTATTTCTTAATAAGTACCGTAATGTCTATTTACTATGGAAGTTTAAAAAAAATTCTATGTCAAATTTTCAGACTCCGTTTTAGTGGTCTGTCCCTTATCCTTTTGCTTTTTTGTTTGTTTTTTTTTCCTGACAATTTCTATTATGTACGGAAATTTTGTCATTGCTTTAGTTAAACGTATATGTACATTTAGTTTCTTGTTTATGATTTTATGTGAAGTATAGTTTTATTAAAAAGGAGAGTGAGCTAGAAATGTATTCGTATGGTTAACACCATTTGTTACATTCTAGCCACTGATTGATTACATTTTTTTCACGGCAGATAATTGTTTAAAGATTCTAATTAGAAGTAAACAAACAAACAAATCTGTAATTATCATTTACAGACCACCATTTATCTGTCATTGTCTGTAACTATAGAGCTTCTTCAGACCTACGAACTTTTACATATAAATCGTTTAAGGCAGGAATGATCAATTTCATCAATATCCATTGGCAAGAATTGTTGAAAAAAAGGTTATCGCACACAGAATATACTGGATCATAGCAATGCTCTTGACTTGACCAGCATTTCGAATTACACGAACAGTAGATTTAATCAGGTTTGTGGTTGCAATCAATATATAACTAATAAAGCTAGTGGTTGAGATCGAAAGCAAAACTTTTTTTACTCACTCGCTCACTCACTCACAACTCACAACCTTGTTGGTTTTTTTTCATTACAGGACTCTAAGGTAGCAATGAAAGAGGGAGGTTTTGTACTATAAAACCTGGTTCACCCATCATAATTCTTAAATGCTTGTACCAAGTCAGGACCGTTCGATCTTCAATTTTTTCTGGTATGTCTTTGCCCTGTTTTGTCTAAATTTTGTTTTGAAGATTGGTAATCCCAATTCGGTAGTTTTGTTGTTACCTTTATTCAAAGAAATGCATCTTTTTTCAGCTATTGATGCTCCACCTGTTAATACTATAGTAGAGGAGGGAGAAGTGGCATTGCTCTCCTGCTTCTCACAGCACGCCCTGAATGTAACATGGTATAAGGATGATGTCTTAGTCAAGGAAGATGTGAAGTTTAAGGTTCTGTTTTTGTTTGTTTTATTTATATATGAACTATTTTCATCACACGGTATCATTCAAATAAAATTTAAAGATAAACAAAAACAAATGGTTTGTCAGGGCTACATTAAAACAAGATATTGTATGTAGTCATCGAGTTAAAGTTTAGAGTTCGAAGGTACAATTATACATTTAAATTACAAAAGTAACTAAATCGAATCGACTCTCAAACTCAGACTATAACTCAAGTCAATTTACATTGTCATGAAAATCAATATCTTGAATTAATAAAAAAAAAAATAACTCGAACTCAAAAAATACCTCGAACTATATAAACTTGAGTCGTGTCTCAAAATTTACTCGAACTCTCGCTGGATGATTACTTTCACCCTTAAACGTACCCAAGATGTTTTAGCTGCACGTTCGAGCATTGAGCTAGTTTTAATGATATGAGAGACAAAAATGTCTTTGAAATACGTGTAAACAAACGCGCGCAAAAACAAGAGAACAGTTTTAAACAAATTTTATGTTAGCTTTTAAAACTCTACAGACACATTGATTATATACCTTTCATTTGTCTTCGAAATAGCATGGTAACAGTAACGAGGTCTAGATTTAAGAAAACGTGTCAATATCAAAGCAGGGAATGGTAAAATTCTATCACATTTGTAAACCAGACCATGTTCTACTTTCTTTTCACTTGATTTCATTTCATCTGTAAATCAATATTTCATGTACAATGTACCAGGTGTGATGAATATATTTGAATTCAGCATGATTCCATTACTTACAATTTTGTAGAAACTACTTTTGGTAGAACATAATGCATGTTCCTGGTTAACGTGTATTTTATTTGTGTTTTTTACCAAATTTAGACATTGAGTGACGGTCAGTACCTTGCCATCAATAATGCTGTACCCAGGGATTCCGGAAGCTACACCTGTGAGATATCAGATGGGCAGGAGTGTAGAGCACAAAGGACTGCACAATTATCTGTTATACCTGCATCTGGGTTTAATTCACGTCAGTATCATTAATAAACATGTTTTGTATAGGTGGGCAGTATTCACGAATGAAAGGAAAAAGAATAAAGTTACCTTTTTATGTCCTACTTAGATGAATGTTCATATTGTTTGGAGAAAATTACCTTTCATTATGTCAGTATGTTCAAAGGAAATTTATCATAATAATTCCTTTTACCAAAGTAACTTTAATTTAGTTTCTCATTGACCACAAGTTCTTTGGTACATATAAACATGTTTAGGAGATTGTGAAAGTACTGATGGGCAAAGGGCAAAACCTCAATCAACTGTTTTGTTTCATTTCATGCTGTCTTTTTTGTCTACTGATTGTGTCTCAGCATTTTCGGATGTGCGATCTTTGATTGCCTTATTGGTACATGTACTCCTTTGTTTCTTTAAGACTGTGCTAGAGATGTATTGGTCAGTAATCCTAGAGTACGAATGATTGGAAGAATAGCAAATGGGCTTAATGTAGAAACCAATTCAGCTCCGTGGCATGCAATGTTGAGAATGCGTTCAAAGGTAATCCATGTATATGATACTTAGTATGCAAAAACTGTAACATTAAAAAAAGTCCCTACATTAGATCGTGAGATAATTGTTTTTTTTAAAGAAAAATCGGCAAATGAACGTTATAACAAAACTACCGAAATGTAATGACTAATCTCATATGCCTAAGGAGATAAAATATATAACAAAGCAAAGGCGTACCGGAGAAGTTGAAGATCGCAAAATATATATATATATTTTTATTGGGCCGTTATTGTTTTGTTTCTATTCATCAACGGTAATGAGTATTTAACGTCTAAATCATATTGTGCATATGATGAAGGGAAACATGTTAGGATTTTTTTGGTGAAAGAAGCAAAGGAACTAGTTTGGAATCAGAATGTCAGAAGTCCGAAAGGGATAAAACAAGTAAACACCAATGAGAACAGGACCAAAAAAAAAAAAAAAACAACAGACAACGTAAATCATAAAAATACAAAAACAAATGAAAAGCAATCAACAATGCAAACTCAAAGTCGAACCGAGAGTGAAGTCATGTGCCCCGGATAAGAAAGCAGTTCCTGCTTGCTATAGCACGCCCGTTGCGATGACAACTGTCAATTTACTATGTCTAATCCGGTAAATCCATAGAACAGAAGTATTATCCTTTTGGGTTTTTTGTTTGTTTTTTTTTCACTTTAGGATAAGACTTTTTGTGGGGCTAATCTTATATCTAAGTCATGGCTGATCACAGCTGCTCACTGTATCAGACACTTCCACATTGAATTCAAAGAAGAATTTACAGTAGACAAAGTTGACATTTACCTTGGAACAAATTCCTGCAAAGGCAAAGATGGTATAAAATATGCCATCAAATCCTACATTGTACACCCAGACTTTGGAAATCATGCTGTCTACGACAATGATATAGCTCTGATAGAACTGGACAGAGTGGTCGACTTTACCAGCCAGATACAACCAGTTTGTTTACAACCGGCATCCATAATAAAAACCAACTATCTTACTCATACTCTAGGGAGGAGAATTGGACGTGTTATAGGATGTGGACAATTCAACGAGTTTTGGAAAGCTTCTCCTGAAAGTCTCCGAGAGGTCTTCGTCCCTTATGTTGATCGACAAGACTGCGCGGCAGCTAAGATTGGTCAAGGGAATTTCACAAAGAGTATGTTTTGTGCTGGTTTTAAAACTAAAAACCGCGGCGACTCCTGCTTTGGTGACAGCGGTGGATCTTTAACTATGAGACTTTCGGAAAACCACCCCTGGGTTTTAGTAGGCATTGTTTCTTGGGGCGTGGGGTGTGATCGTGAAGATCATTACGGATACTATACCCATGTCGCTGAGTTTGAAACATGGATTCAGAACAACACAGACATAAGTGATTCACATTAAATCCAGACGGTGTGAGGCTGAAATATTTCACTATCGAAATTCATTTTTCATATGTCAGTTTGTTGTCATCTTTATTGCCTTAATATGTCTGAAATTTCGTAAAATCAATAATAAAGTGTAATTAATTAGAATAAAATGAATGACCTTAAACAGAAGAATGAGCAGGTTATCGATAAAACATTCCGATATAAATCACTGCTTTAACATCCCTTGTCTTTATCGGTGGTATCAGATTAACTCACAATCATTTATATTACATAAGACAACAGGGACCAGGCTTGTAATTGCTAAATGATTGTACTATAATAACTACACAAGGATACAACTTGATAGTTTTAGTTGTACCCATCTTTGGCGGTTATTAATTACATTTGTACTATTAAAAATGAGATTTTTTTCTCAATAAAAATAACTATACCGAACTGGGGTGATGCCCAAAAGAAGAGTTACCCAAGAGAAGACATATTGGATAAATTAAAGATTGCAATGGTCGTGACTTGGTACATGCATTTTAAATAAAACTGTCCGATATGAGTAAGTTTATATGGTATCTAATCTCCCACCTCATTGCAATGTCTGGTTTGCAAGGAAAATTGCAACACGCGTATGAGACACAATACAAAAAGGAATGCCTATTCTACCCTCTGCCTAAAAAAGCAATAAAAGTACTGGCGGGGAAGAAATTTTTGTAACAGTTTTCACAGCAACTACTTATCACAAACACTTCATATTTGGTATATGGCATCAGGGTGTGGGTCCCATAACGTGGGATTTCAGCTATGTCGCTAAACTATTGCCTATTTAACAAAATACGGCTATTTTCGACTTTGACAGATTTTATTTGTATTAAAAGGAACAGAAAGGCAACAGTAATCAGTGCGTGGAAGGTATAAATATCTTCATTTTAGATAAAAATAATACGTGTCTTTGAAGACGTCTTCAATATATCATTTGTAGCTCTTTAAATTGCCCAGATTGGGACTAATCCTTCTTTGCTCTGCATCAATCTGCTGGTCTTCTTAGCAAGGACAAAACCGTTTACAGGGCGGTTAAGGACTTCAATATTGTCACCTGAAATTGCAAAATCAACATAGGATTAATACTATGGGTTAAAATAAAAAGTAGCATGTTTAGAACTACATGTATATGTATTACGTACACTAAATTTGATAAAATAAAGTTTGTTAGAAACAAAAGTTTTATTTTGAGTAAACCTGTAAACTTTGACGGATCCAAAAATTTTCTAACGGGAGGGCGCGCAATTTAACAAAAATCTTCTGAGACCTCTTGTTTCATACAGTTCCTAACTAAATTTTCCTGTCAAACGGGTGGTCACGCGGCCGGCACGCCGGCTCTTAATTCGCCTTTGATAAACGCTTTTCTTTAAAAAAATAAATGTTTTCAAATAAAACAAAAAATTTAGAACTTCAAGTTATTTTGTTTAAACAGTATTTAAGCCACTATAAATCAATCGTATTGCTCAAAACTATGATCAAAACCAAACATGTTTGAAATGTTTATATCAAAATATGTTATTATTGTTGTTTTTCACTTATTTGCCGGTTGATGGGAAACAAACAGATTTGAAATTGAATTCAGCATACGAGATGTACGTCATAGTAACAAAAATAGGAAAACGATGTGGACAAGTGCAAAGTGATTACCTTTTCTGACTGACATTTCAGTGTTTTCTTCTTTCTTGTGACCTCTTTTGACCTTTACTTTAAAAGGTCTGAATGGCTCTTCACCTGGTTTCTCATCTGACAAAACATTAATAAAGAACGTTGTTACGTCAATTATACAAGAGTTCCCTCAATAAATTTGTGTCTATTCTAAAAGATAATAGTGAGGTTTATCTATTTATAAGATAAACCAGTTTAATGAAAGCGAGATTAATAAATTTTCTATTCTCTCTCCGTAATTTAATATCCGTATTTGTTCCGGGTTTTATAATTTTATTCACGAATTGACATGTGATGGACGAAGGAAACAAAATATGTGTATTTAATCTATGCAATCCTTCATTCTACCCTATAATTAGATGACAAATTTGCCGAATTTGAGAAGCATGTATATGGCGCACCATTCTCGTGAAAAATTAGGACAGTTGTTTTTACATAATTGGAGGAAATTTGAAAGTAATCCAGCCAACGAATCAACAAAAATTGTCAACAAACATTGCCTTAAATATTTGTTAAATAATTTGAACCCATCTGTTTGAACCATCGTAAAACCAAAGGAACTAACGTTCTTTCCTGGACTTGAATCGTTTATACAACTTGACCCGGAGGAAAAACGATAAAAGAAGAAAGATTTAACTCTGTCGGTACATATCTTTTTGTCGAAAAACAGAACTTACTAAGGAAAAACGATAAAAGAAGAAAGATTGAACTCTAAGTTACTAAGAACGCGTGATGTCAAATACAGGACGATGCTGATAGGGCCATTTGGTGCTTCAAGGAGTCAGGATAAAGCAGGATCATTGTACATGTAGGCTTGCACATTTCCGAGATCAGATTATAATTCAAGGTACATGTTTATGTTTAATTCAAAATAGCAGCTACACATAAATAAATTTACATGAAAAGTAAAGCTTAAACTCAGCTTATACCCAGCTTATACCAGGACAGTATATATATATAATTTATTGACCATTAAATTTCAAATACACGATATTTATTACTTCCTGAAGTAAATGTTCTTGTCAATGATAAAATTAATCACATCTTGTTTGCATGTGTACGTCAACCAAATCACACGACGGGCACCTGTTAACCGACGTTACGTCACATCCAAATCAAATCATTGATGTCATGTTCACGAAAACAAACCACTGCATAAAACATGTCGTACTAACAAACTTAACATCGAACGGAGTTATTATATTTATTTCAAATTTAAATCGAGTACTGCTTGTAATGTTATATTTCAGTTAACTTTTCTGTTGTGTTCTATTATATGTTTATTCGTTTGCTTTATTGCATTTCAACTTCCTTTGCCTTTGTTTTACTTATACTTCCATATCGTACTTGCTAGCCTAGGCTGGTGCATGGAGTGACAGGTCAAATCACTGTGTCTGCCCGCCCGTCTTTGAACACGGCTTTCAAATATTAAGAAATACTCGAATCGATCCAAACACCTTTGACATAAATAAGTTCACACTGTCCTTATCTCCAAACCAGGTTTAATTACTTGTAAAGCTATTTTGATTTGTCCTGCACGGGGGGCTAGTTACATTTTATATGTTTCCGGCTTGACAATATATTGAATAATAAAGATGATATCTTTAGATGATTTCCTGCATTTAACGTGCTGATCCTCTGATAACACAGTGTAGGAACGGAAGTGTACAGTTTTGGGGCCTATAAAGAGGTGGTGAAGTGAGCCATTCTAGATTGTACAGTTTGGTTTGTTTTTTGCACAAGCTTTTTCAAGTGACACAAGAGCGAGGAAGATGTACGATTGCCGTTCGCTTCAAGTTTTAGGTGGACGTGGCATGGAATATAATATAGCTCAGTTACCTGTAGTTGTTTGTGGTGTCGAGTGGAGGTTTCAGTCTGCACACTTGATTTTTGGGAGGTTCACTCCAAATTGGTGTGGGTGGTCGGTTCGTGGGCATGGGTCGCATTCAGCTCGTGATCGTTGTGTATATGTGTCCTCTCAGGGGTCATTTCTGCACGTTCTTCACATGCACAGGCGGGTTGGTGCATGCAGGATTTTATTCGATTTGAACTTTATTCACCCAAGCCGTGTTTTGGGATCTGAGCGAGGTCTGTCGCAGTCATTGTGCGGGGTCTGTGGGGGACGCTTCGCGGGGTCTATGGGGGACGGTTTTCATGGAGGCGTATTTTCGCAACATCAGCGGCGTCAGATGTAATTTTCATATGGCATGAATAGTGCCAGAACATAAATAATTCTCATAGTTCCTACACTGTGGATAAGCGACATAAGCGTTCACAGTCACAACATGTCACGTTAGAATTTGTCTTGTGGGCATTGCCCCCCCCCCCCCTCTTGTTGTCCTAGTTTATTTGAAATTGCAGATCAAATATTTTTATGGTTGCTGTGGCAGAATTCTCCACAGCCGAGACTTAAAATCTTTTTATCTGTGTATATGCATTTTTATTTTATACCATTTCGGCATCATTTGAAGGCGTTTTGTCTGCCAAATTCCCATTTTTTCGCATGGGTCTCCAATCTTTTGATGTCATTTTGAACGTCATACGAAATGTAATTAGGGGAAACCTTTGAAAATATATCATGTTTATATTTAGTACCAGAACTGCATTAGACTGGGTTTTTTCGCTCACAATTGTTAGACCAACGTGGTTGATTTTGTTTTGCCTTCGTGACGACAAATATATTTTAAATGTATTTGTTGCAGCCATCAGTCGGGATCTCAGAAAGCTTTAATTTGGTGACGAATTGAACAGGTTCATTTATATAATCATTTTCTTTGTTTGGAGACTTTGGCGTTTTTCGCCGACATTTGTTTCTACACGGACTGAGGTCTGGGACTGGAGACGGATGCTTGCAGCGTGTATGAACCGTAAAAGTTTTAAGCAAAGTTGGATACAGTGTGCATGTTAAAGGCGGGATTAGAGCTCATGAATGTGAATTTTTGTAAAACTTTTCATGATTAATGTTTTTCCGGTTTTTAGATTAATTTTGTTGTTTACATGTTAAAGTTTAAAATTAGACAATGCCAAAATTTTTCTTTTGGCCTTTTTGTTAGTATAAAATTATTTTCGTAGACATACTCCCTTTAACTTTTATTCAATTTATAAACTTTGTATTCTACATAGTTTTTCTCGATAGTCAATTGATTGCGTAAGTATTGATTACTGTCTAGTTTCTTATTATTCGCATGCCTTATTGTACATGTTGACAATTAAAATATCTAAGAATGCAGACACTAAACATGCTAAACATTCACATGTACTCGTGCTTCTGAGATTGAAACTATAGGCATGCCAAATTAAACTAGTGGCTCAATAAGAAAACTTGTTTGCATATATTTACTAATACACAACATGTTTCAATCAGGGCATGATTACTTAACAACATGAAGTCACTAGATACGTTATAGAGATTCGTTCAGGCGATGATTGATAATTTATGTTGTTTAATTTTTCATACATTAAGAAGTGCCTTGTTTTATCACATTAAAAAAGGGCAATTATTCTCATCTTATATATGCTCAGTTTAGACCGTGATTGAATGAAGAATTTAAGTTATTCAATACCTTATTAAACATGAACAGCCAAGCAATACCTACTTAGGTGGGACATACAAATTATATTTATGGTTTCTGCTATATTGAATAATTCAATTATACGGTTACCTATTGGCTCTTATTCACTCAGATTGAAAGAATGGTAGATAAAGTGGGCCGGTTGGGTAAAGTTTGAGCGTGTATAGACACTCTCATTTGGCAATAAAAAGGGGAAACACTGTTTTGCTCCATAAATATCAATTAAAAATTTTCAACGCTTTACCGTTGAAATTTGGTCTAGATCATCTCATGCCTCCATGAGTGGTCGGTTCTGATCTGTTTCCGGATTGAATTTGGCCAGTGCATACTAAAAAATAAAATCCAACTACAAATTAAACAAAAGAAAGTGTGTCCCAAAAGGGGGCCGGGATGTATTTTTGAACGTGTATAGACACGCTCATTTGGCGATAAGGGGACACTATTCTTTCCTTAATTGTACGTCGGGTCATATTACCATTTAAAACTTTCCAACGCTTTACCGTTGGAAGTTGGTCTAGACCATCTCATGCCTCCCATGAGTGGTCGGTTCTGATCTGCAGTCACCAGATTGAATTTGGCCAGGGTATACAGTGTCTGAAATAGGAAAACCCAATCTGGTGGCCCAAAGAAAATTTTTGGGCCAGTGTTCTTATATGTGTCAAAAATCTACTCGCAATTGGCCAGTGGGCAAGTGGCCATTTCAGGCACTGTGTACAGTATAATAAAAGTAAATCCATGGTAAATCTAAATCAAAAATAATATTAATTTTACTCCCATGATAAACCATGGGGTGACAAAATATGGGCTGGCGTACTGGAATATTGTGTCCCTCGTTCTCTCCAGGAACCTGAGAGGAATGTGAGCATCCATTGCCTACCAATGGTGCACAGATTTGTCCGTATATCCTAGTGATTGGCATTCTGTTTTGTCAATTCCTCTCTTGCAGCTAGCTGTGGCCGTAATTGGCCATTTGATATGTTTGTCTCAATATTTATGCGCCAAATTATTGAGTCTTTAATTAATGAGGTTTATCTATTTATAAGATAAACCAGTTTAATGAAAGCGAGATTAATAAATTTTCTATTCTCTCTCCGTAATTTAATATCCGTATTTGTTCCGGGTTTTATAATTTTATTCACGAATTGACATGTGATGGACGAAGGAAACAAAATCCCTCCATCCACCCCCTTTTCACCGTCCAACAATTTTGCTGCTGTTGTTTTATTTTCTCTTTTCAGGCTCTTCAAATATGACAACAGGAGCTTCAGAGGATCTTACAATTTTGAGCTTAGAATCGACAAATCTACAAATTTGCGGACGATGCAGTTTGAAATACACTTGGATTTTACAAAAATATCCGTGTCAATGTTCATTTTGCTAGTATTTGAATGATTTTTTTTTAAATGTTACTTAATATATATTTATTATTTTCTACCTGCATATCGCGAGTACACCAAATACAGACTTTTTAAAGTTCTAAGTTACCAGCTTTCATTCAATTTTTAATTATTTTTGTGTTCGTGTGTATATGCTTAATTATTTTTAATAAAAATTCCTGTCACAGTCTACTAGCGCGGAATTTGGCAAGATAAGGGGACACTATTCTTTCCTTAATTGTACGTCGGGTCATATTACCATTTAAAACTTTCCAACGCTTTACCGTTGGAAGTTGGTCTAGACCATCTCATGCCTCCCATGAGTGGTCGGTTCTGATCTGCAGTCACCAGATTGAATTTGGCCAGGGTATACAGTGTCTGAAATAGGAAAACCCAATCTGGTGGCCCAAAGAAAATTTTTGGGCCAGTGTTCTTATATGTGTCAAAAATCTACTCGCAATTGGCCAGTGGGCAAGTGGCCATTTCAGGCACTGTGTACAGTATAATAAAAGTAAATCCATGGTAAATCTAAATCAAAAATAATATTAATTTTACTCCCATGATAAACCATGGGGTGACAAAATATGGGCTGGCGTACTGGAATATTGTGTCCCTCGTTCTCTCCAGGAACCTGAGAGGAATGTGAGCATCCATTGCCTACCAATGGTGCACAGATTTGTCCGTATATCCTAGTGATTGGCATTCTGTTTCCCTATCTTGTCAATTCCTCTCTTGCAGCTAGCTGTGGCCGTAATTAGCCATTTGATATGTTTGTCTCAATATTTATGCGCCAAATTATTGAGTCTTTAATTAATGCTGTCAGTGCTATAAGACCGATAATTCAAACAAACAATTCAATGTATAGGAAAAATAAAAAAGAAGATTACTGATGAATTACCGTATTAATAAAATATGGAATCAAGCCAATAAATTACTTTTAAGATCCTCTTTCCCTATCCATTAGGAACTTTAACAAACAATTGGTTTCTAGTTGGTGACCTATTACATATGAAACCCACAGATTAAAGGTAATTGCTTCAATTCTTTTCTCTTTTGAAATGATTTTAAGAACTTACCGTTATTTGAGCTTCCATCTTGCCAGCAACTCATTGGGGGTATCGGCAGTGGTCTAGGTCTAGATGTGGAAGAGGCAGTTTTCTCTCCCCAACATTTGGTAGGAGGTTGAGGGAGATTTCTTCGTTCAGTGTTTGAGGAGCCAGGCTTGCTTGTCTGGTCCTTGTCTGATGAGGATTCTGAAATATAACACAGGAAATAACGATAAGGTGAAATAGGTTAATATCAAATGACATTTTAATTTTTTTCAACATATTAAACACTAAGCAATGCAAAATAAATCATCTATATATATTTTTTTCATTTGGAAGAAATCGAGTGTATAAGCACATGTTCTTGCAGCTACTACCAGTTTTTTCCTGTTGCACTGTATGTATTCAACGTATTTATAATTTGATATGAAAACACTGCTTTCTTTTATGTCTATGTACCTGTGTCCTGTGATGAATTTGAAAGTGGTCTATTCTCTATTCTTGACTTATTTCCACTCTTTACTATCTTTTTCTTCCCTTTGGACTTTTCAATGTTTTCATCCCTGCTTTCCGAATCACTATCGTGTGCTGAGTCTGAGTCTGAAGAAGATATGAGAATAGAAGATTACATCAAAGGTAGAAATGAAAAGACATACAGCAAAAAATGTCGGCGGGACATCCGATTGTTCGGGAAGCAGAGAAGGCAGAGGTAAAATTAGTCGGTCATACGAAAAAACGCACAAAACTAACAAAACACACACATCAAATACTTGCAGGTTTTAACTATTTTTTTAAAATTCTTTGTTACAACTTTAAAGTTAAATTCATTTGTACACCGCATGGAAACATGGAAACCAGGAACATTCCTGGTCAAAAATGGATTTAAGGATGCTCGCTGGTCATGTTTTGGTTTTTTTGTCATTTTTTCGAAATCCTCTGGGTTTTACTATCAAAAAAGGGTTAGAAAATTTTGCCCACGAACCCCCTATTTTCTTGTTATCAATGTCTTTGATATGGCATAAAGAGGTACAATGTAATACGCAAAGTTTTATCAAATCCTATTTATTCTGTCATGGGTTTTAACAGCTAAATAGTGCTTATGCTAAACCTATGATAAAGTCAGAGAAAACCTTTTCCCGCCAAAATACAAACGTCATTTATCTTGAAAATGAGGTCACGAACCAATCAAAATGTTTTGCTTATTCTATTCATTTAAGGCATCAAATTTGAAACCTAATTATTTTTAATAACTGTTTGAGTAGCAAACATCCTTAAGATACTAAATATAAAAATACCTTTGTTGTTAGCCTGTTTGTTCTTCTTTTTATCCTTATTTTTCTTTTTGTCTTTTTTCTTATCCTTCTTTTTGTTAGACTTTTGTTCTTTAGATGAATCTTCCTCCTCGTGGTCTTCATCCTTTTCTTTCTCTTGTGTTTCAAAGTATTCTTTGATGGTTAGGTTTTCATTAAACATTTTTGTACTGCTCTAAAATTAATAGAATTTTAACTAATATTTGTTTTATTTTAAGCGAACCCCTCAATAACCTTTTTCTTTTATGTTTTCGAAAAAAAAAGTAAAAAAACACAACGCAAATATTCGTTCGATGTTGCCATTTTGTGCCAATGGTACCAAATTCTGAACCAACTCGAGTCCATATTGAGACTAGTTTCTTTGTTTTTCCTCTGAGTTTACATTGAAACCCTTATCTAGACTAAGCATTATACAATCACAGGTTTCTTTTCAAATTTTGTTTTTGTTTTTGGACTTTTAAAATGATTTCAGTGTTTTTTTGGTCACTGACTTGTTTTCTTTCATCAAAACAAAATATTTATTGAGCTACAGCATTATTTACATGGTATGTAATCCTTCACCATACTTCTCAACATGTCTGAGCACGAAAACTAACTATTTATTTTCAGAGATATATCCTTGTTTATTTCATAGAAAGAACTTTTACAAAATTCAGTTATGCAATCAACAAGGAAACTAATTTCAAGCTAGACAAAACTTCAAACAAAGAGCTTAAATTGTGATGCTTTTTATAGAAACACCAAACAAAATATTTTTAATCTTCCAAATCTGAAAAAGCAACTAACCTTTGAAAATCTATAAACTACTTCAATAACTTAAACGTTGCCCACGGGACATGCGGTGATTAAACTTAATATCTTTGTATATTTTGCACGAAAAAACGGGGAAACTCAAAAATATCTATTAAAATGAACAATATTAGCATTAGAGACCCATTAGACTTTGACGATACAAAATCAAAAGTACAAATTGTAACATTATATTACATATTTAACATGTTTTATTCATGGGTATATGCACTTACTCTAAAATTATGAATTCTAAGTTTTTGTTCCCTATTCATCTTTTCTATCGCCACGACATCTTGTCTATACACCCTCGTTGCTGCCTCGGTTCCATCCCTCAAATGTCTGGCCGTCTGTACGAATTTGCTGTAGTTCTTAGACATTATTCTTAGTGAGCGACACCAGTTGTCCAGTAAAATATCAACTTTCAGCGTTTCTCTTTCGGTGAATTTTTCAATCAGCTGCTTGGATTTCTTTAAAGAATTGAAAATGGTTACTATTATTCTATTTGGTTTTCTAATCAACCATTAAAAGGACCTAAATTTGAAAGCTCTCTATTGGACAGGGCATATATTCAAAAAAATTGTATACTATACTATGCATGAAGGTCAGTTGTTTTGATTCTGAGGCTTTTCTCTACAGATAATTGTTAAATACTTGGACTACTACAAGAGAAATTACAAAAGGAACTCCGTGATTCCCTAAACTTTGATTTCAAACATAATTTCACTTTTGAGGAGGAGAAGCGGTAATAATAAATGGTTTTTCTTAGTATAGATCGATTGCAAACAAATGTACCTGAAGCAGGCATTCAGTCTTTATCTCATAGTGTTCTTTATGCGTGTCGTATTTCTCTCCAAGTTTCATTAACTTTTTTCCTTTCTCCTTTAAATCGGAATCCTTTTTAGATGATGAGTATAATATGTTTTCAAATTTAGTCATTTCACTTTCAAGTTTCTGAAACAAACAAATAGATAACAAATTGTTGATGGCATACACGAGTTATATTGCTGAGGTCAAAGGAAAAAATATTATGTAGATAATGAGCAGCTGGATTGGAAATGATATACAAGCATTTATAAGATTAATTAGATATTCTTAACAAAGGTACATGAAGGCCATAAACCCAATCACAAATAACTCTTTCTATAACCCACAAATCATAAAATAACCTACAGAAAGTCACTGTTAGGATGAATTTTCTAACACAGCTTATAATTCCGGCATCTCTATTTCTATTATTAATTTTAAAAAAAATGAACTCAAACAGGGTCAGTCCAATACAATTTGAAAATTATTTCTTCATTTGATTCGGAAATAACCATTTCTATTATTGCTATTAGTGTATACTAAATGTATAAAGGATTAGAAGTAATAGCTAAGCAGAAGTTCTGGTTAGAAATTCTTACTTCCTTATCTTTGATGAAAGTCTCATGGATTTTGTTGTATTCGTCTTTCAATGATTTCAGCTCATTTCGCATGGAGTCAATTTCGTCCCCTTTGTTCTTCATGCTGCTTTCGTGTCTGAATTAAAACAAAGAGTTTAATTAACATCTTTGTAAGCTGATAGTTTACATCAGAATTCATTTGGACAAGCAGTTGGAAGGCTTATAATGCTAAATTAATTTTAGTGGACAAAAATGCATTATATTGAGTCTTTGTTCGCATAGAATATGATGATGATTTTTTTCTATTATCTAAATGATAAAGGGAAACCCAGTGTGACAATAACGAAGATAATAGACCGTATTTTGAAAAATACCGGACTCTACAGCAGCTAATATTTCTATTTTTATTTTGCTAACATTAGGCGAAAACATATCTCATCGTTCCTATATTAAGATATAGAATTGCATTAGTAGGACTCACTCTTTGAGGTTGACGCCCATATCTCCATAAGCTCTTCTGGACTCTTTCATCAACGTCAGTAGACATCGCTCTCTGGCTATTTCTTCCTGGATAGATTGAACCCAACCGGCCTCTGTATACGAATTAAAAAACATAATTTTGCATATATTTACACCTCGGTCTGCTTAAGTTTTTGACACATGGCCGCTTTAGCCGAGAGTTAATAAATCTGTCCAAAGCACAAATGATCAGTTTTCGATTAAACAACATACGATATGGGACATGAAGATGATGCTCCAAGCAAAAAAATCAAGCGGTGAAAAGTACATAAAAATGTAAATAAAAAAAAAGTTTTGAAATTATATCCAATACCCATCTGCTACCCCTTCCACCCTACAAGCACAATTTCATTACCCAAAATAATAATTTCATGTGCACTTTTAATACTACTTTAAAATCCGAAAACATGGAACAATGTGGAATAGGGGCACAATTTACATTTTGTAGTTCATGATATCAATCACGGTAAACATAGACGATAAAGAAATGTGGAACACATGTAAGTGCCGCAACACAACCAACACAAAGAGACTGCAATATAAGAATCGTAATTGTAACAATTGAAAACATGGAAAACATGTCTGCTTTCTGACATTTTTGTTCGCCATAAAGTGTATCGGTAAGCTAATCTATTTCAAAGCCTTAATGCCTTAATTCATAAAATTGTACGTTTCGACCACACTGAATTAGGCAAAATAAACATGTAAGTATGTTTTGTGGTGTTTGTCATTCTGAATGTCTTGCATGATATAGATATCTTTAATATGTTCTGATAGTATAACTTCAAAATCGCTAATTTCAGGTTTCTTGTTATGGATTGTAAATACACGAAACTATCGGCGCTAGTCTGCTGGCAGTTTTCCAATTGTGGATTTTTTTTGTTTTTAAATTGTCGTTTATATTGTAGGTTATGTCGCGTACACTTATTCCACATCTCATTATCTACTATATACAACATAACAAGCTAAAATACTGACACAAGCTTTAAAATATTACATGTACATAGGACTTACCCGCCGGTTCATTAAAATCTTTCAGCTCACTGGTCAATGATGTTAGGTGTGGTTCAAAGAAATGAATAAACTTTGAGTAGCCCTCTACTCTCGCTTCGTTGAACTTCCTCCAAAACTTTAGACTGTTTAGACTGTAAATATATATTGATAGTTATTTTTGTTTATCAAATTTGGGTGAAAGGTTAGGATCTGAAGATTGGAATGATTTTAAAACACCTTTGTCGGCAATAAGACTGAAAACAGGATGCAAAGGTGCAAACATGGTGCTCTTTTGTATGTTTCTATATTTTCCGTAAATATTTGCTTTGGTATAAAAAAAAATAAATATATTTGTGTCTTTTTACCAATGAAAAAATGATAAACCCATGTACGAAAAGCAAATGTCTTTTTTTCAATTACTGTTAAAAAAGGCCTTAAATATTGGATAGAATATTCATCTTCTTACCACAGAGACAAGCATAACTTTGCCATCGTTTCCCTTCCACATATAAACATGGCAAATATATTGTACAACCGCTTCTCATAATGCCATCAAATAGATAGAAAGGTCTAGGAACACGGTTTTGCGTTCAATATTTTTGCTATTGTAGATGTATATTTTCCATCTATCAACTGCTTTATCTCTACCAGACACACGTGTATCAAGAAAAGTAATTCTTCTTGGAAAACTAGCCCGTTAGAAAATTAAGTACGAAACATAATTTGTTTGCCCATTTAAAGTGGTAGTAAAATTCTTGAACTCGATATTACATGTGTGCTCTTAGCAGTATTATAAAATCTGAAAAGAAAATATAACGGTACAGTCTTTATACTTACGGCTTCTTTGGTTCAACGAAATCTGCATTAAAGACAGTGACCACAGTCATGATTATGGTTGTCTCAAACTTTCACGGGCGTTTTAAAGGCTTAAAACGGCTAGCGGCAATTGTACAACGCTGTTGCACTATTTCGGAAATACGGGAATGAGTAGCGTCACAATTCATCGGAGGTTAACGTCACAAATAGAAAAATGAAAAATTGTAAGAGGAGGTTCCATTAGCTGTCGTTATGGGCAATTGAAGTTCCATTAAATGCGTATCATTTTGGCTTATTGGTAAAAAAATGCCCTTAAAGTTAGATCTTCTAAATGTACATAAATTACGATAATACATTTAAGAAATAAAAATTACAGCATTGGAATGTACAATCTCAAATGTCTATGATAAACGACAAAAAGTTAAAATAAAAGACCGCAATTAATGGCCTTGACTTGAAACTTGTATTAAAAAGATATTGCGAGATGAATAATGCAGATTTTGTGCATAAATAGATAGATGAATAAATAAATAATAAAAGAGATTCCAGGTTTAACATGCCTCATATTAATATGAAAACTGTGCATGATATACAGAACTTAAAATGACATCTCTTACAACATGGTTTGTTAAGCCGAAAAAAATTAAGAATGGCCAGTTTTGATAATGAGATACCTTTTTCGTAACCAAGCCATGTGTTGAAGATTACTGGTAATTTTCAAACCTTTTATCGATGATGTCATATTACTGTATTATATATATTTACAATATTGAGATTATCTCATAAAATATACAGATTCCAGGTTTAACATGCCTCATATTAATACGAAAACTGTGCATGATGTACAGAACTTAAAATGACATCTCTTACAACATGGTTTGTGAAGCCGAAACCTGTGGGAACCATATATTTTTGAATTTAGACAAAAAACTCACTTCCGATAAAAATAACGCCTTAGAAGATTCATTCCTCAGTTTTATCCCGGAAAAAATACATATCGGGTTTTGTAAATTCGTGTTAGGGGTGAAAAAGTATGTTTCTTATAGCCTCAATGGCTGAATTAGGCCGTTATTCAATATCCATCTCTGTCATCTTAGAGTCTATAAAATACTCGCTATATATATACAAAGATGCTGATAATAACGGTAAATTAGCATCTAGAACAGCGGAATGTATTGACAAAACTTTCCCGAGTTCATTTAACAAACATATTCTTGAACTGCTCAAAACAATGGGATTTATTCATGTGTGGAATAATAAGGGTACTATGTCTGAAGGCAAGAAGCAGAGGTACCGATGGGGTATCCGAATGTCAAAAGTCCGAAAGGGCAGCCACAAAACCAGTAAGCACTAACAAGAACGGGACAAAAACAGACAACATGTAAAACATTGAAACATGCACAAAATAACTGAATATCAATCAACAACGCTAACTCCAGTCGAAACAAGAGTGAACTCAGGTGCTCCGAAAGAGTAAGCAGTTCCTGCTTGCTATAGCACACCCGTCGCGTTTCCAATAGTCCATTCAGCGTGTCAAATCTGGTAAAGGGAGACAAAACAAAATCCTATGACAAACCAACATCTGCACTTATCTGAGAGATCGAAATCCCATATTTGTCTATAAGTGCATGATGTCTTCCGTAAAATTTTTTGAGTGAAGACAGCAACCGAGGAGCAACATAACCCTGTGTGAGCAATTTTTGCGTCAGACGTGTCGCTCTGCTAAGGAAATCGATGTAAGTCCCGCACGCTCTGGAGTAACGAATCAATTGAGATACGTAAACTCCATAAGCTGGAGCGGACGGAATGTTGCTACACAAGAAGGGAAAGTTGACGATTGGAAAGTTGAAGTCATCACGTTTGTCATAGAGCCTTGTTGAAAGTCTTCCTTGAGAGTCAATTTCGAGATGTAGATCTAAAAATGAAGCAGACTTCCTAGAATCCGTTGTGTCCTTTATCTCAAGCTCCTGGGGATATATGAGATGGAGAAAGTCACCAAATCATGAATTGTTTAGTGAAAGGACATGGTCATCATCAATAAAACGGAACGTGAGGTTGAAAGAGAGAGCTAGTCTACGGTCTTTTTTGTCTAGAAGAGATTGTAAGAAGTCTGCTTCATATGAATGAAGAAACTAATCAGCAAGCAAAGGTGCATAATTAGTGCCCATTGGAACCCCTATTGTTTGCTGAAAAACACGCCCACCAATGCAAACTGAACAAATATGTTGTAAATAAGAAAGTTGAGCATGTCGATTATTTGGTCTTCTGTAAATTTGTTCTTTTTTCTTAGACTCATTGATGACAAAGTAAGTCTTGGTATAATCGACTACGAGATATTTGTACCGTCAAGCTCGTATATATGCGTTAAGAAAGAAATTTAAAGAAAGATACAACAGATACTTCTTTTCCATCCTTTCTTCTGATGATCATAACAAACTTCGCACATATAATACACTGAAAAAAGAATATAAACCTGAAACCTATACACAACTGAATGTGCCAACGGCAAGGCAACATATTAAAATTTTATCTAAACTACGAATTTCAAATCATAATCTTGAAATTGAAAGGGGACGATACAGCAAAACTCCGTCAAATGAACGTCTCTGTAAATCATGTTATGCTAATAAGATAGAAGATGAATTCCATTTCATCTGCGATCGTGCGATTTGTTCGAATATTCAAGAAATTTATTTTTCGCAGATATATCTGAAATTGTATTCGCCCGGAATTCCGAAACTTAAATATCCTTGAAAAATTCAAATATTTGATGAATGCGTCTGAAACTGATGTTCAAATCAGATTATTTTCATTCTTGGAAGACTGTATGGCCAGACTCGAAATTCGTCAGAGGGATTGGTTAGGTTATAATAATGATAGAATATGAATATTATGTGTTCCGTGTGTTTTTTTATTGTATGATATTTTGTCTATTGTAAAATGTTGTATCCTTTCAGTGATAATCCTCTGTAATGGATTTTAGACATAATAAATTAATTAAAATTAGTTAGTTAGTTCAAGGAATTAGATAGATCTATCTAATGATTCCTTGGTTAATTCATAGACCTGTATATTAAATATACAGGTCTATGGTTAGTTATAGTTAGTTACAGCTGAGAAAAATAAGTTAGATTAATTCAGCTTGCATTTTAAAGTACTTTAGAGGTTTTGTTACATAGTTTATATCATAACTTATTTATTTTTGTAAAATTGGTGCAATTTATTTCCTAGTGAACCTAAAAAAAAATCCGGGTATTAAAATGAGAAGTCGTCGCAGCGTTTTGTGTTTTTAATTTGTTTATTGGTATTAAGTTTTTTCTTTCGTAATTATCTCCCTTTTCCGTCTGCACGTGGAAATGGCGGGAAATTTCCAAGAATATTTACAGGCTAAATTATTGATCTGTAAGAATCTATAACCTATAAAAACGTTATTTTCATAAAAAATATATATTTGTGAATTTTGGTTTTCATTAGTACTGAACTGACATTCTTTTGCAACATGCTGCGGCAGTTTTTTCGTTCTGCACAAATTTTCGTCTCCATGGCATGACTTCTGCTTCTCACTCTGATGACAAAATGTGATGTTTTGATGTATTGTATGTAAGCCTTCTTCATCATCATCTACCAAGGAATTAACCCGACATAGTCACATTGACTGTGAATACTTGTCAGGGCTGTCAAGTTTAGAGAGCCGGTGGTGTAGTGGTTAACGCGTCGGGCTACTAACACCATGGTTCGTGGTGCGATCCTCGTCAGGGATGAAAATTTCATGAACCAATTTTCCGACTCTCTCTTGACACCATTTGCGAGGATGGTCTCAAGAACCGATGCTAGTCCTTCGGAAGGGACGAAAAAAGGTTGCCCCGTGTATGGGAGAGCAATACCCAATGCACATTAAAAACCCCTTTGTAAAGTTCGATAAGAGTAGGCTCAATGGGGGCCGCTACAAAGGCCACACTCGCAATCTGCTAGCTGGAGAGGGATTAATATAAGCATTAAGCTTGTTTCCCAATCCAGGGTAAATAAATATGTTTAAACTAAGTTTCTATGAGCTGCATGGGTGAGATTGAAAAATGGTGGTGCCTAAAATGTGTAACCCGTACCTGCACCGAGGTTGTTCAAAATTTCACATATTCGCTTCGACTGAAGCGAAAACGAAGTCAATCAATGTAATATTTGATGTATGCTTTTAAGATATGACATTGAAAGATTTCATATCTCAAATCTTTAAAATTAACATTCATATTTTGATGTATTTCATGTTTTTACTTGATATCGACACTGAAAATATACCTGTACTTGATGACATACAGGGCCTTTTCTAATCAAATGAGAAACAGATTTGTTTTAAACATGTGTAACCGGAGAGCATGAATTACTTAACAAAATCGACATGTCCTGAGCAGGATTCGATCCCCGGACCTCTAGGTTTACAGTCAGGCGCTCTATTTCTGAACCAAAGAAGTACTTCCCCTGTTCAGGGATAAAGGCTGGTGTAGCATCGCGCTCAGGGCACTGCTAAAGAAAACCAACTATCTAGCTACATGGTTTATTACAAACTGACCACAAGTTACAAAGTGATATAAGCGTCTGTGAAAGTAATTAAACATTGCACGGTCTGAAGATAAAGATCTAACAAGTAATAAAACTTTAAGACAGAAGTAATTAACTCTGAACTTAACCTTTTAAACTTAATCAGCAAACACTACATTTCCTCCTTTCCTTGGATTTATAACTAGATCAATACTAAATAAAAATTATTTAACAGAAACTTTAAAAACTTCAAAATTGTCATTCAATAAAATAAAATTGATTTTTTCGTAAAATTGATATTACATGTATTAATGAAACTGTCTATAGAAACTGATCCTAATCTAATTCTAATTATTTACAATCTATAAAACCCTTAACGACAGTTTATCTAAGGTCATAGTCCTTGAGATAATTTGGCATCTTGATGATTCGTCTCGGTCTGGTCAAAGCAATACCAGGTGTTTCACACTGTGTTTCTTCACTCATATTTGTATCATTAGTCTCGTCTAATTGTACATTAAACGGCTCATCATCATTGTCAATTATATTGTCGTTAACGAACTCATTGTCATTGTCATTTAACTTCTTAACAAACGAAGTGTTTCTCTGAGCAACAGTTCCTTCACGGTTTTCAAGAGTAAGTTTTGTCCCTTCTTTCTTTACTACACGGTACGGTTCATTTTCGTAGTTTGTAGAAAGTTTATTCGACTTGCTTTGCTTTTGTAGAACTATATCCCCAACTTCAACATCTGATTTACACGCATTTCTACGATTGTCTGCATATTTCTTTCCTTTTTAGCTCACCTGACCCGAAGGGTCATGTGAGCTATTGTCATCACTTGGCGTCCGTCGTCCGTCCGTCGTCCGTAAACTTTTTAAAACATTAACTCCTCTGACACCATAAGTCCAATTGCAACCAAACTTGGTATGGTTGTTCGTTAGCATTCGATGCTTAGAACTGATGTGGGGATTTTTGATTCGTTGTAAAACATGGCCGCCATGGCTAAAAATAGAACATAGGGGTAAAATGCAGTTTTTTGCAAATAACTCAAAAACGGCTACAGATATCAAAATTCTGGCATGGGGTAAAAGTGATCAGCACCTCAAGATCTACCTACCCTGAAATTTTGAAGAAAATCCAACGACCCATGTAGGAGTTATTGCCCTTTTTGTGGATTTTTTGCAAATTTTGCACCTGTTTAGCTCAATATCTTGAAAACTATACTAGATATTTGAGAAATTTAAATTGCATATTGTTAAGCACATCAAGATCTACAAAATATGTAACAGGGTCAACGTTGTAGGACCTTTCCTTTTAGGAGTTATTGCCCTTAGAACGTCAAAATTTAGCATTTTAACAGCATTTCCTCATTACATTGAAAACGTTAACTCCTCTGACACTTTAAGTCCAAATGGAACCAAACTTGGTATAGTTAATTATTAGCATTAGGTGTATAGAACTGATGTGGGGATTTTTGATTGGTCGTAAAACATGGCCGCTGTGGCTAAAAATAGAACATAGAGGTAAATGGCAGTTTTTTGCAAATAACTCTAAAACGATAACAGATTTCAAAATTTTGATTGGGAACAAAAGTTATCAGCACATCAAGATCTACCAGCTCTGAAATTTTCAAGAAAATCCAACAACCCATGTAGGAGTAATTGCCCTTTTTGTGGATTTTTTGCAAATTTTGCACCTGTTTAGCTCAATATCTTGAACACTATACAAGATATTTGAGAAATTTAAATTGCATATTGTTAAGCACATCAAGATCTACAAAATTTGTAACAGGGTCAACATTGTAGGACCTTTCCTTTTAGGAGTTATTGCCCTTGGAACGTCAAAATTGAGCATTTTAACTGCATTTCCTTATATTGAAAATGTTAACTCCTCTGACACTTTAAGTCCAAATGGAACCAAACTTGGTATTATTGTTTATTATTATTAGGTGTATAGAACTGTTGTGGGGATTTAGGATTGGTTGTAAAACATGGCCGCTGTTGCTAAAAATAGAACATTAGGTTAAACTGCATTTTTTTGCAAATAACTCAAAAAGGGTGAGATTTTTAGATTTTGATTGAGAACAAAAGTGATCAGCACCTTTAGATCCACCATATTGTCAGATGACCCTCTTATTAATCTTATGACCCTTTCAACGTTAAATAGATTTGGCCTTATAACCTTTACTTCAGGCACATATGTCAGGTGAGCGATTCAGGCTCCTGGGAGCCTCTTGTTTTTTTTTCTTGGAGTCCCTTTTCCGCGTTGCCATATCTTCGTTAAACGGAATTTGATTGACTTGTGGTAATCTGGTACGGATTTGTCTATTGTACAACATTTCGGCAGGGCTTTTACCGGTAGTACTATGCGGAGTACTTCGATACGCTAACAAAAATTTCGGCAATTCGGCTTTCCAATCACGTTTCTCGGCATGAGCTGTTCTTATCGCTTTCAATAGAGTTCTGTTTTGACGTTCAACTTCCCCATTAGCTTGAGGCCAATAAGGTGTTGATTTACAGTGTTTGATACCATTGTCTCTCAAATACGATAAAAAATCTTTTGAGGCGAACTGTCTGTTTTAAGAGTAATCGGAATTCCATGATGACAAAACATAATGTCAAGTAAACAAATTATTTTCTCGGTAGTTACTGATTTTAAAGTTGCCACTTCTTGCCAACGAGAGTAGTAATCGACTACAACAAACAAATATTCTCCTGACGGAAACGGTCCCATGAAATCCGCACATACGTCCTGCCACGGTCCCTTCGGTAACTCGGTACATCTAATCGGTTCTGGTTTCGGTACTGGACTGACTAATTGACACGTACGGCACGACCTGACTAAATTCTCGGCTTCTTTGTCCATGTTAGGCCACCACACCTTTTCGCGCAAAGGTAGCTTTGTTTTAACGATCCCTTGGTGTCCTTCATGTGCTAGTTTAAGAGTTTGCTTCCTTAACTTACTCGGAATAACTATTCTTGTACCTCTTAAAAGTACACCATCAACTACTGAAAGTTCGGAACGGAACTGAAACAACGAATTAGACTTCGAAATACGACCATTCAAAATTTGTCTAATATCGATATCTTCCTTTGAAGCTTCTTGTATTAAGTCAAATGTCATTGCCTTCGGAACTGAATTTTCCGCCACGAAATACGCATATTCATCACCAATCAGTGGCGGTTCCAGGATTTTTGAAAAGGGGGGGTCCTGGGTAGAAAAGGGGGGGTCCAAAACTATAATTTGATGATTTTTGCCCAAATTTTGCATGAAAATCACAAAATTTTCCAACGAAAGGCAGGGCTTTCAATAGAAGCCGGAAGCCGGCTGTTTTATCCGTTAACTTCAAAGAAATCCGCCGGCTACTTTTGCAAAAAGTATGACGTTAAAAATTCGGTAAAATTAAATGTACGAGCAATAATTCTTGTATCGTCGTACCGCGCATGTCCGTGTATTTTCCCTAAACTAAAAATAGATATTCTGAAAATAAACTGAACTCCGTGTCATTTTAGCGCTTGATAGTTATACAAACTAACACCGGGATAATGGCTTCTTAATGATAGCGACGAAGTCGCAAAATGGAGCGAGGTTCCAAGCAATGGACATGGTGTTTGGTCCCTTTTATCGTCATGGTGTCGGTTTTAAAAGCTCATTAGAGCTTGTGTTATTTGTTTTGTAACTGTACCGACTTTATAAATAAATATTAATTGACTTGATTTGACTTGAAGGAAGAGGAAACAAGGTGTTTATAGACAGAAATCACGAGAAGCAATGCATTATTAATTGCAATGATTATATAGTCTGACTTATCGTAGACATAAACGAAGAAATCAGATTGGACCCCCTCCTGCTGACCTTTCGTGCAGAAATTTTGCCACTTTGAAAATTGGAGAAGATATAAATTTAAGTAGACCCTGGCAATCATTTATTAGCAGACCGCTGGGGACTAGTTCCTGACTTTGGGACCTTTTCAATACTCTCATCAACCCACCCCAATTTGGCCCAAGACCCTTGTCAAGTTGAGACCCATGGCCATGAGGCATGACCATCCATAGATATATTGATAGAAAGAAAAAAAAATAGGCAAGCCAAAAAATATCCTGATTGGTTAAAAAAAACATTGTTCTCCTGCATTTGCTATGAAGTGATGGAGGGACTTATCAATGGCGTCCATCTGTGTGTGGATGCATCTCCTCTGAAACCTAAACAGAATTTTCAGAAATTATGTAGCATATTGCTTGTTGGCAAAATGTAGTTGATCTTGGTACTGCCATTTTGATTCAACATTTTTATGTGATTTTTTACCCTTTTACCATTGGTGACAATGCTGAGGCCCAGTCACATTTTTTTTAGAAAAATGTATATAATTCCTTTTAACTTCAGTTCTGAATAATTTATATGGTGCAATCAGAATGTTACGTGATTTGTTGAACTTTTCTAATATTGTCAATTAAAAAAACTGTTTGGCTGACCTGTTACATTTATGATTCATTTGTACATAATATCGTCCAAGGACTGAGTTGGTGGGCTTTCAATCTTTCATTTTATCTTTGATTTGCTGTCTCTTAAATACACTCTCCATTTCCAATCTTTCTTCACAGTAGTATGTAATAAATTACTGGGATGATTTTCTATAATGATTCATTTCGGGTCCAGATACATTTGAATCAATTGATGATTCTCAGGAAATTATGTACACTTTATTATGAATTTAAATGAAACAATCATAGTCTTAAAGATGATTGACATTAACTAACACTACATGTACATTTTAATTTATTTATTTTCTTCAAACTGAAATAACAGTGGATTATTTTTTAACAAATACAGTAACAGTGACAGCTGTCATAGATCTTAATTGAATTAAATATGTAATCATAATCAACAATTATCAACAGGCAGAGACTTTATTTTCAATATCATATTATATATGAACATTATGATCTGTTGACATCATGAATTTATATGACAGCTGTTAGTTACATAGATCTCTAGGAATCATCAGCTGAAAACAGAAATGTAAAGTATGAAACTTAAATTTGTAAAAAAAATTGTTGTTCTGACATCATTGAACATGTTGAAGGTCAGAAAATGTCATGAGATTATAGATTAAGATAGATACAGTCTGAGTCAATGTACTCCCAATTTTGTAGAATAGAAGTCATCAGATACTGAGAATAGCTGACAAAATTGAAATAATTTGTTACAAATCAATAATAATATGAAATATTGAATTCACCCCCAAAAAATCACAAAAAGGTGGCAAAATTGTTCTAAATTTAAAGGTTGCAAATGGGCTCAGGAGACCCCCAGAATGCAGGATTTTGCGTCTAGAACCCCAGAGCTTCTGGGGGCCTTAAGCGGCCCCCAGACCCCCGGCCGTAAAGGCGCACGCAAGCGTGCGCGGCGGGCGGCTAATGCCGCCCGCATCTTCAGGTTGGCTACTTTATTTCAATTATCCATCTACTTCAAAATCTGTTGAAAGCCCTGGAAAGGGGGGGTCCAGACCCCCTGGACCCCCCCTCTGGATCCGCCACTGCCAATGTTTCGCATTTCTTCTCGACATTGGGACAGTCTTGATAAACAGTCGGCTGCATTCTTCGGACCGGGTCGGTAACGCACTTTAAACTTATACGGCTGTAAACGCATGGCCCATCTTTCAATACGAGCAGGCGGTTTCGATTTCGGCGAGTAGATCACCTCCAACGGCTTGTGATCTGTTACGAGAGTAAATTCTTTACCCAGCAAGTATAGATGAAAACGCTCGCATCCCCATACTACGGCTAACGCTTCACGCTCTGTTTGTGAATATCTCTGTTCAACTTCAGTAAGAGTCTTACTTGCAAAAGTAACCGGTCTGAAATTACCATCACTTTGCTTCTGGCTCAAAATCGCTCCTAGTCCTACAGGACTCGCATCGACAATCACTTGTGTCTCTGCATCACTGTTGTAATACGCTAAAGTTTTTGCACTAGCAAGTAACCTCTTAAGTTCATCAAATGAATTTTGATGCTTACTAGTCCATGTCCATTTCTGATTTCGTCTCGTGAGTTCACGGAGAGGTGCGGATACGGTCGAAAAATTCGGTATGTATCGGCCACAATAATTCACGAGACCTAGAAAGCTTCTAACTTCTGACACGTTTTCTGGATTTCTAGCATTCGTTACGGCTTCAACCTTTGAATTTTCTGGACTGATTCCTTTAGCAGACAACACATGACCCATAAATGTCATTTCATCCATATTAAATCTACACTTGTCTCGGTTCAATTTAAGACCCTTTTCCCGAAGTCGTTCTAATACTGTTGCCAACCTTTCATCGTGCTCCTTTTGCGTTGATCCATACACAGTGATATCGTCGGATATATTTCGTTGTCCGGCACATCCAGCTAACGCTAACTGAATACACTGTTGGTACATTTCTGGTGCACATGATATTCCAAACATTAAACGCTTGTATCGAAATAATCCAATGTGAGTAGTAAAAGTAGTAATATTCCTTGATTCTGGCTCTAGCTCAATTTGATGAAAACCCATTCTTAAATCCAATTTTGAAAATACTTTAGCACCATTTAATTCCTGTAAAACTTCATCCACTGTTGGTATAGGATGGCGTGAACGTATAACACTTTCATTCGCTCGAAACATATCAACACAAATTCTGATTTCTGAACTCTTTTTCGGAACAACAACTAATGGTGAAACCCACTCAGTAGGTCCATCAACTTTTTCGATTACATCCATCGACTCTAATTCTTGCAATTTTTCTTCGACTGCTTTTCTTAAATTGAACGGTAATCGCCTTGTCGGTTGTGCTATCGGTTTAACACTTTCATCTACATGAATCTTCAATTGGTAATCCTTTAGTTTACCTAATCCACAAAACAAATCATCATATTTTGAAACTATTTCACATTTGGAACTGACCATATTGACAGATGGTCCTATCTTCAATACACCTAATTCCTTCGCAGTTTTACGACCCAGCAAGGGTGTATAATTCCCATCAATTATCATGAAATCTGCTTTAATGCTTTTCATTGACTCTTCACATACAATATCAGCACTTAATTTGCTTTGAATATTTAACGGATTTATAGCACCATATGCATACAGCTTCTTATCAACCGGTAATTCCTTCAAACCACATTTTTTCAACTTTTCACATATATCCCTAGTTATAATATTACTTGTACATCCCGAATCTACTAAGAATGGAATTATAACATTTCCTATTTTCAGAGTGAAATCTTTCTCTGACGAACGATCTATGGCGAACACATATTCATCGGATTCAGATGAATCATCATCAACACAACGGACCTTTTCTTTGTGCTTCTTTCCGAAACCTGTTGTTTGTCTACGGGATTTACACTTCTTGGCAAAATGTCCTTCCCTTCCGCATTTATGACAGCTTTTTCCTTCAGTTATCTTACATTCTCTTGCGATATGTCCTCTGTTTCCACATCGGTAGCATTCCATATCTCTTCTCCTTGAAAATTCTGCTTTCGGTGGTTGTTTACTTTGCTGAAATATTAATGGTTTTGTCGATTTTGCTTTTATCCTGTTCACATGACCCTCTTCAAACTGTGCAGATTGTTGATCGACTGCTTGGCTGGCTCTTGCTATTTCTTGTAACTTTTCAAGTGTAAGGTCTTTTTCACGTACAAGACGTTTTCTGAGTTTGGCGGATGAACATTTATCAATTACTTGATCTCGAATAGCATGCATCGTTGGTCATTGCTCCAAAGTCACAGGTTTTCGCTAAAGTTCTTAATCTTGTAACATAACTATCTGTTGATTCATTTTCTGCTTGGGCACATTTTCTAAACATATGTCTCTCAACTGCCTGATTTTTCTTCGGTAAGAAATACTCATCGAATTTTGCAACGGCTTCGGCATATGTATCTCCAGTGTCTGAAAACGTTTCGAAAATATCCTGGCAATCTTGTCCAACTAAATGTAAAAGCAATGCTCTCTTTTGTGCATTTTCTGAAACTCCTGATGCGTTCATATAATACTCGAAACTTTTCTTCCACTTCGTCCATCTTTGAGAAAGAGATGATTGGTCCCCATTACAATCGAATGGTTGTACGGCTGGTAAATCTAACAATTTTGCCATTTCCTTTGTATTAAACAAAATGTCTAAACAAAAGTCATCGGATTCTAGATCCATTTAAACATTGTCACTTTTAGTAACATCCTCGCCGCCAAATGTAGCATCGCGCTCAGGGCACTGCTAAAGAAAACCAACTATCTAGCTACATGGTTTATTACAAACTGACCACAAGTTACAAAGTGATATAAGCGTCTGTGAAAGTAATTAAACATTGCATGGTCTGAAGATAAAGATCTAACAAGTAATAAAACTTTAAGACAGAAGTAATTTTTCAAGTAATTAACTCTGAACTTAACCTTTTAAACTTAATCAGCAAACACTACAGCTGGCTATTTAAATCTACTAATTAATGTACGAAGGTTGGCAACCCCGTTACACTTCCCCCTCCTCAAGAGTCATCATACCTCAATGTATGACTCTTAACACAACTAACCCTGGCTAGTTTTCCTGTTCTAACCATCGTGGGTTTTTTAGTTGGGCGCCAATGTAACCGGAGAGCATGAATTACTTCACAAAATCGACATGTCCTGAGCGGGATTCGATCCCGGGACCTCTAGGTTTACAGTCAGGCGCTCTACATCTGAACCAAAGAAGTACTTCCCCTGTTCAGGGATAAAGGCTGGCTATTTAAATCTACTAATAAATGTACGAAGGGGGGCAACCCCGTTACACATGAATTAAAAGTTACAAAAATATATCAGCATTGAGTGAATGAACGATTTATTTTAAAAACAAAAACTATTTATTTCACAAGTTCGCTTTTTACCGAGGGACATATCACGATTTTATCCAATGTTTACAAATAACCCGTTCCCGGTGAAAATCCGGGCCAAAGTTTTGATAATTTTGGAGCGTACAAGATAAGTTAAAACAGATTCATTTAAGAGTCAATTTACAAAATAGACTTTATAAACATTTATTAGAACACTAAACAATTAAAACGAAACCAATTTACGATGAAAAAGTAATATTTTAAAGAAGTTAAAAGTTATCATTTCTTTGGCACATTCGCCATGTTGTAAACTTCCGGTTACCCATTTTAGGCACCAAAAATTTCTAACATCATTGATTTTGGAAAATTAGAATAACGATTTGAAAATCAAATGATACTAGTTCATTGAATATCTTATCAGAAATCTTCATGTGCAATTTCAGAAAGTTTCGTTGCGTTTTCGCTCTTTCCGAGTCAAATTTAAAAACTGGTGCGGGTATGGGTACGGGTACATGTAAGGCCATAATTAAAAATATGTTTGTTTGCCATAGCCCGACCGACCCGATTTTAACCCCCCGACTGAAAAGTTTTTATTGACAAAATTCTCCTCGTTTTTTAGCTCACCTGGACCGAAGGTCCATGTGAGCTATTACCATCACTTGGCGTCGTCGTCGTCTGTCGTCGTCGTCTGTCGTCGTCGTCGTCGTCTGTTAACAATTTTTCAAAAATCTTCTCCTCTGAAACTACCAAACAGAATTTAATGAAACTTGGTATGAATGATCCTTAGGGTGTCCTGCACCAAACTTGTGTTTTGATTTTTGATCTGTTAAAAAACATGGCCGCCGTTACTAAAAATAGACTAGGGGGGTCAGACTACTATTTTTGGCTTATAAATCAAAAAGTATAAGAGATAGAGGAAATCTGAGGCCACGCTGCTGATTCAGCATCAAAAGCTCTACAATAGTCTCCATTTGGTCAAAGTTGTCAGATGACTCCTTATAGGGGTTACAGCCCCTTAAAGGTGAAAAATAGCATTTTTTCATGTTTTGGGCCTACAGAATGAAAACTATTGCAGATAGAGATTAGCTGTTGCTTGCTTAAATGTTCAGCTCATTTAGCTCTACAAAAGTCTCCATAGGGTCAAAGTTGTCAGATGTCCCCTTATAGGGGTTACGGCCCCTTAGGATGAAAAATAGCCATATTTCATGTTTTTGGCCTACAGAATGAAAACAATTGCAGATAGAGATTAGCTGTTGCTTGCTTAAATGTTCAGCTCATTTAGCTCTACAAAAGTCTTCATAGGGTGGAAGTTGTCAGATGACTCCTTATAGGGGTTATGGCCCCTTATAGGTGAAAAATGGTGTTTTTGGCCTATAGAATGAAAACTATTGCAGGTAGAGAAAAGCTGTTGCTTGCTTAAATGTTCAGCTCATTTAGCTCTACAAAATTCTCCATAGGGTCGAAGTTGTCAGATGACCCCTTATAGGGGTTACAGCCCCTGAAAAATAAAGATTTTTCATGTTTTTGGCCTACAGAATGAAAACTATTGCACATAGAGATTAGCTGTTGCTTGCTTAAATGTTCAGCTCATTGAGCTCTTCAAAAGTCTCCATAGGGTCGAAATTGTCAGATGACCCCTTATAGGGGTTACAGCCCATGAAAAATAGCGATTTTTCATGTTTTGGCCTACAGAATGAAAACTATTGCAGATAGAGATTAGCTGTTGCTTGCTTAAATGTTCAGCTCATTTAGCTCTACAAAATTCTCCATAGGGTCGAAGTTGTCAGATGTCCCCTTATAGGGGTTACGGCCCCTGAAAAATAGTGATTTTTCATGTTTTTGGCCTACAGAATGAAAACTATTGCAGATAGAGATTAGCTGTTGCTTGCTTAAATGTTCGGCTCATTTAGCTCTACAAAAGTCTCCATAGGATTGAAGTTGTCAGAAGACTCCTTATAGGGGTTATGGCCCCTTATAGGTGAAAAATGGTGTTTTTGGCCTATAGAATGAAAACTATTGCAGGTAGAGAAAAGCTGTTGCTTGCTTAAATGTTCAGCTCATTTAGCTCTACAAAAGTATAGGGTCAACATCAAGACCAGGTGAGCGATTCAGGCTCCTGGGAGCCTCTTGTTTTTTTTTTTTTATTGGTATCCGATTTTTTTTCCGTGTCCGATTTTCTTTTACTTCAATCATTTTGGATCTCTGAAATGCTTTACGTAATTGCGTAATTTAAAGCGCTCGCAAGATTAGTTAATTAGTGGAATCTGGTTCATTTTGCTGATTTATGAAAAAGTATCAGTCGACACCATCTACAAAATCGCTTCATGAATTATATAATGTCTGACTTTACACCCGCCCTTTGCCTAAGTATTTAAATAAAACAGGACAAATAATTTTGCATTAGTGTTCGTTTGTACCAACATGACACGTCTGACACTCAGGAGATTAATTAAAACAACACCCGAAAATGAAAACACAAAATATTACGATAAAGTCCTTGTTGAACTCTGCGGTTGAACTGTCAAATATTGTCAGAAAAATTTGTGCCAGATACTTTAGAACCAGTGAAAATTACTTGACATTGAAGAAATTGATATATGTTAAATTCATTGTTGACCGACAATGCAGATTGTAATCATCCTAAAAGAAATACATACATGTATTAAAGCAGGGAAATTTCTTATTAGTATTAAATGATCTGACACTTCGACATTATTCAGTAATAAAATAAAACTTTATTCAGTAAAAGCTAACCAGTCAGAGGTTATGTTATGTTGTACTGTTTTGTATGTGCTGAATTAACATAAAGTTTTCCTATTCAAATTTCTTTAACTTCAATAGCTGTTCCTTACCATGGTTACTTAAGTTAGTAAAATCAGCATTTACAAGTAACAGTTAACAACATATCAATTGTACTTTCCCTAGCCCTGCCAGCATTTGACTGTTCAAAAACAGATGGAATTACATGTACATCTTGTCATAGTGATGCTGATCTTGAGCATGTTGAGACTTGTTGTAAAGAAGAAAACCAATCAACTATCTTTTCTGTCATTCTGATTTATGCAGTATTTATTTGCTATTGTTTAAAATTAATGGATTGTATTCAACATGTCTTGAGTTTTAATTAATTGCATTGTATTTAATTAATACATTCAAGGGGGTGGACATGGTGGAAGGACATTTACTGTTTCAAATTACATTCAATTCAGTTTGTTTTGTCATAATGAAAATGAAAAGCCTGTTTTTAATCTGAAATGTGTTACCTTTTATTAAAAGGTGCTTCATAAAATAGCCATAAAAATGGGCATGATGGAGTTGAACAAAACTATCAATTTGGTATTTTCAGTGTCAAAAATATACATGTACATGATAAAGGATGACAATGATGATGATAAACCTAAACATGAGTATTGTAACTTTTAGGTCCTGTCAAGAGAAATTATCAATGAAATGGCTGTAAATCTGAATACTTTATTTCTTATAAACATATAGCAGTGCACAGAGAGAAGAAAACAATACATGATATATGATTTTATTCATACATGCATCAAATTCTCTGACAAATTAATTGCATGTGACGTAATAATAGATTTGATTGAGTATAAGCATATAAAGAACATTCAAGTTCAATGATACTACGATATATACATTAGCGTGAAATGGAACCATGCTGCACAGATAACTTTTTTGTAGACAAATCAGGTCGGCAAAGGGGCAAATTATTTCTAACATGTGAAAGTGGATTCACATGCCTGAAAAATAAAATGTGTACACATATAGACCCCAAATATAATGCATTTTCACCCCAAGTATAATGCATATTCATTTATTTTCTAAAACTGTAATAAAGATTCAAGGTCTTTAAAAAAAAAAAAAATTACCTACCGACCGACCCAAATCTTTTTATGCCACTCGGGCTATGGCAAACCAACAATTTTTTAAATGTGGCCTAAATGAGCCAAAAATGGTACGGGTACGGGTTACACATTTTAGGCACCACCTTGAAAAATTGAAAGATCAAAGAAATTTGCCGCCAAATTGCCGACTAGATGCGTGAAAGACACGCATCTCACATGAGTTGCGTGACACTTGACAGGTCTGACATGTACTTGCATGTAAATCATGATTATTTCAGGAATGAGTTATACACTCCGGAAGAGAGTGATAATGGTAGAAATGCCAATATTTTAGTTGTACTATGGGCTGAATTCCCTTCAACGTCCAGTTTTGCACGCCTGTTTTGCAGAACTTTCAGTGTCTATTTTTTAACGCTTTTTGCTTTGCAAATTTTGAATGTCATCAAGTGCACATGTGACCCACAAAAAAGCTAGTTTGTTTTTCTTTTCAAATTTATTTTGTTTGAATTCAATGTTTTCTAAAATTATTTTTGCTTGTACAATTATTAAAATTAGAAAAGTTTTAATTTCGGGAGCGTCTCAGGTTAAAAACCTACTTCATATTAAAATCATTCAATTTTTTAGCTCACCTGGCCAAAGGCCATGTGAGCTATTGCCATCACTTGGCGTCCGTCGTCGTCGTCGTCCGTCGTCGTCGTCCGTCGTCGTCGTTAACTTTTCTTCAAACTTCTTCTCCTCTGAAACCGCTGCACAGATTCAAACCAAATTTGGTCTGGTGGTACTTTAGGGTATCCCCTACAGAACTGATGTGGGGATTTTTGATTCGTCGAAAAACATGGCCGCCGTTGCTAAAAATAGACCAGGGGGGTCAGACTACTGTTTTTGGCTTGTAAATCAAAAAGTATAAGAGATAGATGAAATCTGATGCCACGCTACTGCTTCAGCATCAAAAGCTCTACAAAAGTCTCCATTGAGTCGAAGTTGTCAGATGACCCCTTATGGGAGTTACGGCCCCTTAAAGGTGAAAAATAGCATTTTTTCATGTTTTTGGCCTATGGAATGAAAACTATTGCAGATAGAGAGAAGCTGTTGCTTGCTTAAATGTTCAGCTTATTTAGCTCTACAAAAGTCTCCATAGGGTCGAAGTTGTCAGATGACCCCTTATAGGGGTTACGGCCCCTTAAAGGCAAAAAATAGTGTTTTTTGCCTATAGAATGAAAACTATTGCAGATAGAGAAAAGCTGTTGCTTGCTTAAATGTTCAGCTCATTTAGCTCTACACAAGTCTTCATATGGTCGAAGTTGCCAGATGACCCCCTTTAGGGGTTACAGCCCCTTAAAGGCAAAAAATATTGTTTTTGGTCTATGGAATGAAAACTATTGCAGATAGAGAAAAGTTGTTGCTTGCTTAAATGTTCAGCTCATTTAGCTCTACTAAAGTTTCCATAGGGTCGAAGTTGTCAGATGACCCCTTATAGTGGTTATGGCCCCTTAAAGGCAAAAATAGTGTTTTTGGCCTATAGAATGAAATCTTTTGCAGATAGAGAAAAGATGTTGCTTGCTTAAATGTTCAGCTTAATTAGCTCTACAAAAGTCTTTTTAGGGTCGAAGTTGTCAGATGACCCCTTTAAGGGGTTATGGCCCTTTAAAGGTGAAAAATAGTGTTTTTTGCTTTGGGAATGAAAACTATTGCAGATAGAGAAAAGCTTTTTATTGCTTAAACATTCAGCTCATTTAGCTATACAGAAGTCTTCAAAGGGTTGACATTAAGACCAGGTGAGCGATTCAGGCTCCTGGGAGCCTCTTGTATAATATTGATAATAGAAAAATTCTTTTGACACTGTCTAACCTATAGGACACATGAAGGCAGTCATGGAAATAAGCACAGGACCAACAACTTCGACCTGTTAATTTAGCAATTTTCGCTGCCTGCAAAGCAGAGCAGGACATACTAGGTGTTGCTTTAGCAGCGGCAGCAACTTTTGGGGTAAGGTTTTATGAGCACCTTCATATCTCAAGAACTATATAGGTCGTAGGTTAATGAAACTTGGTATGCATATGCCAAAGTAGTAGCTTAGCATAGTTGCATCCCCATTATCTTGACTATGACTTTGATTTTCTAGTTGAGTGACTTATGACAATTTTCAATGGTAAGGTTTTGTGAGTACCTCCATATCTCAAGAACTATAAGTCCTAGGTTGATGAAACTTGGTATGTGTGATATCTGTGGATATTATATTGTGCTTAACTAAATAAAACACATCTTTACTCTATAACTTTAATACTCAGACTACTAAATGTTAAACCACAATACAGACATAACAATAACATAATCGTGGCTACATATCAATCAACAGTGCATCTGTGAGCAATTTAACAAACTATCAAACTCCAAAGAACACATTAATTTTATCTGAACTCTTAACCTTAGAATTAAATGTCAAACTGGTTAATTGATAAATTACGACATTATAGTATGCATATGCTACAGTAGTAGCTTAGCACAGTTGCATCCCCATCTTTTGACCTTGACCTTGATTTTCCGGTTGAGCGACTTTGATAATTTTTATTGCATATATTAGTAATGTTTAAGTTCTATAAGCACCTTTTGGTCTCAGAAATTGAAAATCCTTATAAATTCAAAATATAGTGAAAGTAAGAAAGAACTATTGTGTCTGATGATATAGGCAGGTAAGACATAGTGATATTTTTTTGGTTACACAATCTTGATATAAAAATATTCCAAAATCATGGATTTGATCCTGTACATGTTGTAAATTAAAAATCCTAAATTCTATGACTGTAAAGGATGTTTAATTCTTTCTTCACCTCAAAATAAAAATGAATTACATTGATTAGCACAGACACTTGTCACAGATGTAACCCCACTAAATAGCTGGCAATCCTGTGCAGCTCTTTACCCTAGTGCTGCTTCGATCCTTCTGACTGTCCTTTCAACCCCAGTACCCTATTTTTGTAGCCCTACATTCATAACATGGAAATAATAAAAGTTTAAAAAATAAACTCAGAGAAATTTTGATTTTTAATTCTGAAAACTTTTTTTCGTTGGTTCCTCACAGATTGATAGAAAGTAACTTGTCATCAAACATTATAATTTTTCAACTTTCAGTGAGTCTTTTAAATGCCTTTATGATCTTGACGTTCTTTTTTGTAGTTTTTACTGTTTAACAGTCAAAAATACATTTTTTGATAAATATGTTTAGAATAAACTTTATTGTTTATATAGATGTAGGATCTGTTCATTGTTCATCTTTATTTAATTATGATGTTCCAATAAACTAGTCTCATTCTTAATTTTTTGTTTTTGTTCTTTTTGGCTTGTGGTGGGGTAAGGGGTATCTTTACTAATTATAAGGCTCCAGTACTGAATTTGTGTTGTGCTTTACTTTTACAGAAAAAAAGAAGTTTGAATTTGGTAATTGAATATGGCATCACGAAAGATTGTTAGTTTGCAGAAAAAAGTGCGAGAGAAGATCAACAGCATTCATGAACAAAGAAATATTTTTATAGCACTGGTCGATAGTTTTGTTTCTGAGGTATATAATCAAATTTCATGAATTTATGATTGTAATGTTGTATATAAGTTCAAAGTTGTTTGAAGTATTTATTATGATACAGATTGGGTTGGAGTCAAAAAGCTAAAAAATTTGTACTAAACATTCAATATTACCGGTAATCTATAATAGGTCTTTACCAAGACTTCTTGTTCACTCTGGCTAATTCAAAGTACATTCACACAGTGATAGAAATTTCTGTTGATGTACATGTGTATGAGCACCATAAGGGAGATAACTAGATTTATATCAGCATCTTGACTTCTGAAAAATAAAACAAAGAAAGCAGGTCTTGGTTCACAAACATTGGAAGGTTAAAAACCAAAGGTATCATTTGAAATGAATTGGTATCCAAAAAGCTTGAAAAAGTAAACGAAATCCAGCACATACTAGGATATAGAGCTCATCTTTGTGAAAGTAAAATATTTACCAAATGTACAAAGAGAGTTCAGAAAGTAATTAGCTTGTTAATAATTATAGTTTATTTTAGGTTTGGTTGTGCATTGAGATTTTTCAGGCCTGCCATAAACTGTGTGTTGTTTATGATCTTGTTTATTGAATCTTTTTATTAAGGCAGATGATCAAGCAGACAGACTATTAGCTGAACATGATCCTGGAAGATTCATGCAGCATTACATGGATGTAATGAAGATTTTAGACCAGGCTTACAACTCCTGTGTAATGTTAACTGCAGAAGCGGAAGGAATATGTGGTATTTAAACTTTGGATTTTAAGTGTAAACTAAGGTCTCTTTGGTATCTTCCTATACTTCTAGTAGCTAAAAGGAAGGTTCAAATATGAACATCTTATCCCATGGTATGCTGATCTTTAATATTTATTTTCAATATGCGAAAGAGGATCAGATCTCCTAACAGTGACGTAAGACTGTTATAATGGTTCAGTCATGTACAATGTAAGTATACATAATTAAAAGAAAAAAATCTGATGTTACAGAGATGCAGATAATCTTTTTTCTTGTCAGACATTGGGTCCTACAAAAAAGATAAGTTTGCCAGACCTGCAAAAAATTTAGAAGACCTATAAACATGATAAACTTGAACTGTAATAAATTATTCCAAAACTTTGCCAGACATAGGTCCTGCACAATGTCTTCACTTGCTGGACCTGCTGAATTTAAAAAAAAAGAAACATATTATGGAATTTAATTTCTGCTAAGTGCACTTATATCTGTACTTACATGTTCTGTTTTTGGTCATCTAGATTTAAAAAAAAAAAACGTTAATACCCCAACATTCAATTTTTTTTTTTATTTGCAGAAACTGTAGATATGACAGCTACAGAAGTTATAGAGCAGAATCTCTCAAATGCTGAAGATGAAACAAGTCTGAAGGGGGCCACTGCAGCCCCACCTAAAAGGTCGTCACAGGTCATTGGAAAACCCCTTTCTAGCCCAGTAAAGGTCAGCCAGCAACTGGTGAAACCATTGACATTTGATAAACATGAGACATCA
Source organism: Arcuatula senhousia (assembly GCA_963971305.1). Taxonomy (NCBI): domain Eukaryota; kingdom Metazoa; phylum Mollusca; class Bivalvia; order Mytilida; family Mytilidae; genus Arcuatula; species Arcuatula senhousia. The sequence continues at coordinate 72,321,024 of OZ020303.1, forward strand.
GAGCCAAGTCCTTCCACTTCCAGTACAATGGTTGATCAGACAGAAAATTTTACACGAAGCCACAACAAACCTGCTCCTGATAAATGTGTGAAAAACCTTGCTATAGAGAAAGGTATAACTGTGGTTTCATTTTTTTTCGTGGGGTATCAGTTTTCATTGTTTTTTGTGGGTGGCCTTTACCCAATGCAAGAAATTTGATACCCCACTAAAACGACATTTGACATTAATTCTGTACACATGCTGTATGCTGCAGACTTTAGAACCACAAATGGAAGAATTAACGAACTCATCCTTTTTTTTTTTATCAAACCACAGAAATTAGTACCATGAAAATAAATGAATCCACAATATTATTGAAATGAATGTTTGAACATATACATATCACATCCCACCATCTCCATGGATTTATTCAAACAAATTTTAGCACATTTTTTTGTGTTTGTTTCTTGATAAGATGAACAGCTTCAAAGCAACAACTTAACAAACAAAATGTAATGTTTTTTAAAACTTTGTCACTATCATCAATTTTTACTTGCAGAAAATGGTCCACAGTCATTACCACTTTTATCAAAGAAACATGAAGAACCCGTACGCAGTGTAAAATTTGAGCAACCCAGAAGTCTCCCACCAGAGATAACAGAAAAGTCTGAGTCTGATGAAAATCAGTTTAATGCCACTGAAGTGTCTAGTCCTGTTGGTTGTTACACCCTTAAGTCAAGAAATACAGAGGCCTTACCGTCAACCAGCCCAAGGCTGACTTTGCCTGGTAGGGATTTTGTCAATGAGCTTATTTCTCAAAAAATATTTTTGTACAATATTGAGCTGTTAAAAGTATTGTTGGTACAATCCTGCATTAATACCACAAATCACCTCTTCAACTTTCCTGTAATTTTACATGAGATTCACTTTAGGCAAATCTTGAAAGGAGTAAGTTCAGTGATAGCCAAAATTGGCCCAAAATTTTAACTTTAGTAAACTACTTAAAATTTCTTGGAAATATGTTTTGAAATCTTGTATTTTAAGGAATGCAAAAAACTAGTTATGAAATATTTAAAAACTAGGAGAAAACTAGGCTAAAAATCATTAACTCCATGAAATTTTGACCACTTTTGAGCATTTTTGCTGTGAAATCTCTTATTATAACATAGAGCACACATGTCGACAAATACAATTTTGTGAAGATATGCATCTTATTGTCTGAAAAATAGATAGGGAAGCACTAATGTTGTCAAGGAATGTGCTCTATACTACATTGTACTAAATTGTAGAAAAACCACTCATAAATCATAAAAAATAAAGCAAATGTTGATATCTTTTGAGTTTTCAGTGTGTTTATGACTTCACAATATCAAGTATGTGGACGCCACCATGTGAAATCGATGGAATATGTATAGTTTGGTTATCCAATTACTAAATTACATCAAATCCATTGAGATCGTACAATGTTGACAATTTGGTGAAAATATGGGGCCATTTTCAGTACTTTCTGAGCATACTCCTTTGATTCCCACCAAATAAAAGAACTTTGGTCTTCCCTTAACTACTGAACTCTGTTGTGTATTTATGCATGTATTATTTATTTACAGAGACCAAGAAGAGAGTAGAGTCAAAACATAAGAAGACCACCATCAATACTGATAGGCCTGTGAGTCTAGTATATTCACTTAGCTTATTCTTTAGACCTTATGCATATAAACATAAACTACTCTGTTTCAAAATGAAACAGAAAGCCTGACACAGTAATCTAACAAAATCATTAAGATATTATTGGTATAGTTTCTCCTATGATTATTTTTGTTTCAGAACCAACAAATAGGGTCCATCAAAAAGCTGAATGTATAGAATTTTTAAACTTTTATGAGTATTCTGGACATTTTTAAAATAGCAACAGTTTCACTCTTTTCAAAATAGCAATATATTGTAACAGCAACAAAACAAGCATCAAAACAGCAACAATTTATAAAACAGTGACATTTATCTAGACTTTGTTTATAGATAAAAGATGGAAAAAATAAATTAAAAGAGATGAAAAGGAATAAATGTCCAAGAGAAAACAGTCTCAACATAAACAAGACTGACCAAAAGACAATAAATAAATGTTCAAAAACTTACTAGTAACAAAACCTCACAAGGGTGATACTATGATAAATGCAACATTAATGATAGGAATTGCATGTTCAAAAGTATACAGTTGAATTTAAACTATCATAATATAAAATTTATATTCTTGTAAGAGGTATATTTTAGATAAAAATGCAAAAACCATCGTCCTCTTTTAGTTCTATCAAACAAGACATGTATGTCTTATGCATATTTTCTTGAATGTTTACTTGTAAATCATTTGTCTTCCTTTTGCACGGATGATTCCATACATTTTCAAATGGGTCCCTTAAACCCAAATTGGGAAATTTGACCACAATTCAGATTTTTTTTTAAATAGCATCATGTTTTCGGAATGATAAATCTAATATTTTCCTTCGACCATACATACACTGATTTATACTATAGTCTAGCTGGTAAGTGCAATAGTTATAAACATTTCTCACACTTGTCTAGCATCAGATACATTTATGTTGCCATTAAAGTTTAAGAAAAGCAGGTAAATTCAAAAAAGTAGGTAGCAGAATAACACAGACTGCAGCAAGCTTCAATTAGCTTGATGTCAGTGTGGCAGGGAATCTAGGGGAACTCAGGGCCCCAGAGATTCTGTACATAAAAATTGCAAAAAAACAGCATCCTGGGGTTCTCCTGCACCTTCTTGACACCTTGGCACTTTCTTGTATCATAGAACACTTTCATAACAGGTTTTATGGTGTTTCTATCCCCTATCATAAATTCCCCCTTAAAATAAATATGGCCGACGATCTTTTTAATTAAACTTTCAGACTGATTTTAGAATATTTTTAGGAGACTTTGACCTTTTTAAGAGTAAAACTTCCTTCATTTAAGTTTGGAAAGGTAATTGTAATTGTCTATCATAATTTTCCTCCCATGGAAATCTGGAAATGGTCATTTTTAATTTTTACAAATTGGGAATTTCTTCTTTTCTTCAATTTATTTTGGGGCTGCTGGGAATTCTTTGGGGCTGTTTAGCCGTCCTAAATTGTATAGTAGAATCATCCCTGCATAGGTCGCTGCACATAGTCTTGCACTGATCCAAGACTAAACATACTCATACATGTGACAGATCTGTGATGACAAAGCTGGAGATTTGGATTGTTTTGACTGGAGATTGAACAAAAAAGCGGGAGATTTTCAACGCTCATTAAAATTGCGTTTCAATGTCAATTGAGGGCGCTAGCATGTGACATATATACATGGCTTCACTGATTAATCTCAAACTGTTTATACAATCATCAGGTCAATTGTGGCAATAAACCTTTAATTAACACCTATACATGTTAATTTAACGTCTACCCAATTGGCATACCCCTAAAACACCCGAAATGTTTTACGACTGAGCAATTAAAATGTCTATAAAATTAAAATTTTGTCATGTCTTGAAAAAGCCGGAGATTTCACAAAAAGTCGGGAGAACGGGAGATGGATAAAAAAGTCGGGAGATTTCGTCTCCCGGCAGGAGAATCACATGTATGCATACTGTACATAAGATCCCCAAATTATCATTGAAAGACCCATTTCTGGACAGAGAACATTAAACAAAAAAAAAAGAAATGGACAAACAAAAGCTTTGAGAAGTTATTTAACTCTTAAAGTTAACACTGTATAATGGTTTTGGTTGCTGACATTTTTTGAAACATTACAGGTTCAACCAAGATTAGACACAGATGTAGCTGCAAGGTTTCTGAAGAATATAATCCTGCAGGCAGAAAAAGATAACAAAACAAAGAAAAGTTTGTATCAATATGTATATTGTAACTCCCAAAACGTTCTGATGTAGTCTGTTTATGAAGGAGACATCGTTTCAATAATTTCAAATTGTTTTTTGTCTCGCTTGCGACTTGAGTCACTGAAGGCGAGACATAGGTATTACTTTCCGGCGGCGACAACATAAACTTTTTTGTAAGACTTTTGTGGAAAATGAATTACAAGAAAAGTATAATAGCAAGGCATCTGATATTTGGTATACAGACAGTTGGGGTTATGGTCTACAGAACTGGTACCATGCCGTTTGACCCTGACCCCAATTTCTTGGTTCAGCGACTCTGTGAACTTAGATGTTTTTTCTTTTCAGGCCAAAAGACTCCTTTGTAAGACTTTTGTGGAAAATGAATTACAAGAAAAGTATAATAGCTAGGCATCTGATATTTGGTATACAGACAGTTGGGATTATTGCCTACGCAACTGGCACCATGCCGTTTGACCTTGACCCCATATTTATGGTTCAGTGACTCTGTGAACTTAGATGTTTTTTCAGGCCAAAAGACCCCTTTGTAAGACTTTTGTGGAAAATGAATTACAAGAAAAGTATAATAGCTACTGTGGCATCTGATATTTGGTATAAAGACAGTTGGGGTTATGGTCTACACAACTGGCACCATGCCATTTGACCCTGATCCTTATTTTATGGTTCAGCAACTCTGTGAACTTAGATGTTTTTTCGGGCCAACAAACCCCTTTGTAAGACTTTTGTGGAAAATGAATTAAGTGAAAAGTATAATAGCTAGGCATCTGACATCTAGTATGCAGACACTTTGGGTTATGGTCTATGCAACTGGCCCCATGCCATTTGACCCTGACCCCATTTTCATGGTTCAGTGACTCTGTGGCATTAGATGATTTTTGGACAATTTAAACTTTTGTGGAAAATAAATTAAGTTAAAAGTATAATAGCTAGACATCTGATATTTGGTATACAGACATTTGGGGTTTTGGTCTACACAACTGACACCATGTTGTGTGACCCTGACCCCATTTTCATGGTTCAGTGACTTTTTTTAGCTGGAAAATGAGTTAAGTGAAAAGTATATTATAGCTAGGCATCTGATATTTGGGGATTATGGTATACAATGTATACACAACTGACGTCACCATGTAATGTGACATTGACCCCATTTTCATGGTTGAATGACTCAGTGTTTTTTTCATTGTTTCTAAATAACTATGGTATCTAGAACACACTTCAGACATTTTTGTGATGGTTAAATGGAATTCTGTCATTTGTCATATGACCTTGACCTTAACTTTTCTGAAGGCCCAGTTAGACCTTCAATGAATTCTGTGATGGTGCCAACAGGCGAGACATACTTTAGTGTCAACTCTTGTTTTAAATTGATTTTAGAAAGAAGAAAATTACTCTGATTAAAGATACAAAAAATTCAATTAAATCAGTTTTAACAATCAACATACATTGTTAACACCAGTACTTATTTTCACAAATAAACTTTGCACAAGTACTTCATTTCGAGTTTTCTGCTAATTGTTCTATTTATTTCATTCATATAATTTAATTTCGAAGGTATTTTATTTCATCAAAAATGCATGACCCAAAAATCCATGAAAAATAGATACCTCACAAGAACGAGTACACTTTCAGAGCTTGTAAAGAGATTGGGAAATTTTATATGGTATGGTCATTAATTTGCTCTTTTGAAGTGGGTCTGTTTTATATTATGTCAATTTGATATCTGGAAAACTGTTTTTGAGCCATAATAGAAAACATAAATAATAACAAAAACATATTGAGTTATTTCATTATCTTTATGGTTTGTTTGTAGATGAAAATCAAACAAAGGAACAAAAACCTGTTTTAAATACAGAGGCGAAAGATAAAAGCTCTACTGTTATTTACGATAGAGAGGCTTTTTCGGCAGAACCTTTTGAGTCATCTACAAAAGAATCTCCAAATGTATCTAATACCAGCAAGTTAGAATCAGTTACTATTTCACTACCAAACAAACAAGGTCCAAAGAACGATCTCACTGTCCAAGTCCCAGAAAGTTCAATGAATATAAGGACAGAATTGCCCCCATTAGAAATGAACATTAGTGTGGACAGCCTTAGTCTGACAGCCAATAGTATTGGTCAGATGAGTCTCCCAGTCAGTCGTGTCGTCCCTGTGGTCGTCAGTGAGACCGGGAGCCCATGGAGCTTCTATATACAAGTTATTAACAACTCCCTGGAGAATCTAATGAAAGATATAAGGTATGTTTTTTTTTATGGTTGGACACAAAATTTGATATTCAGATTGCACAACAAATACAATCTATGTTCACATTATTGATGAACTTTTGGAAATAAAATTTTGAGAACTTAGTTTTTTCATTTGGCTGAGATATGATATATTGCACAGAACTAGTTAAGACAAGGAATACATAGAATACAATGGAAAAAAATGAGGAAAATTTTATTGGCTGGATTTCATGGAGTGAAAAATCGAGGTTATAAAATGGTGAATGTAGGGCGGGTTGGCAGGGAAGAAATTTTTGTAACAGTTTTCTCAGCAACTACTTATCACAGCCACTTGATATTTGCTATACAGCATCATGGTGGGTCTCATAGCGTGGGATTTGATTTCAGGTCTGTTGCTCACCTACTTCCTGTTTAATGAAATCCGGCCATTTTTGACTTTGACAGATTTTTTAAAGTACATTGTTATAAGATTCAACATCAATAGCTTTACACTAAATTTTTCGCAAATTGCATGACACTCTCATTTGTCTTTTAATTGAAAGTAAATGGAAATAAACATTTCCGTCATTTCCAAGTGGCAGGTATTATAGAAGAATGTACAAAGTTTTATCTAAAGACTAAGCTTACCAGTTATTTAGTTAAGTTCAATATTTGATATCCTTTTAGATACAGAAATTAATCTTAAAACTTAACAAAACATGTGTTTTATTGTAGAGAGTTCATGGAACCTGGAGAAGGTAAACAGTTGAAGTCAGTAGAAAAAGCAGAGGAAGGAATGGTCTACCTAGCTCAATTCTCTCAGGATCAACTGTTCTACAGAGCTAAGGTCACTGAGGTTTATAGATCAGGTAAGAACAGGTGTAAATTATATTAGGCATGGTCTATCTTGCTAAGTTTTCTCAGGATCAACTGTTCTACAGAGCTTAGGTCACTGAGGTTTATAGATCAGGTAAAACAGGTGTAAATTATATTAGGCATGGTCTACCTTGCTCAGTTTTCTCAGGATCAACTGTTCTACAGAGCTAAGGTGACTGAGGTTTATAGATCAGGTAAAACAGGTGTAAATTATATTAGGCATGGTCTACCTTGCTCAGTTTTCTCAGGATCAACTGTTCTACAGAGCTAAGGTGACTGAGGTTTATAGATCAGGTAGGTCTAGGTTTTGAAAATTTGTAAAAAAAGGGCAGAAATTTGATTCCTCCATCCATGACTCATTTAGTTGTGATCTCGCACTGTTGGTACATGATATTGACTGTTGATTTGGCCAATGAAATTAAATATAATGATATTAGAAATTCTTTGTTCTTTGTCATGAAGCTGTCTAGGGATTCAGTCCGAAGAAAAGATAGTAAAAGGTGAAAAGAATGCCTGATCTTTTATGGCTGGTGGAATATTTATGCTCTTTTGAGTGTTTTCCATCCCTCCTATCCTTATTCTCCTATCCTGAATAAGGATATGTTCATACAAAAATCTTAATAAAATTATATTCCTTGCATCAATTTGATGGTTCAGTGGTTGATGGAAAAATGTTGGTAGAGGGGCATATTAGTTCTTCTGGACATACTCTTGATTAGTCTTTTTGTTAGTGGAATACAGCACTAGCAAAACATTCTTGTATTGTACAAACAAAGAGTGAAATTTTCATATTATGGAGTTAATGCTTTATATTGGTAATTATAAAGAGAGGATATAAGATACACAGTGTCCTTAAAATACTTTATCTGCCATATAAATTAGTTCTTGCACAAACAATACCAAATAATTTTTGTAAACAATTTTTCCAGAATCTTTTGTGACTGCTGTTGATGTATTGTTTATTGATTATGGGAATTCTGAGAAGAGAAATCTGTGTCATCTTCGTCCTCTACCACTGAAATTCACAACCCTCCCTGCTCAGGCCGTCTATTGTGCTCTTGCTAAGGTATGTATAGATTGTCTGTAATAATGTTTGTATTTGTTGTGTAAAAACCAACACTTTCATTGGTTATGTAATAATAATTTTAGGGGAAGTGAAGACCTTTATCAAAAAGAGGAAAATGAGTGTTTTCTGAAAATTTCTTTGTATTAGAGAAATTTTAGTTTGAAATATAGTTCTTAAATAAATATTCTGTGTTGCATGCCAAAACTCTACTGGTGTTTCATTATTATTCTTGGGGTATCAGTTCATGGCCATAACTCACAAAATTTGATACTCCATGAAAAGGAAAGTTAACATTGATCTGTATGTGGCAGACTTCAGAATGTTGAATAAAAAAAAGCCCACAAACTTATTCTTTATCACCAAACCACCAAAATTTGTACCCACGAAAATCAATGAACCTACAGTATTTATTAATTAGTTCATTTCTTAATTAATGCTAATCATTGAGTCAAATACACAAAAGAATGAAACACAATCAGCTTGGTTAAGTCATTGTATGCATGTTTATCTTGTAAAGAATTTTATTTTTATTGCATAAGCATGTACTTCCATTAATCACATGAAAACCATCTATAAGTAAACTAATTGATTCTTGTTCTATAATTTCAGATAGCTCCAAACAACAAGTATGGTGTCTGGTCAGAGCAGGATATCTTGACTTTCTCACATTATGTTCATTCTAAGAAGTACTTCTGTACCCTTCTTCAGCCTAGCCAGCACCCTGAAATCCCAAACATTGTTGACCTTTTCTTCAACTCCTCAATCCCTGGGAACTGGACCCCCACACCTGTCTTTATACAGTCAATACTTATGAACAATAACGTTGGCAAGATGGTAACAATACAAGAGCAGGTCACTGCTTTTCTGATTTTCTTCAGAATGTCACCCAAATCTAACCCTAGCTTGTCTCCCCCTACTTCAAATGGTAGTGATAAGAGTGAGACAAATAACGAAGCAGATACAAGCTCTAGACAAAACATCCTGGGCTCACCAATGAAAAGACAGAAGTCATGTGACACAAATGAAACAGAAGCAAAGAAGTCATGTGATATCAATGTGGGTCAAAGAAAAGAGTCACGTGACATGAATGAGAATCAGAGACTTAAACATCAGGATTCAAATGAGAAACTACAGGAGATGTTACATTATGATAACAACATGAAGGTGACCACAACAGATTCTGCAAATACAGCTAGTCAAAGTAGTTTGGGATCAAATGGAAATATTATTTCAGAATGTAGAACAGACTTTAGTAAAGTGGGAAATGATTGTAATGAAGCTAGTCGTTGTGATGATATTGAATCAAAGACACATAGCCCCAAAGTGAAAGCTTCAAAAGAAGAGATTCAGAAGCTTGAAGCTGATATTTTGAGAAATTTTGAACCTGAGAAAGTTGAAACAAATTATAACAAAAATAAAGAAAATGAGAATGGCAGTAGCATAGCCAGTGATAAACATCATGATAGTGCAACACAATTTGTAAATTCATCTAAGACAGATCTTGAGAATCGGAATGATAAATCCAAAGTGAAAGAGGCGGTTGGTGTTAGACCATCCTCTCCAAGCCCTGCTGACATTCTCTCAGTTTCCAACGATACTTCTGTTAAAATTGAGCCAGTAATCAGAACAGAGACTAACATGGATTGTGATATCAATGACAATCAGATGACTGCCACTGATGTGCCACTGCCAGACTTTGATAAGAATGCCACCTGTTTTAATGTTATGATCTCATTTGTTAAATCTCCATCTTTGTTCTTTGTCCATATTGTATCAGAAGTGACTGCTAAAACTCTCAATGTTATGTCTAACAATATTAATTCTCATCACAGTCAGTTGTCTCGTAAACAATTACAGAGATTATCGAAGAGCCTGACACCAAAGGTTGGGGATATCTGTTGTGCACAGTTTCTGGAAGACAACAAATTCTACCGAGCTCAGGTCATAGAAGTTCAAGCACCAAGCTCCCCTCAGAAACCTGTTTCTGGAAGCGAGTCAGATTCTGAAAGTTTTGGTAAAGCTCGTGTGTTCTTCATGGATTATGGTGACACAGAATTGGTACCTAAAAGAAAGTTATTTCCCCTTCCTAAGGAACTGCAGAGTATACCTTCTTTGGCAGTGAAATGCAGTCTTGCCTATGTTCAGCCAGTTGGGGGGAGTATGGAATGGAGTGAAGAGGCGAAGACATGTTTTAACAAGCTCACAGGAGATGGAGAAGATAAGGTCTTTAAGATGATTATTGTAACTGGCAGTATAGAAAAAAATCTTGAAAGGTAATTTATATTTAATAGGGTTCCCACTCTTCCTGGAATCCTGGAAAAGTTATGGAATTTGAGAATTTCAATTCCAGGCCTTGAAAAGTTATGGAATTTGTAAATTTAGGCCTGATCATGGAAGAAAAGTCATGTAATTTCTGATGCAAGAAATGTATGACCATGATGACAATAAACAAAACAAGTCCGATTTCTATTATGACAAATTTTAGTCATTCTTAAAGACCTTGCACCTAAAAAATGTACACTTTTAAGATTTACTTTTTAAATTTTTCATTGTACATGTATATGCTTAAAAGCGCTATGATAATTGTTAAAAACGGGTCATGGAAAACGGTTAAAACATCCTTGAAAATTCATGGAAAAGTCATGAAATTTTGGTACGAAAAAAAGGGTGGGAACCCTGTTTAAGACTTAGTTTATGTAAAAAATCTTATTTTCATCAAAAATGACTTGACTGCAAATACAAATATTCATTAACCACTAGGAATGGCTGACTAGTATTTATTTGAACCTGCAGTCTACAACTGGGTTCTCAACGGATACCTTTGTCTATTTCTACATTGTAACACCTCTTCTTTCACTTAAATGTGGCTGAGGAATACTTATCATAGAATTTTCTGTATACCATGCATTGTATCCACAGTTTGCCATAATAAAGCATCTTGTCATAATTCAAGATCAAGAAAAATGAATTTGGTACCAAAAAGACATCTGAAATGAGGATACCAATTCAGTTTACTCATGAGGCAATGTTCTGCAAGATGAAAGATTTAAAATGAATGGATTAGAAATGAAAACTTACATACTTTTAGATAAATTTTGTTTTTCTCATTGCCTGATGTGATTTATTCTGTAGTGTAAAAGCAGATCCTCTTAAGGTGATTTTGGTAGATGGCTCTAATACAAAAGAAGAAATCTGTCTGAATACTGATCTCATTAAGGAGGGATTTGGTGTTCTAGACATGGGAGACTCTGGGAAAGAGTTGGTAGCAGGTAAGATTTGATATTGATATACAGGGACGATGGGGGACACATTGTTTATGTCATGCCCATCCATCCGTCTGTTTGTCACAAAGTTTGTCCACACAACTCCTCTGAAACTACTGAACCCAATTCAATGAAACTTGGTATGTAGGATGGACACCATATTTAGTTCAACAGTGCAAATTACCATGTGGAAATTTTGGTCCTCAATTTTTTATGGGAGTTAAGAGCCCTTTGAATCTAGAAATTTGCTGAAAATTCTCTTGTCAGGAAAACTGCTCTGAAACTAATGAAACTCGGTATGTAGAAAGGACATTATGATTGTCAGATTCTTATTGGAGTAACGGATGTTTGAACCTAGAATTTTGGGGAAAAACGGGGGAGACTTACTATGAATGTTAAGTGGTATTTACAAGTAATTTATTTATGATTCTGACGTTGCCAGCAAAAAGGACATGCCTTAATCATTAAGTGTTTAATCTTGTTCAAGAAACTTTACAAGTTATCTTGTTCAAGAAACTTTACAAGTTTTCCATTAGATAGTACATTCACAAACCAATTGGACCATATATACATGTAATCACTGGTTGTCTGTCATGTGTATGTAATGTCTAGCTTTTCTGTGAAAGTACATGACACATTTTTTGATACCTTTATCTATTCTTTTATTATGTCAAGCTGCTACAACATTCTTTGTATCGATCTTGATTTAGTTGTTAAATGTGTAAGTACAAAAAAAATGTATAAGTCTTCACCAATGTTTCACATGCCATGCAAGCAACAGATTTGTGCTGATTTTTTTTTTAGCTTTTATCATCACTTGCCGTCCGTCGTCGTCGTCTGTAAACAATTTTTCAAACGTTAACTTGTCCGACACCATAAGTCCAATTGCAACCAAACTTGGTATAGTTATTTAACGGCATTATGTGTACAAAATTTTCGTTCGGATTTTTGATTTGTAAAAAAACATGGCCGCCATGGCTAAAAATAGAACAGGGGGGTCAAATACAGTTTTTTGCAAATAACTCAAAAACGGTCACAGATATTAAAATTCTGGCATAGAGTAAAAGTGATCAGCACCTCAAGATGTACCTGCTCAGAAATTTTTAAGAAGATCCAACAACCGATGTAGGAGTTATTGCCCTTTTTCTGGATTTTTCGAAATTTTGCACTTGTTTAGTCTTATATCTTGAAAACTATACAAGATATTTCAAAAATTCAAATTGCATATGATTAAGCACATCAAGATCTACATTTCATGTAATTAGGTCAAAGCTGTTGAACCATTTCTATTAGGAGTTATGGCCCTTAAAGCATCAAACTTGACCATTTTTCATTACTTTTCCCCTGAATTTCAAAGATTAACTTGTCTGACACCATACATCCAACTTCAACCAAACTTTACACAGTTGTTAAATAGCATAAATGCTACAAATCTATCGTTCAGATTTTTGATTCGTCAAAAATATGGCCGCCATGGCTAAATATAGAACATAGGGGTAAATTGCAGTTTTTTGCTAATTACTCAAAAATAGTTACAGATATCAAAATTCTGATGGGAGACAAAAGTGATCAGCATCTCAAGATCTACCTGCTCTGAAAATTTCAAGAAGATCCAACAACCGATGTAGGAGTTATTGCCCTTTTTCTGGATTTTTTCAAAATTTTGCACTTTTTTAGCCCTATATCTTGATAACTATACAAGATATTTCAAAAATTCAAATTGCACATGATGTAGCACATCAAGATCTTCATTTCATGTAATTAGGTCAAAGCTGTAGAACCATTTCTTGTAGGAGTTATGGCCCTTAAAGCATCAAAATTGACCATTTTTCATTACTTTTCCCCTGAATTGCAAAGATTAACTTGTTTGACACTGTAAAACCAACTGCATCTTAACATGGCACACTTGTTTAATGGCTTATATGCTGCAACTCTATCGTTTAGATTTTTTATTTGTAAAAAAACATGGCTGCCATGGCTAAAAATAGAACATAGGGGTAAATTGCATTTTTATGCCCCGCCAACTTTGTTGGGGGGCATATAGTTTTTCGGTCCGTTCGTCCGTCCGTCTGTCCGTCCGTCCGTCACACTTTAGTTTTCCGCACTTTTTTTTCGACATCCTTGCATATATTCAAAAGATTTTTGGTATGTGAGTCTACCATGATGAGTTACAGGTCAAGTTCGAGTTTCGTTCCGGTCCACTGATTTTGACCTAAATTAAGGCCCTTGAACTTAGCAAATTTTGTAAAAATAAGTTTTCCGCACTTTTTTTCCACATCCTTGCATGTATTCAAAAGATTTTTGGTATGTGAGTCTACCATGATGAGTTACAGGTCAAGTTCGAGTTTCGTTCCGGTCCACTGATTTTGACCTAAATTAGGGCCCTTGAACTTAGCAAATTTTGTAAAAATAAGTTTTTCGCACTTTTTTTCCACATCCTTGCATATATTCAAAAGATTTTTGGTATGTGAGTCTACCATGATGAGTTACAGGTCAAGTTCGAGTTTCGTTCCGGTCCACTGATTCTGACCTAAATTACGGCCCTTGAACTTAGCAAATTTTGTAAAAAAAAAGTTTTCCGCACTTTTTTTCCACATCCTTGCATATATTCAAAAGATTTTTGGTATGTGAGTCTACCATGATGAGTTACAGGTCAAGTTTTTTATCCTTTGATATAGGGCTTTGATATTTGGCATGTGGATGTATCACTATAAGACGACGTGTCGCGTACCAGAATGACCTTCGTATGACCTTGACCTTTGACCTCAAGGTCAAATTAATGCTAATTTTACATCCAAAGTGTTCCGGGCCATAACTTTCTTGTTCTTTGACAAAGGACTTTGATATTTGGCATGTGGATGTATCACCATGAGACAATGTGTTGCATACCAGAATGAACTTTATATGACCTTGACCTTTGACCTCAAGATCAAATTAATGCTAATTTTACATCCAAAGTGTTTCAGGCCATAACTTTTTTGTTCTTTGACATAGGGCTTTGATATTTGGCATGTGGATGTATCACCATGAGACGATGGGTTGCATACCAGAATGACCTTCGTATGACCTTGACCTTTGACCTTAAGTTTAAATTAATGCTAATTTTACATGGAAAGTGTGTCTGTGCCATAACTTTCTTGTTCTTTGACATAGGGCTATAATATTTGACATGTGAATGTATCACCATGAGACAATGTGTTGCATACCAGAATGACCTTCATATGACCTTGACCTTTTACCTCAAGGTCAAATTAATGCTAATTTTACATCCAAAGTGTTCCGGTCCATAGCTTTTTTCGTTCTTTGACAAAGGACTTTGATATTTGGCATGTGGATGTTTCACCATGAGACAATGTGTCGCGTACCAGAATGAACTTAATATGACCTTGACCTCAAGATCAAATTAATGCTCATTTTTCATCCAAAGTGTTCCGGGCCATAACTTTTTTGTTCTTTGACATAGGGCTTTTATATTTGATGTGGATGTATCACCAAAGGACGATGTGGTGTGAACCTGAATGACCTTCATATGACCTTGACCTATAGGTTGAATTATTGCTAATTTTACATGGAAAGTGTGTCATAACTTTTTTGTTCTTTGACATAGGTCTATAATATTTGACATGTGCATGTATTTTCATGAGATGATGGGTCGCCTACCAGAATGACCTTCATATGACCTTGACCTTTGACTTCAAGATAAAATTAATGCTATTTTTACACGTTAAACATGTCTGGGCCATATATATTTTAATCCTTTAAACAAAAAGCTTTGATTTTTGACATGATAATGTGTCATCATGGGAACAATGTGTCACTAAAGATAATGACCTTGACCTGTGACTACAATGTCAAATAGATGTTAATTTGGCATGCCAAGCTTTCCAGGCCATAACCTTTTTATCCTTTGACATCGGGCTTTAGAATGTAGATATATAATTATTAAACAATTTGTTGTACAATGTATGTAATTGTGACTTTGACCTTTTGACCTCAAGGTTGAACTTGTGTTATTTAAGGAAGGGGAGACATCAGTTTTAGTGCGCTAAAACAGTTTTTCCTAGTTTTATTTGCCAGCGGGGCATCAGTGTCATCTTGACACATTTCCTTGTTTGTTTATAACTCAAAAATGGTTTCAGATATCATCAGATATCAAAATTGTGCAAGAATCAAAAGTGATCAGCATATTAAGACTTACCTATCCTGAAGTTTCCGAAAAGATCTGACTGCTGACGTGGGAGTTATTGTTCTTTTTCCTAATTTTTGCCAAATTTACTCTTATTAAGCCCAATATCATGAATATCTTGAAAACTAATCAAGTTATTTCAGAAATTTAAATCGCATATGGTTAGCCACAATAATATCTACAAATATATGTACCTGTGTAGTTCAGGTGAGCGATTCAGGCGCTTGGGAGCCTCTTGTTTATTTCTACTTCTTAATGAACAAACCATAAATTTCAGTACTGGTTGACAATTGGAAATTCAACAACAAAAATGGCTTCACATAAACCAAAGACATATCCACATTCATTACATTTCGTTCTGTTTATATTTAAAAAAAACCAAAAACATACGACTATTGTTTTGTAGTATCTCCTGCAAATGAAGCTGATAGATTGTTTGAGTGGGACCCAATGACAGATGACTATCTGAGCCAGAGAAATTCCTACAAAGTAGATGTTGATGATGCTGGAGTGGCCACCATCGGATACAGTAAGTATGATATTTATATAAAAAGAGGTAGATGATGCTGTGGTGGGTATATAAAGCAGATTTATTTTTAGCCCTAGTTGCTATTATTATGATGATGGCAGGTGGCTGGGCGGGCATGCGGGCGTCAACAATTGGTTTCTGGACCATAACTCAGAATGTTGTGAACCGATTTTAATGACTTTGGGATATTGTTACATACCATAATAGCAGGAACCCTGTTGATTTTAGGATAAATCCGTTCAAGGTCAAGGTCACAGCCACAGAAAAACATTAGACAATTTCTTGAATTAGTGGTTTCCGCACCATAACTCAAAAAGTTTTGAGGTGATTATAATGAAACTTTGAGATATTGTTACATACAGAGGAGGAACTTAATCGATATTGGGCTACATCCGTTCAAGGTCATGGTCATGGCGACAGAAAAACGTTAAAAAAATGTCTTGAATTAGTGGTTTCCGGACCATAACTCAAAAAGTTCTCAACAGATTTTAATGAAACTTTGGTATATTGCTACTTATCATAAGAGGAGGACTCTTATTGATTTTGGGGTAATTTCATTGAAGGTCAAGGTCACAGCAGCAGAAAAATGTTTGAAAAGGTTTTGGATAATAAAATATGGCAACTCAGCATTTGCACCCATGTGCATATTGATTTTTCCACTTCAATGTAATAGGTTGCCTTGCTCGAAAATACAGGATAACTGATATATTCATACATGTGATCGATAAGTCATGATAAAGCTGTGGATTTTATTAATTTTAGCCATGGATTTTCATTGGTCTTTCAATTTGCAATGCAATGCAATGTGTGGCAAAACTACCTGGATTCACTAATTTATCACCAACTGATAATACAATCATAACAACAATTACATGTATGTCAATAGATCTTTAAGTAAGACTTTTACCTTAAAGATTGAAATTAAAGTAAGACTAATTGACACATCCCTAGAAGTGCGAGAAATGGTTTATGATGTAACAAGTAAAGTGATATTATATATAATCAAAATTTTGTCAAGTCTTAAAAAGCTGGAGATTACACAAAGAGTTAGGATTGAGAAAGGGAAATGGGTGAAAAAGTCTGGAGATTTTGACTCCTGGCCTAAGTATGTCAATTAAAAGAATTTGAAAAATATTGAATATATGGATTTAGATTTACATAATTAGGGCCCCGCATCGAAGATGCGGACGCCCTATAGTTTTCACTTTGTCCGTCCGTCAACAATTCTTGTGAACACTAAAACTCAAATACTATTAACACCACAGTTCTGAAATTTTGTACAGCTACTTAGTAGCCTGTCATAATTTGCATATTAAAATTTCATGCAAAAATATTTTGAGGAAAAAACTTCATTTTTGATCGAAAATCACAGATTTTGAGAATTGGACTTTGTGAAAACTAAAACTCAAAAACTATTAATAATACAGTTCTGAAACTTTGTACAGCTGCTGAGTAGCATGTCATGATTTGCATATTAAATTTTCGTGCAAATCTGTTAAATATTTTTGGAAAAAACTTCATTTTTTATCGAAAATCACAGATTTTGAAAATTGGACTTTGTGAACACTAAAACTCAAAAACTGTTAACAATACAGTTCTGAAACTTTGCACAGCTGCTATGTAGCATGTCATGATTTGCATAGTAAAATTTTCGTGCAAATCTGTTGAATATTTTTGGAAAAACTTCATTTTTTATCAAAAATCACAGATTTTGAGAATTAGAATTTTTGAACAATAAAACTCAAAAGCTATTAATAATACAGCTCTGAAGTTTCATACACATTCCATGGAACATGCCTTAGTGGTTATAATCAAAGTTGTATGATTTTGAAAACAAGACATGTAGATTTTTTGCCGCGGGGCCCTTTCTGACTTTGTCAGTATTCTAGTTACTTTCTGGGATAAGATGCATACTCTGATATGATATGATCTGTAAGTCTGGTATATTTTTTGCAATTGTTTTCTCAACAACTACTTAACAACTTCTAGATATATGTGGTATGCAGCATTAGCATGCTGTCCTATACTGTGGGGTATGATTTCAGGTCTCTGAACCACCTACTTCCTGTTTATTTAAACAAATGTGGCCATTTTTTTCCTCAACAGATTTACACATTTAAGGTACAACAACATAAAAATACAACTAATATGGTGCCTGACAAAATTATGAATGATACAAATATCAATAGACAAAATTAATGGAAAAATCATATAAAAGATTATCTTTGTCTTTCTGGTATTATGTTTTTCTATGTTGACTTTTTTTTTGTCAAGGAAAATTGTCAAAATTGTAAAAGCAACTAGAATTTGTTATGGTAAAACTTCTTTGAGTGTCATATCTTGGTTCTTTCATTTTTAAGAACTTACAAAACATATTGTATCAATTCATGAGATCACATATTCACTTTTTCAGATGTTTGAATAGCTTTTAACACATGCTGTTTCCTTTAATATATGAATACAAAATGTACCAAAAATCACAGTTATGTTTACAAAAAGACATTTTGACTCTGCAATAATAGAGATATCTAAACCACATATTTTTGTAAGCTGTTAAAGTTTGAATTGAAGTCTAATAGAGCTAAGTCTTTTCTATGAATGGATCTGTCCTTCTGTGTAATTCAGATAAAAAAGATTCTTATGTTCATAATATTGTACTTTTTTGTACTTGGTAAGTTCTAATGGTATTTTGTCACAATATTACATTCCTGTACACAAGCTGTCCTTAGTGTAAGCCCTTTATGTCTTAAAAAGATGTAATTAAGAACCAAAAGCTAAAGGATAATTAAAAGTCTAAGAGGATTGACCTTCCCATTATATAACCTATGCTGACCTGAAAAGTCTCAGGGTGGTATATTATGTCCTCTCAATGATTTAACTGTCTGATTGATGGGTAGAATCAAGTCACATTTTGTTCACATACATTGACATTTTTAAGACATATAAAATGTCAAGTAGAAAAATCTGGACATCATTTGATGAAAGATTTCAGTGCTGAAAGAATTCTTTAGGGAACATAATATTTTTTGGCTTTTCATCTTCTGTTATGACAACATTGAAAGTGAATTTTCCAATGTAAAATATTGTTTGATTAGACATAAAACTTAGACATTGAAATTATTTGTTATGTATGATTTGGATTCTAACATGACTGTGAACTCTTCTCAAGAAGCACATGACTATTTTCCATCATTAGACCTGATATCAAAGGCTATCAATGGAGTCGGAGTAGTGGCTATTACAATGAACTTTGTAGGACTACTAATCACAAAGTTTATTTCTGGTGGTAGTAGCCCTGTCCTTATTCTCATGAGACATCTTATAGTTGTAGACTTATCTTTTGAATTTTATGGCATTTTCAAACTTTATGTTGTCCAAGGAAAAGAAGATCTATTCATAAATTGTTTTTTACCGGAGACTCTGTTTATTTCTGTCTCCATTGGCTCGTTTGTTTTTGTGGTTTGGATGAACGTAGATCTTTGTTGCCGACTACAAAATCCATGGACACGAGGTAAAAAGATGCACAAAGATCATGTCAATACAGCTATATTGTTTATATGGAACGGTTCATTCCTGCTGGGAGTTTCACCGATGATATCTTCCCATGATTACAACATTGGAGATAGATGTAACCCATTTAAGTTTTTCAGCGATATCTATCTTTCAGCTGTAGCCTCATTGTGGATGTTTGGGATTTTTATCAGTGTGATAAGTATGGTCATATCATATAATTATATTCAGCATCTGAACAAGCGTAAAAATCTGACACAGCAGAGAATTTTAACATTGGCCAGACACAAGCGTATGATTGTTTGTGTTCAGATAGAAATGATTTCACTTTGTGTTTGCTATTGCTCCTACATGGTTATAATTCTGTTAATGTCTCATTTCTCAAGTAACGGTAATAGTATATGGAAGACCAACATGGACAGAATTATTTTGATATGTGTATTCATGTTTCAGTTACGGTCTCTATTGAATGCTGTTCTTCACATTGTATTTGTGTCACAGATGAAATACAAGCCACACGTTAAAAGACAAATATCTCGACATAAGCTTGCACTGAAGAAAACATTTTCTGTCGATTCTGCTACTAGCAGTATAAGACAAATTAAGAATAGTTTAAGAAGAAACCCACAGGTATATGCCATATACTCTGAAGAAAAGTATAAAGTTCAGGATCAGAGAAATAAACTTGATCTCCGTCGATGTAGTGTAGATACAATACACAGTACCTTCATGGAATATGATTATACTAGCACAACAATGTTAAACGGAAACTTTACTAAATTGTAGCTCAGAACTCTTCAGGAAATAAAACATGACAGACTTTCCTATACATGTACTAGCAAAACAATTTTACTATAATCAAACTTATATTGTTTATTTTACTACATGTCTTGTGAATGAAATTGTTATACATGAACATGATGAATGTTCTTGTAATTATTCACATAAACATTCATTGCCATTTCTTATATTTTTCAGTTTGCTTTACTAATAAATTTTCATAGACTCACTGAATGCAATACACATAATTGCACCTGTCAACTGCAATTTCCTGCTAAAAAAAATCCTGCTTTATACTCTATCATGTCTATTAAACTTTTGAAATTCTGTACTTTAATACCTTAATATGATTTTCCATCTAACTCCTTTTCTTTTCTTCATTTGTTTTCAAGATTTGTTTTTTTGTTTGAAAAAAAAAAGACTATCATCAGTAATATTTAAAAATTTCCTTCCTTTTTATGTCATTAAAAATGAAGCCTTTAATAATAAAATCAAAACTTAATTGTAATCTTATGTGTAATAACAAAATTTTCAAATGGCATTCACAGCTTTAAACAGTAAAGGTGCAAATTTAAGGAGTGTTGCAACCAGTTGCAATGTTCCTAAGATGATGCTTATTAACAAGCTTTCATAGAAAACTATTTAAAGTTTAGTGTAGTTTAAACTTGAATTTTGTTCATGTGCAGATATCTAGTATGCAGGTTAGTATGTAGGTTGTGAGTATGGCCTTTATTAAATGGACTGAATTAAGCCCACTCTTAACTCTACAAAGATGTCTTAAACATGCATGTGGTATTGCTCTATCTGTACATATGACAACTGTTTATCATTTCTTCTGAAGGACATTTCTTCAAACCATTCTCACAGATGATGTCATTAAAAGAGAGTCTGAAAATTAATTCATAAATTTTCATCCCAGATGAGAGTCAAGCAACAAATTTTGGTGTTAGAAGCTTAGAAATTCTTCTGACATTGTGTTCAAAGCCATAATTATAGTATTCACTAGTAAATCAAAATGAAGTCATATCAGTACATTAAACTTTTAAAGAGTTTTTTGTCTTGCCCGCGACTTAAGTCGCTGAAGGCGAGACATAGGTAGTAACTTTCCGGCGGCGGCAACGCCGTAAACTTTTATGTTAGACTTTTGTGGAAAATGAATTACAAGAAAAGTATAATAGAAAATGAATTACAAGAAAAGTATAATAGCTAGGCATGTGAAATTTGGTATACAGACAGTTGGTGTTATGGTCTACGCAACTGGCACCATGCCATGACTCACCCCAATTTCATGGTTCAGTGACTCTGTGAACTTCCATGTTTTTTCGGGCCAAAAAACCCCTTTGTAAGACTTTTGTGGAAAATGAATTTCAAGAAAAGTATAATAGTTTGGCATCTGATATTTGGTATTCAGACAGTTGGGTTGTGATTTACGTAATTGGCACCATGTTGTTTGACCCTAACCCCAATATCATGGTTCAGTGACTCTGTTAACTTAGATTTTTTTCGGCCCAAAAAACCCCTTTGTAAGACTTTTGTGGAAAATAAGTGAAAAGTATAATAGCTAGGCATCTGATATCTGGTATACAGACACTTCAGGTTAAGGTCTATGCAACTGGCGCCATGCCATTTGACCTTGACTCCATTTTAATGGTTCAGTGACTCTGTGGACTTAGATGATTGTTGGGACAATTAAAACTTTTGTCGAAAATAAATTAAGTTATAAGTATAATAGCTAGGCATCTGACACTTGGCATACAGACATTTGGGGTTTCGGTCTACACAACTGACACCATGTTGTGTGACCCTGACCCCATTTTCACAGTTCAATGACTTAGGGAATGTTGGTCTTTTTTCATTGTTTCTCAATAACTATGGTATCTAGAACAAACTTCAGATTTTTTTGTGATGGTTAAATGGAGTTCTGTCATCTGTCACATGACCTTGACCTTAACTTTTCTGAAGGCCCAGCTAGACCTTAAATGAGTCCTGTGGTGGTGCCGACAGGCGAGACATACTTTAGTGTAAATTCTTGTTTGTATGTGAGTCTACCATGATGAGTTACAGGTCAGGTCAGGTTTGAGTTTTGTTCCAGTCATCTGATTTTGACCTTAATAACAGCCTTACTGAATCAAAGGAATCTGACAACAGATTTTTGTAATGTTTCAAAACGTCATTAATTTTATTTGCCAGCAGGGCATGAGTGTCATCTTCACACATTTCCTTTTCCTTGTTAGGACGTGGTTTTGTTTGCCTTATGCTGAAAGAAGCAAAGATGTACCAATGGGACATTCAAACAACACTAAGAAAAAAATAACAAAAAAGAAAAAAGAATTCATGCAAAACAAACAGCAATCAGCAATGTGAACTTATAAATAGACGATATTGAGATGTGGAATAAGTGTACGCGACACAACAAACATAAACAAACAGCAATTCAAAAAATCACAACGGAAAACAGCAAGCAGTCTTCAACATGACCATAGGTCACTGCTTACCGTCTTGCATTGGCCCAAGACTTATAATACAATACAAAAGCTTCAAAACCAATCCCCAAATCACCATCAAAAGACCCAATTCTTGACATAAAACAGTAGACAGGCACATATAAAAGTTGTAATGATGAGTAAACTGCTCCTAGCAACATATACATGTAGGTCACAGTGACACATCATGTTATGTCAACTTTTCCAATATGTTCTACATCATGTACATGCACATTTGGGTATAGATTATTTAAGATTTGCCTATTGACTGAGACTAACATGACTTGGCCTCTTTCAAGTATTGATCGTTTTTATGTCGCCTGCAACGTGTTACAGAAGCAACATAAAAGGGAAACTTTGGCACCATCTGTCATCTTCAATGTGTCGTCGTTGTCCTGCAGCGTCAAAAACATTTCTGTCACAGTTTTTCAGGCAACTACATGCCACAGCCTCTTGATATTTTGCATGTAGCTTCATCCTATAGTATTTTAAGGTGTAAAGCCATTTTATGCCAGCTACTTCCTGTTTACCGAATACTTAAGGTTTTATGTATTATGACCATATATACATGTATACAGGTATATGCAAAATTTTCGTCACAGTTTTCTGGGCAACTACATGTCACAGCCTTTTGATAATTGGTGTGTAGCTTACTCCTATAGTACCAGAAGATGTAAAGCAATTTTATGCTTGTAACTCATCTACTTCCTGTTTACCGAATATTTTAAGAAACAGGCGACAGACATCTTCCATGGAAGGCCAGCATTCTAGTTTTAACTATTTCCACTGAAATATTTTAGCTAATAAATACAAATGTAATGTTTTATTTTGATCTTTTTTAGAGGCCCAGGATGAATCAAGGATCTGTAAATATTACAACCTAGGGGATTGCTGGAGAGGGGAGAGATGTCCATATCGCCATGTAGAGATGACTCCTGGTATGTACAATATTGATCAAGACAAAGATTGGTTAAATTTCTATAAAGAAAAATATATAAAAAAAAAAACCAAAACTATGATTAGAATTAAACAGCATGCAAACAATTTCAATTTGACATACAGTCGAACCTCGATGTGTCGAACTCGGATTATTCGAACACTCGGTTTACTCGAACTATTTTGAAAGTCCCGGCAAAATGCCCATCAACCCAATGCATTTTTACCTTTGATTACTCGAACTCTGATAGTTTAAAATCTCGGTTAAGTCGAGGTATTTTGACAGTCCCCACGCTTTGAAAATAATAGTAATTAACCCTGATTAGTCGAAGTCGACTTTTTAAATCCTTTCGATGTCATTTTAATTGATTCTTGACCGTTGTATGGCTTCAAAATGTATTAATAATGAGTTGTTTATTTAATGATTGGGCACGTATGTATTCATGTCTGATCACCCAAGCGTTTTATACATCAAGGTAAATTGTGTGTTTAATCTGAGTAGACGAATTTAATCAGTAAAGCTGGTTTTTTAATGATTTTTTAGTTTAAATACATGAATTACAATGATTAATTATTTTATATTTAATGAAATAAAATAATTCGGCGTCATTTCAAGAAGAAACTCAACTCAACATCCGACAAACAACATACATGTTCATTCGTTTCGTAACTGATTTTGTATTTTCAATGTTTGAATGGTTGATTGCATCAAATGATGTTGATTCAAGATTGTAATAATTTTTTAAAACATGTTTTATTTAATACATGTAATTTATTTTACACAAAGTAGTCTCTTGACACGATGACACGTCTTCAAACACAGAAACACACAAAAATACGAGATACATCTAGATATGGAGTATGGTACATGAAACAAACGACGGAAGATTCCACTTCGAGTTTATTTGTAACTTGGATGAGTCGAACCTCTGATAACTCGAATACTTTTCAATGGTCCCCTCGACTTCGAGTTAACGAGGTTCGACTGTATATGATGAAAAACATATAGTAGTTTTAGATTCTGCTACTGGTAAAACTTAACTTGATTTGTAGTTTTTATGGACTGACCTTCATAAAATGGGACTTTCATGAATGAAGTACTTTGACTATATACTTGTATGTAAAACTTCCAATGAAGGTATTAAAACAATCACAAACAAATAGATAATGAAGTCCTTATCGATCTACTTTTTACTGTAGGTGGTATAACACTTGACCAAGACCTGGTATATGGAGCTATAGAAGAGTACCACATGGATAAGATACTCCCAGAACCAGGAACCTGGGTGGCAGTAGAGGTCACCACTATCTTAAATCCTGGTCACTTCTATGTTTCTTTGCCATTTGGAAAGTCAGCCATTGATGATTTGAAAGGGAAGGAAGGTAATAAGTAAACAATGAAAATAGAACTTGTCAATGTTACTTTTACTTACAATGTATATTCCAGCTGAATTGTTGATGCAGATTACAGTTTTCATTAAAGTTGTCTCATGAACATTTGTTGCACAATCCATTTATTGTCATTTTCAAAAAAACGGCACCATTTTAAATAGCTCAACAGGTAGCCTTTCAGGTAACACATCTGCCCTACATAATAGTAAAATGACCTTTCCAATAGCTTTCTGTCCCAGGTTCCGACCAGTCTAATTTGGGCAGGTGTCAAAGGAAGTCAGGTGTGACTTTACCTATGCTACCGGTTTTTTAGCTCACCTGACCCGAAGGGTCAAGTGAGCTATTGTCATTGCCGTTCGTTGTCCGTCGTCCGTCCGTCACTTTTTCAAAAATCTTCTTCTCTGAAACCACTGAATGGAATTTTTCAAAACTTGGTCCAAGTATCAATTAGGGCATGATGTTTGAAAATTGTGTTCAGCTTAATGATTTGATAACAAACATGGCCGCTGTTACTAAAATAGAACATAGGGTAAAATCACATTCAAAGACTTAGAACTTGAAAACTAGAACAGATAGAAAAAATCTGAAGGATCTTAGACTCTTCAGAATCAAAAGCTCTGCAAAAGTCTCCATTGGGTCGAAGTGGTCAGATGACCCCTAATTGGGGTAATGGCCCTTTTAAGGTCAAAAATAGCGTTTTTTCATGTTTTTGCCCTAAAGAATGAAAACTATTACAGATAAAGAAACGGTGATGCCTTCTAAAATGTTCAGCTCATTAAGCTCTACAAAAGTCTCCATTGGGTCCAAGTTGTCTGATGAGCCCTAATAGGGGTTATGGCCCTATTGAGGTCAAAAATAGCGTTTTTTCATGTTTTTGCCCTTAAGAAAAAAAAATATTGCAGATAGTGAAAAGGTGTTGCTTGCTTAAATGTTTAGCTCATTAAGCTTTACAAAAGTCTCAATAGGGATGAAGTTGTCAGATAAGCCCTTATAGAAGTAATGGCCCTTTTATGGTCAAAAATAGCGTTTTTTCATGTTTTTTGCCCTATTGAATGAAAACTATTGCAGATAAAGAAAAGGTGGGGCTTGCTTTAATCTTCAGCTCATTTAGCCTGGGGAAAGTCTCTGTTGTGTCTAAGTTGGGACTTGACCCATTAAAGAAGAGACCATTATGCCTTAAGGACCAGGTGAGTGATTCAGGCTCCTGGGAGCCTCTAGTTGAAAATCACAGTAAGTATAATTCAAATAAACCTCAAATCCTAATATCATCAGATTTTATTTACCTTGCATATGTAAAAACTTGAACATAATTTAAAAGCAAATAAAACTGTCAATGTTAAACAATTCCCTAAAAAACCCAAGGATGGTTTCTACTTCAATCAAACACTGCCATGCATATTGGTTGACACATTTTACATGGAATGCTACTAAGGTTGCTTAGTAACTAAATATCCTATAGTACAAGATTAACATGTTTTATTCTATTTTGTAGAAAATGAGAGCAAAGATGAATGGCAGATGAACTTTGACCAGCTGATCTCAGAGATGCAGTAAGTTGACTGTAAACTTTATAGAATAGAAAATAGTGTTACTTTAGTTGATTCCTTTATGTATAAGACAAGCTATTTGATAACTTACTATACAGGGTTTATACACATCCTTGAAACATTAAAAAAACTTTTAAATTTCATTTTGACGTTACACATGATGTTGCTACAAACTTGATTTTATACGTCCATGTTTTTTTAAGATCAGTATAATATATAAGTGTAAAGATCAGATTTTTTTCCTAAAAAAACTATTAAGTGTGTAGTTAATATTTGTTAAACTTTTTAAAGCATAATCTTTTCAATTGAACAACTGAATATTTTATCCCTTTTCTATTTTTCGGATCACTGTCAAATTTTGTGAATTATTTCTGACCAACTGTACCATTCCAATTCTTAAAAATGGGGTTTAAAATCGGCACCACAAAAAGAAAAGAAAAAACAAAAAACCATAAAGATTTTGAATTTGACGATGATGCAATGAATAGTAGCCTTACATCAAGTACATTTGTATCAGCATCATACAATTTTCTTTAGCAGAAGAAATGCATGTTATAACTGTAAGATTCAATTTGCCATTGTAAAGAATACAAGTGTCAATTCACATCGTTTATTCCAATAACATTTTGTTCCAAGCATATAAAGATGAGATTGACTGAAATAAAGAGAAAAATATTCTACAATTGCTGTATGTCCAAGATACATAATTATCACACACAATACTGTCATACATACAATATAAGAATATCCAAAACAATGCAAAACACCTTGAAATACTCTTTAAAATTCTTAAATGAAAGTGTATGAACATGAAAAATAGTTATCTTTAAGAAATATTTCCGATAAAATTTCATAAACAAATTGAACTGATTGAGACAATGAAAATGTATATCTTTTGAAACTTTCAAGCAAATTTACCATTCAAAAACAAACAAAAGGTGTTCAAACATATCTGACAAATAAACATACCATATTTTATATCTTCTGGCATCTAAATTATTCAAGAAATTACAATTAAATGTCTAAACATTTTCCAAATTTTCCATTATCTTACGGGTAACAAAAGTATAGGGGAATGAAGCATAACTTTTATCAAAATAAAATCAAAAATTTCCAAAACAAATCCGGACCGATAAAGAAGTTCCGAATTGGTGCTTACAGACCAGCCCCTTAATTGCCTTTCCACAAAATGCAATTACCAAATATAACAGTAAAACCAATAAAAATACAATTGTCAATATAAAAATTTCAAACAGTCTCTTTATAACAGTCTCTAGATTTGGTGACAGCGGTGGGATCTCAACAATCATTTTCCAGAAGAAGACACAGTTTCGTAACAGGACGAGTCAAAGTTGAATATTGGGTTTTAACCTTCGCAATACGGTTAACATTGTTCTTATCTGGTAGAACTTCCACTATACGGCCAACGTTCCAGGCATTCCTAGGCGTATTGTCCACTAACATTACAATGTCTCCAACGTCCATGTTTCTAGTTTTATTTGCCCATTTCTGTCTGCTTTGTAGTAAAGGCAAATATTGTTTACGCCATCTGCTCCAAAAAAGATCAGCAAGATATTGTATTTGTTTCCAGCGTCTTTTCGCGTAACAATCAGTTTTCTCAAATAGCCCAGGTGGAAAACTCTCTCCTGATCGCTGAAGAATCAAATGATTGGGTGTTAACACGTTCAAATCTGAGATATCATCTGATAGTTCAGTAATTGGTCTTCCATTCAAAATGCTCTCTACTTCACAAAACAAAGTGTTGAGACCTTCATCTGACAATCGAATCTTTTGCTCCTGCATAACTGAATAAAGTACCTTGCGCACAGAGCGGATGAGCCGTTCCCACACGCCTCCAAAATGGGATGCGGCTGGTGGGTTGAATTCCCATTCAATATTTCTCTGTAGCATGAAGTTGCTAATCTGAGTATTGTTCCACCTTTGAATCTCCTCTCTCAATTCTCTCTCAGATCCTACAAAGTTTGTTCCATTGTCTGTCCTGATAAATGACGGTACTCCTCGTCTCACAATAAATCGTCTTAACGCACCAATACACGAATCTGTATCTAAGGAATATGCTAACTCAAGATGTATGGCTCTGATGTTCAAGCAAGTAAAAATAACGCCATATCTTTTAACTATACTCCTTCCTTGCTTTACTTCATAAGGACCAAAAAAGTCAATTCCTACTCGTGTAAATGGCGGGTCATCAGCCTTAAGCCTCTCCTTAGGAAGGTTTGCCATTTTCTGATTTCCAGGTTTCCCTTGATACTTTCTACAGAAGACACATTTAGAAACTAAGCTTTTGACAATTCTTCTAGCACCTAATACCCAATACTTCTGTCTCAAAACAGTCATAACCGAGTTCATTCCCAAATGGCCAATTCTCCTATGAATATTCTCAATGATCAACCTTGCAATGTGATCTCCAGGCAAAATTATAGGATGCTTTGATTCATACTCAATGTCAGCATGTTCTAATCTACCTCCTACTCTTAACAATCCTGACTGGTCATCTATGAATGGATCCAACTTTCGCAATTTCGAATTCACTTTGAGATTTCCTTTTCCATTTCTCAAGCTCTCAATTTCATCACTGAAATATTTTTTCTGAACATATGTAATTATAGATCTTTCTGCACATTCCATTATTTCCACAGAAAGTGAGTTAGAATTTGAGTCACTTAGCTCTAATTTATCCTTCTCCTTTCTACTTAACTTCGATAAATTTCGCTTGAACTTCACAAACCAAGCAGTCACTTTCCTGAGCTTGTTCCAGTCTGAGAAATGATATAGTAATCGCTCCATTCCTTCCTTTTCTGTGATCGTTGTCACACATGCAGGATTTTGTCTCTTGACCTCTTTATCATCGCTTGGGATAGTCAAGTCATTGACTTTGATCTTCCAACTAGTTTTCTCTGTCCAAAGAAAATCAGGTCCTGTAAACCACTGACGGTTCATACAGAACTTGTCCAAATTTGCCCCACGTGATGCTAGATCAGCTGGATTAGAACTACTTTCGATATAATTCCACTGATTTATGTCAGAGCCTTCTCTAATGACTGCTAATCTGTTGGCCACAAAGGTGTGAAAGCGTGTTTTTGTATTTGCGATATACCTTAGCACAGACATGCTATCAGTCCAAAAGAATATGGAGTCTATCTTGTATTCGATTTCTTGAGTTATCATTCGACATAATCTGACAAGTGTGGTTGCTGCAGTGAGCTCCATTCTTGGAATTGTGACGGTTTTCAACGGTGCTACTCTTGATTTTCCTAATAAGAATGAACAGTGAATGTTTTTGTGCTTATCAACAAGTCTAAGATAAAATACACATCCATACCCTTTATCACTAGCATCCGCAAAGCAATGTAGGTCACAAGTCTCTACTTCAAATGATTCTGGCTTGTAACATCTATCTATGGTGACCTTTTCTAGACCTTTCAACTGTTTAATCCATTTATTCCAACTTACTAGCTCCTTTGGTGGGATTTCCTCATCCCAGCCCAATCCATCTCGACAAAGTTTCTGTAGGATAATTTTTGCTACTAGTACGAATGGTGACGCTATACCCAAGGGGTCATATACTGAACTAACTAGACTGAGCATTCCACGTCTTGTAGGCTGTTGATTTTTTGTGCTAATTTGAAATCCAAGTTGGTCATTTTCAATGAACCAATACACTCCCAAGGCGCGTTCGATTGGACTTTCTTCATTTAGGTCGACTTTCTTAGCATTAGCTGATCTATCCATTTCTGGTATCGATTCAACAACAGCTTGACTGTTTGACATCCATTTCGTCATCTTGAATCCACCTTTACTACATACTAATCTAATATTTCTAATGAGCTCAATCGCTTTGTCCTCAGTATCAATTGATGTTAAACAGTCATCTACGTAAATGTTTCTGGACATAGTGTTCAATACAGTTGAGTCACCCAAGCTGTCTTGACTACAATTTTCTTTCGCAATGTGCTGAAGTGCAAAATTACAACATCCTGGTGATGATGAAGCTCCGAATATGTGCACAGTCATCCTGAACTCCACTGGCTTAGTTTCAGTGTCACCATCTTTCCACCAATAGAATCGCAAGTAGTCTCTTTCTTCGACTGGGACCTTTACTTGATAAAACATAGATTCTATGTCTCCTACTAATGCAATATTTTCTTGTCTAAATCTTATCAGTACGCCTAACAAATTGTTTGCTAAATTAGGACCCTGTAGCAACTGTTGATTTAGAGATGTTCCCATAAACTTTGCTGAACAATCAAAAACCACTCTAATTATACCCCCCGCAAACAAAGTTTGGGGGGGTATATAGGAATCACCCTGTCTGTCTGTCTGTCTGTCCGTCTGTCCGTCTGTCCGTCCGTCTGTCCACATACCTCGTAAGCGCAACTCCTCCTAAACCCCTTGATGGATTTTGATGATACTTTACACAAAGGATGTACACCATATGGAGATGTGCATGAAGAATTTTGGTTGCTATCAGATATCATTCAAGGGAGATAATTGGACTTAGACTTTTTGAAACATGTTGTTCAATGGGAGACCTCGTAAGCGCAACTCCTCCTAAACCGCTTGATGGATTTTGATGACACTTTACATGAAGGATGTACACTATATGTAGATGTGCATGAAGAATTTTGGTTGCTGTCGGATGTCATTCAAGGGAGATAATTGGACTTAGACTTTTTAAACTTGGTGTTCAATGGGAGACCTTGTAAGCGCAACTCCTCCTAAACTGCTTGATGGATTTTGATGACACTTTACATGAAGGATGTACACTATATGGAAATGTGCATGAAGAATTTTGGTTGCTGTTGGATATCATTCAAGGGAGATAATTGGACTTAGACTTTTTAAACTTGGTGTTCAATGGGAGACCTTGTAAGCGCAACTCCTCCTAAACCGCTTGATGGATTTTGATGAAACTTTACACAAATGATGTACACCATATGGAGATGTGCATGAAGAATTTTGGTTGCTGTCGGATATCATTCAAGGGAGATAATCGGACTAAGACTTTTTAAACTTGGTGTTTAATGGGAGACCTCGTAAGCGCAACTCCTCCTAAACCGCTTGATGGATTTTGATGGCATTTTACATGAAGGATGTACAATATATGGAGATGTGCATGAAGAATTTTGGTTGCTGTCGGATATCATTCAAAGGAGATAATTGGACTTAGAATTGTTAAAGCGGGGGGTATCCTCCGTGAGCTCGCTCACAGTATTCCTTGTTAAATACATTATTCAATGGGAGACCTCGTAAGCGCAACTCCTCCTAAACCGCTTAAAGGATTTTGATGAAACTTAATATGAAGGAAGTACATCATATGTAGATGTGCATGAAGAATTTTGATCGCAATCAGACATCATTCAGGGGAGATAATTGGACTTAGACTTTTTAAATACATTATACAATGGGAAACCTCGTAAGCGCTTCTCCTCCTAAAACGCTTGAAGGATTTTGATGAAACTTAACCTAAAGGAAGAACATCAAATGTAGATGTGCATGAAGAATTTTCATTGCAATCAGACATCATTCAGGGGAGATAATTGGACTTAGACTTTTTAAATACATTATTCAATTGGAAACCTCGTAAGCGCAACTCCTCTTAAACCATTGGATGGATTTTGTTGAAACTTTACATGAAGATAGTACATCATCTGTAGATGTGCATGAAGAATTTGTATTGCTCTCGGCTATCATCGAGGGGAGATAACTGGACTTGAGATTTTTCTTTTACAGTACAGAGTCCAATATGAAGCGGGGGGTATCCTTTTGTGAGCTCGCTCACAGTATTACTTGTTTTTCCAGGTTTTTTCGGATGATATATGCCGTGATGTGGCAGGTACCACACTCTTCCATCATTTCTACTAAGTTGATCCTGAGGAACTTCCTCTGCATATCCCTTTTCAATGATCTTGGACATGAATTCTAAATAATCAGCTTTAAAGTCTGAATTTCTCAAAAACTTGCCTTTCACACTGTTTAATCTTTGTAGACACTGTTGTGCGTTATTGGGAAAACATATGTTATCATTCCTTAATGGCAATGAGATACTACAATGTCCTTCTTCCATACTAAAAGAGTTTGTCACTTGACGCATAAACTTGTCATCATCAACAGAGTTTTCTCTTTTGTCCTCAATTAAGTGTTCCGGAAAGTCCATGTTTATACTCCGTTCTAGTAATTTTACCTGAGTATCGTTATCTATTTTCTCAATCGAAACACGGTTAACCTCATAACTCTTACGGTCTCTCAAAATGTTCCACGGTATCCACCCTAACCTAGTCTTTGTTGCATGTGGAGAACCACTTGGCCCAATTGCAATATCAAAAGGAGTGTACGCATCTGGTACGTTAATGCCAATCATGAGCCCAATGTACGCATCAATATCTAGGGTATCTAAACTAATTCCAGATAAATGTGGCCAAACATCTATTTCTTGCTGAGTCGGTATATGCTCATGATCAACAGGCATTTTATCTTTCGTGTAAACATTAGGCATATCTACCAAGTATTCCATTGAGAGTCCTGATACTTGTAGTCCACTGATACAGTGTGTGATTAAAGTTTGTGAGCTGCCCATTGTGTTTATGGTAATGTTGGTCTTCCTTCCAACTGCTCCTAAATCACGCATTAGCCTGTCAGTACAAAATGACACACTGCTACCACAATCGAAAAATGCATATGTATCAATAACCTTAGCTCTGTTCTTAAGTTTGACCTTTACCGGAATAATTCCCATTGCACATGAAACATCGCCAGCCCCTTCTAGGACATCTGTTGAGCTACATGTCGAAGCTACAGTAGAATTTACTGGGTCTAATTTTGTCTTCTTATCTGACTCATCTGAGCGTTTATTGTCTCTAGGCGTTGATCCTTCACTTGCCTTATAAGAATCATAATTATGAAGAATAGTAGGATGTTGACGTGAGCACACAGAACAAGTTAACCTCCGTTTGCAAGCATTACTCATGTGTCCTTTCTTAAGGCACCCAAAACAACAACCTTTGCCTTTCAAATATGCGATTCGTTCATCTCGATTTAACGACATCATTTTTCTGCATGCATCTAAATTATGAGTGTCATTTTCACAGAACATACACGATTTTACGGTCTGCTGAGTCGGTGCAACTTTCGTTTCACATGCTGCGTGTGCTATAATTGGTCGGTTCACCTGTCCTTGGAAATTTTGTCGACCTTGATTTCCACGTGTTCGCTCCTTCTGTCGATAATTCATCATCTGGTTTCCATAGGTTGGATCATTACATTTCTTCGCTTCATTCTTAACGAAATCAACAAAGTCTTTAAATTTAACAGTCCTATGGTTTTCCTTAATGCGAAAAACAATATTTCTCCATTTATCATGTAGGTGAAATGGTAGTTTGCTCATTAAACTTCTGATGTTCTCTGAGTACTCGAGTACACTACCAGCTGCAATACTCTCGGTACCATTCTGACATTCGACTAGGAACAATGAAAATTCATCTAACATCTGTGTATCAGTGTTTTTCATATTTGGCCATTCTAATGCTTTCTTAATAAATGCTGAAGCTATGACTTCCACATCTCCGTAACGCTCCTTAAGTGCTTTCATTGCGGCATCATATGCTCTTTCACCAGACAGGTGACTATATCCAGCAACGACTCGATAAGCCTCTCCATATGTCAACTGTTCTAAATAATTCATTCTTTCATCGGAACTTTCACAATTTAATTCTACCTTTGAATGAAACTGTCTCATGAACTTTTGATAATCTAAGGGGTTGCCACCAAATTTTTTAACTTCCGTGTTTGGCTTTCGCAAATGTTTGACGATACTTGACACTTCTATTTCATTAGATGTACATGGTCCAGAATCTGCATGTATTGGTAGTGTCTCTGTCACCTTCATTGGCATTTGTTCATATGTTCTAGTTTTATCCTCATGAAAATACTGTGGTTTTCTGTTTGAATAATCAGTTAATGGAAAGTCAAAATTCTGGGTAGGTACAAATTCTGTCGCTTTAGCATCCAAGCTTGTATTACGAAGCATGCTATCAAACGTCGTTGACTTTGTAACTGCTGGTTTCGGTTTCATTTCCGGATCTTTTAACTCAACTTTCACAGCAACTTTATCAATTTCTCCAAATGTTCATATTGATCATACACCTTAGCTTTAGCTTCGGTAACAGCAATGTCAGTTTCAATGTCTAGTTCTTCTTCCTCCATCTTAAGCGCTGTTCGTGCCAATTCGATTTCACGCTTCTTTTTTAATGCCTGACGTTTAGCCTCTAACTCAATTCGCTTTTCTTCCGCTTCTAAGCGTTTCGATGAAATTGACGTCTGATTAGATCCACTTTTCACTGATTTTTCTTTAACGACATGTTGTTTCTGTTCTTGCTGAACTATTTCAGGTTGTGCTAAATAGTCTTTTACTTCTTTGTTAACATTAGCTAAATAAATGTCTCTCTGGTCATGTGACTTAGTATATTCAACTTTATCCTCGGTCTTGAGCCTCGGTAAATGTCTATTGTGCTGATCAAGAAAGTGTTCATAGAGTTGCATCCATCTTGAATATATTATTCTGACTTGTTCTTTTTTATCTTTGTTTGCAATCCTTTGTCTAAGTTCTTCACTACTTTTCTTTAACGTTGAAAATGATGCAACTATTTGAGTTTCGCTATTTTCTTTACCTTCTTCTGTAAATGTTCTAGCTCTTGCTCCGCCCGATGCTTCTAGTTCATTTGGTGTTTCAATCTTGGTTGCATTTTCATCTTTTATGTCCATTTTGTGTTCTAGTTCTGACGGTTTAACAGTGTCTTTAGAATTGTCACTATCTGTATCTCCTTGTGCACTCATATTCCGTAGAAAATATGTCAATGATGTAAGATTCAATTTGCCATTGTAAAGAATACAAGTGTCAATTCACATCGTTTATTCCAATAACATTTTGTTCCAAGCATATAAAGATGAGATTGACTGAAATAAAGAGAAAAATATTCTACAATTGCTGTATGTCCAAGATACATAATTATCACACACAATACTGTCATACATACAATATAAGAATATCCAAAACAATGCAAAACACCTTGAAACACTCTTAAAAATTCTTAAATGAAAGTGTATGAACATGAAAAATAGTTATCTTTAAGAAATATTTCCGATAAAATTTCATAAACAAATTGAACTGATTGAGACAATGAAAATGTATATCTTTTGAAACTTTCAAGCAAATTTACCATTCAAAAACAAACAAAAGGTGTTCAAACATATCTGACAAATAAACATACCATATTTTATATCTTCTGGCATCTAAATTATTCAAGAAATTACAATTAAATGTCTAAACATTTTCCAAATTTTCCATTATCTTACGGGTAACAAAAGTATAGGGGAATGAAGCATAACTTTTATCAAAATAAAATCAAAAATTTCCAAAACAAATCCGGACCGATAAAGAAGTTCCGAATTGGTGCTTACAATAACGGAAGCAGCTGTTGCAACTATGAAAAATAGAATTTAAGAGGGATTTAGAATTGGCACAATTTTTGCCGCCTTCTGTTTGTCATTGTCGAGACTGGAAACATGCATGTTTCAAACTGTATGATACAAAAGGTCCCACATGTATAAAACAACTTTATGACCTAGGCAATGGTTTCAAATGTCTATACAAACTTGGTACAGCATATGTATCTTATACAAATGTGTAAAATCAGAAATATCATAAATATGAAACAGTTTAGCAATGACCCGACTTTGGTTATAAACAACACAAATAACAAAAGACAAAAATAGATATTAAATGAGAACACAAAGTTAACATGGTACAAAAAATACTAAATTTTTTAACGGGACGTTGATTTCAATGTATTGTTTGGTAGCACTAACACTGTTCCTAACAACAGTTCAAGATCCTGGAAAAGAATTTGAATTTTGTGAAAATTTTGAAAATATCCTTGAAAAACTAAAAGGTGGTGATTGAACTGTTTCACAGAAAATATTAAATGGGAACGAAAAATTTGTCGAGTGTTCGATCCTGATTCTTGAAAAGGACAAAAATATCCTTGAAAAGTCCTGGAAAACTTTGTTCAATGTGTCTGTGAATGGGTTTTGTCCATTAAGGACTCATTTAAGATGCTAAAGCCAAATTAGTTAGCCCAAATTTAACTGGAATATAAAAAGCATAGTTTCAAATTAAGAACAATCGGGTAGTGTTCTAAAATATAAATATAAAACTTTGAAATACCAATGTTTTGGAGTCTGGATAACATATACTAACTTAGAATTTTCATTTAAAAATTTAGACATAGATGATTTATTGACAATCTTCTGTCTGTTCAAACTTTCCATCATACATTTGTTAATTAATAGGATTCCTATGTCTATCCTCTTAACTTGAGCCAGCTTATCAGAGAAAATGACACTTTTATGAATTACAATAAGTAAATAGAAGCTGATGTAACAGATCTTTGATGAATAAGGTCATTGTTTAGACAAATCAAAAGTTTATGCCCCTGCAACAACATTTCAGAGGGTGGTAACATTAAATTCTATTCATATATGTAGGAATGAAATTTGGCAGTGTGGTTCAGTATAATGCATTGTACATCCTTAGTAACTTTTAGACCTTTGGGGCTTCTTCTTGTGTTGGACTTGGCCAATCAGCAATGTTAACAATTCTCTCAAGCTTTTCTCAGAAACCATACATGAGCATGATTTAAACTTTTGTAGGGTGGTTCAGATTAACAAACTGTATGTCCTAAGCAATGTTAAGATCTGACAGACTTTACCTACCGATAGAGATCCTTACCTGGTGTTATTTGTGTCAAATGTCATTATGAAATGATTTCGAAAAATTATCTCGGCAACTACTCATTACAGCCTTAAATATTTGGTGCTGGGTTGGATATCGTGAAATTTGAGTTTCAGGTCTGTTTCTCATATACTTTATGTTTAATAAAATTTGTCTTTTTGTTAACATAACCCCTATGTTTTAATAATTTTAGATTGCACAAGTTTCGGGATATCAATATGTGCCACCAATATCCTTGAACTTGAATCTAAAATCATGACATTATACATAACAATAAGTACAATGTCTTGTATTTGTTTTTTTCTTCAGAGAACAATACAACAGAGTTAGCCACAATGAAGATACTACTGTAGACAAAGCCCCAGGGGAGATAATAGCTGCTAAGTATCCTAAAGATGGAAGATGGTACAGGGCAAGGGTACTGATTGTAGAGGAAAATAGACTGAGGGTAAGTTATGTACAGGGCAAGGGTACTGATTGTAGAGGAAAATAGACTGAGGGTAAGTTATGTACAGGGCAAGGGTACTGATTGTAGAGGAAAATAGACTGAGGGTAAGTTATGTACAGGGCAAGGGTACTGATTGTAGAGGAAAATAGACTGAGGGTAAGTTATGTACAGGGCAAGGATACTCATTGTAGAGGAAAATAGACTGAGGGTAAGTTATGTACAGGGCAAGGGTACTGATTGTAGAGGAAAATAGACTGAGGGTAAGTTATGTACAGGGCAAGGGTACTGATTGTAGAGGAAAATAGACTGAGGGTGAGTTATGAATTGGGCAAGGGTACTGATTGTAGAGGAAAATAGACTGAGGGTGAGTTATGTATTGGGCAAGGGTACTGATTGTAGAGGAAAATAGACTGAGGGTAAGTTATGTACAGGGCTAGGGTACTGATTGTAGAGGAAAATAGACTGAGGGTGAGTTATGAATTGGGCAAGGGTACTGATTGTAGAGGAAAATAGACTGAGGGTGAGTTATGTATGGGGCAAGGGTACTGGTTGTAGAGGAAAATAGACTGAGGGTGAGTTATGAATTGGGCAAGGGTACTGATTGTAGAGGAAAATAGACTGAGAGTAAGTTATGTACAGGGCAAGGGTACTGATTGTAGAGGAAAATAGACTGAGGGTAAGTAATGTACAGGGCTAGGGTACTGATTGTAGAGGAAAATAGACTGAGAGTAAGTTATGTACAGGGCAAGGGTACTGATTGTAGAGGAAAATAGACTGAGGGTAAGTAATGTACAGGGCTAGGGTACTGATTGTAGAGGAAAATAGACTGAGAGTAAGTTATGTACAGGGCAAGGGTACTGATTGTAGAGGAAAATAGACTGAGGGTAAGTTATGTATAGGGCAAGGGTACTGAT
Source organism: Arcuatula senhousia (assembly GCA_963971305.1). NCBI lineage: Eukaryota > Metazoa > Mollusca > Bivalvia > Mytilida > Mytilidae > Arcuatula > Arcuatula senhousia. The sequence continues at coordinate 72,359,836 of OZ020303.1, forward strand.
TGTAGAGGAAAATAGACTGAGGGTAAGTTATGTATGGGGCAAGGGTACTGATTGTAGAGGAAAATAGACTGAGAGTAAGTTATGTACAGGGCAAGGGTACTGATTGTAGAGGAAAATAGACTGAGAGTAAGTTATGTACAGGGCAAGGGTACTGATTGTAGAGGAAAATAGACTGAGGGTAAGTTATGTACAGGGCAAGGGTACTGATTGTAGAGGAAAATAGACTGAGGGTGAGTTATGTATTGGGCAAGGGTACTGATTGTAGAGGAAAATAGACTGAGGGTAAGTTATGTACAGGGCAAGGGTACTGATTGTAGAGGAAAATAGACTGAGGGTGAGTTATGAATTGGGCAAGGGTACTGATTGTAGAGGAAAATAGACTGAGGGTGAGTTATGTATGGGGCAAGGGTACTGGTTGTAGAGGAAAATAGACTGAGGGTGAGTTATGAATTGGGCAAGGGTACTGATTGTAGAGGAAAATAGACTGAGAGTAAGTTATGTACAGGGCAAGGGTACTGATTGTAGAGGAAAATAGACTGAGGGTAAGTAATGTACAGGGCTAGGGTACTGATTGTAGAGGAAAATAGACTGAGAGTAAGTTATGTACAGGGCAAGGGTACTGATTGTAGAGGAAAATAGACTGAGGGTAAGTAATGTACAGGGCTAGGGTACTGATTGTAGAGGAAAATAGACTGAGAGTAAGTTATGTACAGGGCAAGGGTACTGATTGTAGAGGAAAATAGACTGAGGGTAAGTTATGTATAGGGCAAGGGTACTGATTGTAGAGGAAAATAGACTGAGGGTAAGTTATGTATGGGGCAAGGGTACTGATTGTAGAGGAAAATAGACTGAGAGTAAGTTATGTACAGGGCAAGGGTACTGATTGTAGAGGAAAATAGACTGAGAGTAAGTTATGTACAGGGCAAGGGTACTGATTGTAGAGGAAAATAGACTGAGGGTAAGTTATGTACAGGGCAAGGGTACTGATTGTAGAGGAAAATAGACTGAGAGTAAGTTATGTACAGGGCAAGGGTACTGATTGTAGAGGAAAATAGACTGAGAGTAAGTTATGTACAGGGCAAGGGTACTGATTGTAGAGGAAAATAGACTGAGAGTAAGTTATGTACAGGGCAAGGGTACTGATTGTAGAGGAAAATAGACTGAGGGTAAGTTATGTACAGGGCAAGGGTACTCATTGTAGAGGAAAATAGACTGAGGGTAAGTTATGTACAGGGCAAGGGTACTGATTGTAGAGGAAAATAGACTGAGGGTAAGTTATGTACAGGGCAAGGGTACTGATTGTAGAGGAAAATAGACTGAGGGTAAGTTATGTACAGGGCAAGGGTACTGATTGTAGAGGAAAATAGACTGAGGGTAAGTTATGTACAGGGCAAGGGTACTGATTGTAGAGGAAAATAGACTGAGGGTAAGTTATGTACAGGGCAAGGATACTGGTTGTAGAGGAAAATAGACTGAGGGTAAGTTATGTATATGGCAAGGGTACTGATTGTAGAGGAAAATAGACTGAGGGTAAGTTATGTACAGGACAAGGGTACTGATTGTAGAGGAAAATAGACTGAGGGTAAGTTATGTACAGGGCAAGGGGACTGATTGTAGAGGAAAATAGACTGAGGGTGAGTTATGTATGGGGCAAGGGTACTGGTTGTAGAGGAAAATAGACTGAGGGTAAGTTATGTACAGGGCAAGGGTACTGATTGTAGAGGAAAATAGACTGAGGGTAAGTTATGTACAGGGCAAGGGTACTGATTGTAGAGGAAAATAGACTGAGGGTAAGTTATGTACAGGGCAAGGGTACTGATTGTAGAGGAAAATAGACTGAGGGTGAGTTATGTATGGGGCAAGGGTACTTATTGTAGAGGAAAATAGACCGAGGGTAAGTTATGTACAGGGCAAGGGTACTGATTGTAGAGGAAAATAGACTGAGGGTAAGTTATGTACAGGGCAAGGGTACTGATTGTAGAGGAAAATAGACTGAGGGTGAGTTATGTACAGGGCAAGGGTACTGATTGTAGAGGAAAATAGACTGAGGGTGACTTATGTATGGGGCAAGGGTACTCATTGTAGAGGAAAATAGACTGAGGGTGAGTTATGTACAGGGCAAGGGTACTGGTTGTAGAGGAAAATAGACTGAGGGTAAGTTATGTACTGGGCAAGGGTACTGATTGTAGAGGAAAATAGACTGAGGGTGAGTTATGTATGGGGCAAGGGTACTGATTGTAGAGGAAAATAGACTGAGGGTAAGTTATGTACTGGGCAAGGGTACTGATTGTAGAGGAAAATAGACTGAGAGTAAGTTATGTACAGGGCAAGGGTACTGATTGTAGAGGAAAATAGACTGAGGGTAAGTTATGTATGGGGCAAGGGTACTGATTGTAGAGGAAAATAGACTGAGGGTAAGTTATGTACTGGGCAAGGGTACTGATTGTAGAGGAAAATAGACTGAGAGTAAGTTATGTACAGGGCAAGGGTACTGATTGTAGAGGAAAATAGACTGAGGGTAAGTTATGTACGAGCAAGGGTACTGGTTGTAGAGGAAAATAGACTGAGGGTAAGTTATGTACAGGGCAAGGGTACTGATTGTAGAGGAAAATAGACTGAGGGTGAGTTATGTACAGGGCAAGGGTACTGATTGTAGAGGAAAATAGACTGAGGGTGAGTTATGAATGGGGCAAGGGTACTCATTGTAGAGGAAAATAGACTGAGAGTAAGTTATGTACAGGGCAAGGGTACTGGTTGTAGAGGAAAATAGACTGAGGGTGAGTTATGTATGGGGCAAGGGTACTCATTGTAGAGGAAAATAGACTGAGGGTAAGTTATGTACAGGGCAAGGGTACTGATTGTAGAGGAAAATAGACTGAGGGTGAGTTATGAATTGGGCAAGGGTACTGATTGTAGAGGAAAATAGACTGAGGGTAAGTTATGTACAGGGCAAGGGTACTGATTGTAGAGGAAAATAGACTGAGGGTAAGTTATGTACAGGGCAAGGGTACTGATTGTAGAGGAAAATAGACTGAGGGTAAGTTATGTACAGGGCAAGGGTACTGATTGTAGAGGAAAATAGACTGAGGGTGAGTTATGTATTGGGCAAGGGTACTGATTGTAGAGGAAAATAGACTGAGGGTAAGTTATGTACAGGGCAAGGGTACTGATTGTAGAGGAAAATAGACTGAGGGTGAGTTATGTATGGGGCAAGGGTACTGGTTGTAGAGGAAAATAGACTGAGGGTGAGTTATGTACAGGGCAAGGGTACTGATTGTAGAGGAAAATAGACTGAGGGTAAGTTATGTACAGGGCAAGGGTACTGATTGTAGAGGAAAATAGACTGAGGGTAAGTTATATACAGGGCAAGGGTACTGATTGTAGAGGAAAATAGACTGAGGGTAAGTTATGTACAGGACAAGGGTACTGATTGTAGAGGAAAATAGACTGAGGGTAAGTTATGTACAGGGCAAGGGTACTGATTGTAGAGGAAAATAGACTGAGGGTAAGTTATGTACAGGGCAAGGGTACTGATTGTAGAGGAAAATAGACTGAGGGTGAGTTATGTATTGGGCAAGGGTACTGATTGTAGAGGAAAATAGACTGAGGGTGAGTTATGTATGGGGCAAGGGTACTGATTGTAGAGGAAAATAGACTGAGAGTAAGTTATGTACAGGACAAGGGTACTGATTGTAGAGGAAAATAGACTGAGGGTAAGTTATGTACAGGGCAAGGGTACTGATTGTAGAGGAAAATAGACTGAGGGTGAGTTATGTATTGGGCAAGGGTACTGATTGTAGAGGAAAATAGACTGAGGGTGAGTTATGTATGGGGCAAGGGTACTGATTGTAGAGGAAAATAGACTGAGGGTAAGTTATGTACAGGGCAAGGGTACTCATTGTAGAGGAAAATAGACTGAGGGTAAGTTATATACAGGACAAGGGTACTGGTTGTAGAGGAAAATAGACTGAGGGTAAGTTATGTATGGGGGAAGGGTACTGATTGTAGAGGAAAATAGACTGAGGGTGAGTTATGTATGGGGCAAGGGTACTGGTTGTAGAGGAAAATAGACTGAGGGTGAGTTATGTACAGGGCAAGGGTACTGATTGTAGAGGAAAATAGACTGAGGGTAAGTTATGTACAGGGCAAGGGTACTGATTGTAGAGGAAAATAGACTGAGGGTAAGTTATATACAGGACAAGGGTACTGATTGTAGAGGAAAATAGACTGAGGGTAAGTTATGTACAGGGCAAGGGTACTGATTGTAGAGGAAAATAGACTGAGAGTAAGTTATGTACAGGGCAAGGGTACTGATTGTAGAGGAAAATAGACTGAGGGTAAGTTATGTACAGGGCAAGGGTACTGATTGTAGAGGAAAATAGACTGAGGGTGAGTTATGTATTGGGCAAGGGTACTGATTGTAGAGGAAAATAGACTGAGGGTGAGTTATGTATGGGGCAAGGGTACTCATTGTAGAGGAAAATAGACTGAGGGTAAGTTATATACAGGACAAGGGTACTGGTTGTAGAGGAAAATAGACTGAGGGTAAGTTATGTATGGGGGAAGGGTACTGATTGTAGAGGAAAATAGACTGAGGGTGAGTTATGTATGGGGCAAGGGTACTGGTTGTAGAGGAAAATAGACTGAGGGTGAGTTATGTACAGGGCAAGGGTACTGATTGTAGAGGAAAATAGACTGAGGGTAAGTTATGTACAGGGCAAGGGTACTGATTGTAGAGGAAAATAGACTGAGGGTAAGTTATATACAGGACAAGGGTACTGATTGTAGAGGAAAATAGACTGAGGGTAAGTTATGTACAGGGCAAGGGTACTGATTGTAGAGGAAAATAGACTGAGGGTAAGTTATGTACAGGGCAAGGGTACTGATTGTAGAGGAAAATAGACTGAGGGTGAGTTATGTATATGGCAAGGGTACTGATTGTAGAGGAAAATAGACTGAGGGTAAGTTATGTACAGGGCAAGGGTACTGATTGTAGAGGAAAATAGACTGAGAGTAAGTTATGTACAGGGCAAGGGTACTGATTGTAGAGGAAAATAGACTGAGGGTAAGTTATGTACAGGGCAAGGGTACTGATTGTAGAGGAAAATAGACTGAGGGTAAGTTATGTACAGGGCAAGGGTACTGATTGTAGAGGAAAATAGACTGAGGGTAAGTTATGTATGGGGCAAGGGTACTGATTGTAGAGGAAAATAGACTGAGAGTAAGTTATGTACAGGGCAAGGGTACTGATTGTAGAGGAAAATATACTGAGGGTAAGTTATGTACAGGGCAAGGGTACTGATTGTAGAGGAAAATAGACTGAGGGTAAGTTATGTACAGGGCAAGGGTACTGATTGTAGAGGAAAATAGACTGAGGGTAAGTTATGTACAGGGCAAGGGTACTGATTGTAGAGGAAAATAGACTGAGAGTAAGTTATGTACAGGGCTAGGGTACTGATTGTAGAGGAAAATAGACTGAGGGTAAGTTATGTATGGGGCAAGGGTACTGATTGTAGAGGAAAATAGACTGAGGGTGAGTTATGTATGGGGCAAGGGTACTGATTGTAGAGGAAAATAGACTGAGGGTAAGTTATGTATGGGGCAAGGGTACTGATTGTAGAGGAAAATAGACTGAGGGTGAGTTATGTATGGGGCAAGGGTACTGATTGTAGAGGAAAATAGACTGAGGGTAAGTTATGTATGGGGCAAGGGTACTGGTTGTAGAGGAAAATAGACTGAGGGTAAGTTATGTATGGGGCAAGGGTACTGATTGTAGAGGAAAATAGACTGAGGGTAAGTTATGTACAGGGCAAGGGTACTGATTGTAGAGGAAAATAGACTGAGGGTGAGTTATGTATGGGGCAAGGGTACTGGTTGTAGAGGAAAATAGACTGAGAGTAAGTTATGTACAGGGCAAGGGTACTGATTGTAGAGGAAAATAGACTGAGGTAAAGTTATGTACAGGGCAAGGGTACTGACTGTAGAGGAAAATAGACTGAGGGTGAGTTATGTACAGGGCAAGGGTACTGATTGTAGAGGAAAATAGACTGAGGGTGAGTTATGTACAGGGCAAGGGTACTGATTGTAGAGGAAAATAGACTGAGGGTGAGTTATGTACAGGGCAAGGGTACTGATTGTAGAGGAAAATAGACTGAGGGTGAGTTATGTATGGGGCAAGGGTACTGGTTGTAGAGGAAAATAGACTGAGGGTGAGTTATGTACAGGGCAAGGGTACTGATTGTAGAGGAAAATAGACTGAGAGTAAGTTATGTACTGGGCAAGGGTACTGATTGTAGAGGAAAATAGACTGAGAGTAAGTTATGTACAGGGCAAGGGTACTGATTGTAGAGGAAAATAGACTAAGGGTAAGTTATGTACTGGGCAAGGGTACTGATTGTAGAGGAAAATATACTGAGGGTAAGTTATATACAGGACAAGGGTACTGATTGTAGAGGAAAATAGACTGAGGGTAAGTTATGTACAGGGCAAGGGTACTGATTGTAGAGGAAAATAGACTGAGGGTAAGTTATGTACAGGGCAAGGGTACTGATTGTAGAGGAAAATAGACTGAGGGTAAGTTATGTACAGGGCAAGGGTACTGATTGTAGAGGAAAATAGACTGAGGGTGAGTTATGTACAGGGCAAGGGTACTGATTGTAGAGGAAAATAGACTGAGAGTAAGTTATGTACAGGGCAAGGGTACTGAATGTAGAGGAAAATAGACTGAGGGTAAGTTATGTACAGGGCAAGGGTACTGATTGTAGAGGAAAGTAGACTGAGGGTAAGTTATGTACTGGGCAAGGGTACTGGTTGTAGAGGAAAATAGACTGAGGGTAAGTTATGTACAGGGCAAGGGTACTGATTGTAGAGGAAAATATACTGGAGAACTGATATGATGTTCTTAGAACCTAAGAATGCTATGTTACAAATTAAAGTCTGAACATAAGGAAAATGTAAAGAAATGGTTATAGGTTTGCTTGAATATTAATTCACATATTACATTGATATTTTAACATTACTACAATTCATGAAGGGAAATTTTTTTGCAGATATATGAGATTGCAGATTTTTACAAAGAAGTTGTCATGTTAACATTGTACATTATATATTTATTTGTTGTAGGTATTTTTTGTTGACTTTGGCAACAGAGAGTGGTTGAGACACAACTGTATCAGGACAATACTGCCAGACTTCTTACACCTTCCTTTCCAAGCTGTGGAATGTTTCCTCATGAGTATTGAACCAATCGGTCCAAAATACAGTACAGAGTCTAAGTATGTTTTCTGAATTTTAAAATGGCAAGTCAGTTCTTAATTAAGGAATTGAAGAAATCCTAAATATGAAACCATTATGCTACACTTAGATTTAAGAATGAGTCAATTATTGCTACCAATGGGTCAATTATCCTGAAATAGTACTGCAACAATTTATTGTATATTATCTGAATATCGGGAATATGAAATGGATTTCCATTAGTCATGACATGTTGATAAAAAAATGTGTTCCAAAAATTATTTTCATGCCTTGTCTTTGAAGTCTTTTTTCAAGATTTTATTAGGCAATTATTCATCAATCCATTCATGAATTGGTCCATTCATCTGTCCTTCCCATGTCAGGTTTAACTATAGGTTTAAGTTCCTGAACCATGAGGAAGTATGGTATCATCATGAAACTCTATACAAATAAACGTTGGGGTATGATCTAACAAAAGTCATTATGAAATTAAACTTCATGATTCAATGATCACAGAAATTAGTAGGATGTTAAACTTGGTTTAACTTACAGGTTGAAGTTAGTTTACCATAAAGGAAGTATGATATCATCATGAAACTTTAAACACATATAAAATAGGAAATGAGCATACAGCAATCATCATAAAATTGAACTTTTGGTATCAGGAAAAAATGTTGCAAGACAGGGCATCATGTCTTATGCACATATTCTTTCTATTTTGAAATTTAATTGGTAAAAAGAATTGAACAATGGAAGAAAAACAAGCTTAAATGATTCCCATAAAAATCAAGTAGGAATTTATTTTGAAATAATTGATTTTTTGGTCTTATTACAGACAGAGATTTAAGGACCTGGTAGATGCAAAGATATTGGTAGCCTTTGTAAAAACAAGGTAGGAGATGATTTTCTATCTAATTTTCTTAAAATCCAGAATTTAAAGAAATGGATATATACTGTTCAGATATTGGAAAAATGAAATTATTACATGTATTTCAAAACATCTTTTGACTGTTTTTTGTAAAGATTTCTTGAAAAATTATGTGAAGTTAAATAAAGTCTTTTCACTAGCTTTATTTGATGAGCTAGATGCATATGTACTTTTAAGAGATTGATATTTACATTGTTGAAAGTTGACTTAAGACTTCATTTGATCTAGGATTGAGTGATGTCTACTGTAAACATACCTATTTCTAAGAGTACACACTGCTTTTAACACTTAAATAATTTCAAACAAATATTCACATTTCCCAGATAATATTATATTCCATATAATTTTTTTTTCATGAGTACATGTAATATATACTGAATAATACATGGCAAAATCTGTATCATATGCTGTATTTACCCGAGACACCTATATCATACCGAGGGCCAACCGCCCGAGGTATGATAGAGGTCGAGGGTTAATACAGCATGTGATGCAGATTTTGCCATGTAATGTTCATTATATCATATAGAATAAAATATTGATATTTTGTATAGGGGTGCGATATAGGGTATGCGATATAGGGTAAGGGGTGTGATATAGGGGGTGCGATATAGGGTAAGAGGTGCGATATAGGGGGTGCGATATAGGGTATGCGATATAGGTAGTGTGCTTTGTCCTATAATGCATATTTAAAAAGACTATATTAATACTTAAATATATGATATAATTTTGTAAATAACTGATTATGATATGTCAGTTAATAGTATTTTCTATTTTCTAGGTCGTACAATGGCAGTATGTGGATAGACCTATATGATACCACCGGGGAAGAAGATATTGATATAGCCAGGGTCCTTATAACAGAGAAGCTGGTCCAAGACACAGGGTCTGTGGCTAGTAGTAAGACAAGTGTTAATTCTAGTCAGGGATCACTTATACTGGTCCCAGGGTAGTCCAGTTGACCATGGTTGTCAAGTCAGCATTTTATTTGTGGCCCAGGGTAGACAGGAAAGAAAATGGGTTGTCATATAAACTTGCTGAATACATTGTTGGTTTTTCCTGGTCTGTCTCATTGGGTGCAGTTGTAAAAGAGGTAACCAGTGGTAGAATTATAGATTAACACAAGTATTTTGAAAACAATGTATTAATAATTAGACCCAGCACCACAGAATTATACACTATACTTTAAGATATTGAAATTAAAATAAAACACAATTTTAAATCTTTTTTGTCAAGTTCAACATGTTTGAATAGAGATTTATAGATTAATTTCTGAACTAAAAGCTATATACAACTTACAATTACATGTAGAATTGGTAATTGGTGTAGTATCCATATGCAAGTTGGGGAAAATGAAGGAATAGAATAATGTAAAGTTAAGGAGATAATATTAATTTCATTAAATCAGTTATACTGCTACTTATTTTGAGAAGTTGGGGAAAAAACTATAAATGAATGTGAAAACTGGCGTTGGTTTAGAAATTACAAATATTCTGACTATAATTCACCAAAATGTTTTGATGCTTGGCTTTCCGTTATGAAATCCATTTTGAAAGGATCATTATTGTTTGTATTTCATTTCTCAATAAATTTTCATGAAAACATGTATTGGTGCTTTGATACTGTGATATTTTTTGTTTATGTACTCATTTGATAGTAGAGATTTGAAAGTCATTGACTTTTGTTGTACTTACAGTTGTGAAATTTTGTATTATTTTCTTTTGTATGATCTGAAATTTGATCATTTTTACATTGTTATTGATTTAGTTAGTGAAGATTTATGTTTGTTTTAATATTTTGCATTTTTCTTGTATTTTTAGTTTACATTTATAGGGCATATAATGTTGATAGATAAATTTGTATGCCTCTTTTGTTCGAAATAGCAATAAAAGTTCTTTTTTTCTAAATTCTGTTGATTCTATCTATTAGGTTTGTCTTTGGTTTTAATTACTTTCTCATTTCAATTACTTGTTAGAAAAAATGTTGTGCTTTGTTTTTTAGTTTTATTTTATATCATATATATTGTTATAAATGTAATTATATCCCCCCCTGCACTTTAGTGAGGAGCCATATTGTTTTTGTCATGGCAGTCTGTCTGTATGTCACAAAGTTTGTCGGCCTAAATCATCTGAAACTGCTAAACATAATGCAATGGGACTTGGTATAAAGGAAGCACACCATTAGTAGTCGTGCATTCAATGGGCAACTTTGATCCTCAGATTTTTGTTAGAGTTTCAGCAATTTTATCTTGTATCATATGACCCTATTCTAACTATGGAGAACTGTTATACAGAACATTTTTTTAAAGCTGATTCTTCTTTTTATTGCCATTTTATGCTTCTGGATCATATTCTTCCTGTTTACTGTACACTTAGATTTTTATATGCAAGCATAAGCTCGCAAGTTTATTTGTTTTGTATGTAACTGTCATGTCTATAAATGTAATAGACATTGTCAAGACCTTTTTGAAGCATTTTCTTTGTTAGGTTTTGACACAAATATGATTTCCTATTGTACAGTGCAATTTAATTGATTTCTATACCTTTCTAACATTTATATTTTGTTGACTTTATGCCACCAAAGAAGTGTGTTCAACTTATTGATTTTTATAATATTGATTATAAAGTGCTAAAATAATTTCTTTGACTGTTTCCTTTTTAGTGCAAAACCTATTGATGAATCCTCTATGACAAACCTTAATGAAACTTGGCATGATTGATCCTTACAGTGTCCTTAAAAAAATGAGCACCATTGCTATAAATAGACCAGGGGGTAAGATTTCTGATTTTGAATTGTCAATCAAAAAGAAGGAGATAGAGAAAATTTGATGCAACCTTTCTTCTTAGCAAAAGTTTTCATTGGGTCGAAGCTGTCAGATGATTCCATAGAGGGGTTATGGCCCTTTAAAGGTAAAAAAGTAGCTTTTTTCATGTTTTTGATCTATAGAAGGAAAACTTATAATTGCAGATAGAAAAAAGCTTTTGCTTGCTGAAACCTTCAGCTCATCAAGCTTTACAAAAGTCTCCATTTGGTTGATGATGTCACTTCACCTCTTATAAGGGTTATGGTCCTTGAAATGATAAGAATAGTGGTTTTTCATGTTTTTGGCCTATAGAATGAAAACTTGCAGATAGAGAATAGCTGTTGCTTGCTTAAATCTACAGCTCTTTAAGCTGTACCGAAGTTTCTATTGTGTTGAAGTTGTCAGATGACCCCTTGTAGGAGTTATGGTTCTTTAAATTAACGGTAAAAATGATATTTTTTCATGTCTTTGCCCCATAGACTGAAAAGTGTTGCAGATATAGAAAAGTTGTTGATTGCTTAAACCTTCAGCTCTTTAACGTCTACAAAAATCTCCATTGGGTCGAAGATGTCACATGCCCCCTTAAAAAATAGCTGTTTTTTATGTTCAATAGCTCATAGAAAAGACCCTTATAGCTTAAGGACCAGGTGAGGGATTTAGGCTCCTGTAAGCCTCTCATTAGTGGCACAACTTCGGTGCAAAATTTATATAGCATGCATTTTGTGTCCGACACACGGACACAAAATTAAGTTTTGATTGATTCTGTGTTTAATTTTGCACCGAAATTAGGACAAATCTAAAGCCTCTTGTTCTATTATTTATTTCTGAGAAAAGGAGGGGTATAGAATTGGACTTTCCATTCATTGTTGTAGCCATATATCATTCAATGTCTCAAAATATTTGATTTTGGCTTGGTCTCCGAGCATTACTTTTGACAATCTCCTGTTCATATGCCATATTCAATCTGTATCACTAGGCTTCAGTTGCAAAATTAGACTCTGTGAAGAAAATTGTACTGTGGAATGTCATTATTAGGGCCCAGTCACAAAAGTAGCGGCCGCCCTATAGTAGTCAGTCTGTTGATTTGCCCGTCCCTAACAAAGCATGTTTTCTGCACTTTTTTCTAAAGGCTTGTTTGATGATAAACTGAATTTTGATATGTGAGTCTACCATGTCTACAATGATAAGTTACAGATCAAGTTTACATCTTGTTTTGCTTTGCTAATTATAACTATAATTATTATACTATTTGAACATTGAATTGTTAGGTGGTCGATATAAGGCCATTTTCTAATCTCAGAACTGAACTACTTATCATGTTGATTTACTATACAAGCATCTGTCTGAGTTGATTACTATAGTGGGCCCTCAGAGATGTGCCATCTGATGATATGTGGTTGGATTTGTTTTAAAGTAATATATATTTAAACTGATTCATCTGGGTCAGTATTTGTAGGTCTTAAAATCTTGAAAATCAATTGGAGACTGAAAATTGGTATTATTAAGTTAAATAGGAAATAATATACAAGAATGTTTTGAACTCAGAAGAATTTATTAAGACATTTAATAGTATTGGGTATGACCTTAAAGGTATTGACTTAATGTTGAAGGTTACATAGAAATTCAGCCTGAAGTTGCTTCTAAGCAGAATTTCTGATGCCTTGGTAGATTTTCATGTCATCCACATCCGTCAATATTTTTGAACATTAAAGGTCAAGGTTACAGTCAACTTCAAAGAATTCGTTTATGTGCTTGGTCTGGTAGGTTTAACTTGTTCTCTTAGTTCTGCGTAGATCAGCCAAAAAACATATGGTTAATATATATTTTATAATCTCGCTTTAAAAGGCTCTTTACTTATATATACAGTCTCAATTGGGATTCAAAATGCCCTCTGAATCCACTGAACCAAATATACTGAAACTCTGTAGGAATGATTATATGACATGTGGGCCAACGATTTTTATTTTAAATTTCCTGGCTCTTTAAAATGAAAAAATATACTAAAGTCTCCATTCGGTCGAAGATGTCAGATGACACCAAATAGTTTTGGTCCTAAACGATCAAAAATAGAATTTTATGTTTTTAATGCGTTAAAAGAATAAAAAAGTTAACGGGAATTTTTACATTTGTTTGCCTTGTAAAAAAAATATTGCAGTTAGTGAAAAACTATCGCTTGCTTAAACCTCATTAATAATCTCATTGATAAGCTCTACATAAGTCCCATCGGGTCAAAGTTGTCAGGTGTCCCTTTATAGTGGAAAGACCCTAATTAGACTATGTGATTTTTAGGCTCCTAGGAGCCTCTTGTTCTTTTGAATAAGAAGGAACGAAAACTACTGCATGTATTGCTTGCTTAAATGTTCAAATTTAAATTTCAAATATGATAACAAAAACATTGAAATTGTAAAATTCTTCAACTACCTTGGCAATCCTACTTAATAGAACAGGAAACTTCAAAGCAGCTATTAAATCTCACGCTGAAAAAGGAACTAGAGCTATGTACGAAATCTTAAAACAGGGGAAACGTCATCATAACCTTTCAATCGCCTGTCAACTTGATGTATTCGATAAAGTTGTCAAACCTATTCTATTATATGGAGCAGAAATATGGGGATCTAGTAACTACTATGAGATAGAAAATGTACACTTAAAATTCTGTAAATTACTGCTAAATCTAAAAAACAAGTACTCCTAATTGTATAGTCTACGGAGAATTGGGTCGCCATCCCTTATCAATGAGATGTAAAACTGCGAATGGTTAATTACTGGGCTAAGCTTATTGAAGGAAAAGACGCAAAATTATGTTCAATCATGTATAGACTAAGGAATTTATTATTCAATACTGTGAAAGGGTATTCGAAAACAGTGGAATTAATTATTTTTGGAGTGTAAAAAATTCTTTTGATGTTTTGGACAAGCTTCGTGCTTTTGAAAATACTTTTCATACCGTTGATAGTTACGATTTTTCTACTTTATATACTAACCTTCCACATAATCTGATTAAAAAGAAATTTGAATATTTGGTTAAATGGTGTTTTGACAAATCTAAAAGTGATTATATCTGTTCTAGAGTTTCAAAATCATTTAGTAAATCATTTTTTAGTAACGAGACTCAAAAGGGTTACATCAACTGGACTGATGCAGAAACTATTACTGCTCTAAATTATTTGTTAGATAATATTTACATACGTTTTGGTAAACAAATTTATCGCCAAATTATTGGTATTCCTATGGGTACTAATTGTGCGCCACTTATAGCCGACCTTTTCCTATACTGTTATGAATCACAATTTATGGCTAAATTACAAAAAGACCCGAACAAACAGAACCTAATCGAAACTTTCAATTATACTTTTAGATATTTAGATGACATTCTTGCACTCAACAATCCTTCATTTTCTAATTTTATTACAGATATCTATCCTTCTGAATTAACCTTGAACAAATCTAACTTCACCGGTGATAGATGTCCTTTTTTAGATTTAGATTTAAGTATTATTGACGGAAAATTACATACCAAAGTATATGATAAACGTGACGACTTTACCTTCCCTATTATAAATTTTCCTTTTCTTGAAGGAGATGTTCCACTAGCGCCGTCATACGGGGTTTACATTTCACAGTTAGTAAGATATGCTCGGATCTGCAGTTGTGTTTCTGATTTTAATAATAAAAACCGTTTTATTACTGAAAAATTATTAAAACAAGGTTATCGATACCACAAATTAGTAAAATCTTTTTCTAAATTCTTCCACAAGTATCGATCTCTTATTGAAAAATTTAATTGTACACGTCACTTTCTTATAGTGAAAGGAATATCACATCCTGTATTTTATGGTAATGTTTTTTATAAAGCTCACACATTTAAAAGCAATCCAATAGAAATGAAAAATTGGCTTAAAAATTTATTACGGAAAGGATATGAAATGAATATCTTGGTTAAATCTTTGAATTTAGTGTTTTTTGGCAGAAATATTGAAAACTTAATACTCGCTTTAAAACTTCCATAAACGTTTTTACTATTGTCATTTTTAAGCATTATAGCGATCAAGCGTGTCGGTTTTGTGTGATGACACTTCACTAAATCATTATTGCTTGAAGTGTTGTGTCGGATTTAAAATCGATACGTTTGATTTTTTTACATCAGTCGATTGATGATTCTCAGCTAGCTGTCAGTAACAGCGAGTGTTCTATAGAGAGTTCCTTTACCGTCCTTTTGTTTGTTCTTGTTTTTTGTCTTAGGTTCTCTCTAGTAGAATTGGACTTTGATCGATTTGATTTTTATTGTGTGTTTAGTTTTTGTGCTTTGTCTAGGAATATTGATAGGGGGAAGGTTGGGCCCAAAAAACTAGTTTAACCCCGCCACATATTACATGTGCCTGTCCTAAGCCAGGAATTCTTGACAAAGCTTTCGTTTGTACTTGTCTTTTTGATGTTTTCTGTTCCTTGTTTAAGAAGGGGGTCTATCTGTGACTATTTCAGGGCTGGATTTGAATTATATGCATCTTATTTAGACCATGGGCCAATTGCATAACCGCGAGCAGTGCCAAATGGCCTCGTTGAAGGCTGCTGGCGGTTGTCCATTGTGGTTTTTCTAAATTGCCGTTTAATTGTGGGCTGTGTCGCGTACACTTATTCCACATCTCTTTATTTTCTATATTATGTACAACTACTTTCATGTTCGTAATTCAAATTCCAAATGGTTGGCAAAGCTAAAAGACATATTTGACGAATGTGGTTATTCATACATTTGGATTTCACAAAATTTTCGTAACCATGCATGGTTAAAAGCCAATATTAAACAATCGTTAATCGATCAGAACAAGCAAAAATGGAATGAAGAAATACAAACAAGGTCAAAAACGATAAATTATAGGTTGATCAAAGATACTCTCGAGTTTGAAGATTATTTCAGCATTTTAGATGAAAAGAATTGTTGCATCTTATGCAAATTCCGAACAGTTAACCACAAACTACCCATAGAGGCCGGCAGATGGGCAAATATAGATCGCAGTGAGAGAAAATGTACCCTCTGTAATACGGATATCGGAGACGAATATCATTATATCATGACGTGTCCCTCACTAAATAGGAAAGGAAATTATTTATTAAACCGAGATTACTGAGTAGGCCAAATATATATTAAATTTTAAGGAAATTATGACAACTAAAAACAAATCGAATTTATTACATCTGTGCAAATTTATAAAAATAATTAATAACAGAGTAGGAACTCCTGGCTAAACCATACAGTTTGCATTTTTGTATGTCTTGAGTTTGTGTATGTTTTCTCTGTTTTTGTTTTGCAAATCTTGTATATGTGTTTCTTCTCTGTACCTATGTATTTGGTGATGAGAATAAAGATTGTTGTTGTTCAGGAGAAGACTGTGAAAAACTAAAAATAGCATTGCTTAAACAGTCGGGTAGCTCATATTGACTCTAAAAACTGGCACCCCCTTTGCAAAAAATAGTTAAAATCCAGTAAGCGCTACTTAACATACTGTAAACAGTGCCTATTTTGATGTCGAAAAAGCAAAATATTGACAAACAAGACTTAGTACAAGTATTAAACATGATGCTTCTTGAACAAGAAATATTATGATAACATAGCCTGTAATAAACATTGAGCTTTAACTAACGATCAAAATAGGAAAAATAATTTACAGAAAGTACAGTACTTGGGGAAAGAAGTTCATTTTTCTCAGCTACAATGGTAAAAACCGTTGTTAAACTGTAAATATATTGGAAAAGTTTGAATATTATCAAACCACTTATTAGATAAAGAGCCAGGAAGATATTGAAAGATTCCTAGTGAACTACTTTTTAAATCAAAATACACGTAGTAATAACGATGAATGCCATATCTTTATATCATCGTTATCCTTTCAGCAGAAACATTTATTTAGAATTATTTTTATCTTATTTTTCTAAGAACTGAGCTGAAAAATATAAAAGTTTTCTTGTTTTAAATAGTATTATAATATTAACTCGAGCTGGGTTTTAATGCAAACAAAATTATCTAATAATTAATTTTACTATAATTGATACTGAATGATTAACGTAAAATTATTATTTGAGTGGTTATCATATTATATTTGATATGATTATTTCTTAAAGTGTCTTTTAATTATTGTATAAACATTGTCGCGACAAAAAGGTAAGACAAAGAAACCACGCCCCTTAAATTGGAACTTCAAAGAGTTTACCGCCAAAGGAACGAAGCCAATCAAATAATACCTGGCTAATCATTTAAAGGGATATATCGCGGTATCGACGATAACGATAAAACTTCAATGATTTCTTTCAATTCTGAAAATTATATAAAATCTCAGGAAATCAAAAATGGCAACATTCAAGATTTTTATTCTATCAGTCAACAATGGAAGCAGAAATTTTAAGAGAACGTCTTGTAAGAGCCGAGCGCCAGTTCCGTCGAGCCTGTGAGCAGATCGTACACCTCAACTTCAGACTGTCAGCCATGGAGAAAAGGTACGCTAAAGCCAAGAGAGAGAATCACAAGTCGTTCCGGTATTCCCTGAGGCTCCGTATAGCAGTCGCTGATGGTCTACGAGATGTCTACTACCAGTATGCTCACCAGAAAGCCAAAGGTGTCGAACAGCTGAAGACGCTACAGAGACATCTTTAAAGTGACTCCTTCATAGAGTTTAAACAAAAAGGCTCTTTTTAGAGCCACTTAAATATCACAAAAAGAATCTTAGTTATTGTATAGGTACAATTTGTGTTTCAATCAATATTGGGTCAAAAATACATTTTAAAGGAAAAATAAGAAAAAAGTTTTTCCACTATCCTATAGCGATTAAACTAGAAAAAAAATCTAATCGTCTGCTCTTGTCTTGAAATGACAGAATACCATTCAGACATCCATTATAAATTAATGTTTGAGGACAACAACCTACAAATTAGTTAAACTTCATTTAAGAAATAAATTAAAGTTAAAAATATTTTTGTAAGACCGTGCCTCCAATTACCTACACATTACGATATATGGTTTAAATATTTTCATAATGGTTTCTGTGATTTTTAAGCCTTTTGACATTTGGTGATAAATTGTAGCAGAAAAACACTATTTTTATACTGAAAGAAGCAACTTACATACTGAATGAATGGATGTGGTAGAAAGTCCATACATAGATGATGTTTTATTTCCGGCTAATCTGTTTATCATCTCTCAGTCAAAGAAGACTTTAAAAGCTCAAACTATAAAAAAAATCTAAAATAATTTGCCATTGGCGTCCAGGAGCAATGAGTATGAACGAGCATTTCGTGCTTAGTTGTAATTCCACGTACATGTTTAACTATATTTGTTTTTCAACTCGAACTTGCTTAGAATAATACATCAATGAAAAAATAAATTATAAAAATAATGGTAATCTTGCCCGTTAACCTCATAATTCAACATACGAGTAAAAGTCAAAACATAAAAAAATTACTATAAACTTTATTAAAAGAATACGTTTTATCTATTTAGAAACAAGCAAGATACACGTATAAAGCAGTGACTTCTGGTTAAACTTTGGTACATGTACATTTATGTGCAAGTGTATCAGTAGCAAATCTATAAAACATGATAAATAACAGATAGGTGAGAATCTAGTCCTTGGAAATGATATTATTAAGTGCTTGAAAACCAAACACAGCAATAATAATTTCATTTAATTCTATTAATTAATCTATCATTAAAAGTCCTTGTAGGTTTGATTTTAATATTGCCTGTACTTAAGTATTCTCTAACATTCAAAGTATTAAATAAATATGGTAAAGTGATATGATTTTCGATTGTATTCCTTTGAGAAAAAAACCCTCTCAATCTCAGCAACCTGAGGATTAAAATCAATTGTTGATTAATACTTTACCAGTTAACCATTGCAAGTAGTTGTGGGTCATATACGTCAACAAGTCAAAACGGGATTACTTATAAAATAAAATAAAAGCATGGTAAGTTACTCTTTTTACAGATTAAAGGATAATTATGTTGTATAGATTAATGTTTAGAATTAACAGAATTAATTATTGTCCTTGGAATCAAAGTCTAGAATTAAGCTAGGAACTTTTAAACAACTTTCGGCATACATGTATATAAAATCTTAAGAATAATTCAAATGGTAGTAGTTATTCTCACAAAAGGTTACCAAAAGTCAAAATGAAATATGATGATAAGTAGTCGCCAGAAATAAGTACAAATTTTAACCATTATGTGAATTTTCTAAACTGACACTTTTTGTTTTAAATATTTTGCAATTACCTTTGATTTTACTCATTTTACCAATTTTATTTCATTGTTAAACAATATGCTTTTAAAACATTTTTATATCATCTGCATTTATTATATAAATAAAACTAAAATATGAATAATTATAACTTTACTTATGCATTTTCGTTAAACTCAATGTGATGGCACAATTAATATTGAATCCATGAAATATTGGCACAAATGAGCTTCCCCTTCCAAAAAATATACACTCCGCCATAAGTTAAGCGCCACCTTATATATTTTTACAAGTACATTTTCAAAGTAAAATATTCAAAAGCCAGGAAGTTGTAAAATAGGTTTTAAAAGTGTATCCTTAAAACACACATTTCGATGTAATGTTACACCAAGATGTATGGGTCAGAGATAGAAATCTATTTAGTGAAAAGATACTTCAAACAGAACACGATTTAATAACGTCTTAAATGTTTCTTAGAAAAACTTTGACGAAAAATTCAAATTTTGTTCAGTTTAAGTTGTGTGTTCTGTAAGTTGGCTTCGTGTCTTACAGTAAAACATATTGTTAAACCATTTCATTAAAATGACCAAACAAAACCAAGCAGAAATGGTTAAAAAGGGGAATAAATCTTTTCTGGTCAAATTTTAGGCCGAAAACTGATAGAAGGATGCTGTCCTTAGAAAATGGTATTGATATGGAAACTTTTTGCGGCTGAAATTGTGAACTTCAATGTCGTATTAATTTGTGCGAGTAATGGTGTTTGTTTTCTGTACGAAAAATCACTTTTCTGATATCTCATTTTCTGAGAAAACCCATTTTTGAAGAAAAAAAATGTCATTTTGTTACTAAAAAAGTTTACTGACATGTTTCTTTTTCTACTCCAGACAAAACTGTTACGTCATACTTGTTATGATCACACAATTTTTATGACAGAAATGTCTTTCTGGAAACAGTTTTAGCTCATTTTTTAAGTTTTACAAAAAAAAAAGACATTTTCTGAAAACCCATGAATAAAGATTTTTTGCCTTAAATCTCTGATAAAAGATTTTAAACAATCCAAATTTACCATCATCGAAAATTAAAAGTTTTATTTCTACGCGGTTTTAAAGAGAAATTAGCATTTGGAAATAAACATGGTCAGAAAGTCGGGAAAAAGCAGACATTTTTTTTAAGCAGGCCCAAAAATAGCAAAATCGAATAAAAAACGGCATATTTGTCGTTTGATGTGTTTGCCAACGTGACATTTTAAAGAATGTCATGTGTAAGATTCTTTGAAAAACAGATTTTCATGAATTCTCAGCTTCTTCTATTGCTCTCCGAAACTTGAATTAAGGATCGGGTAAAATCAAACAATACTTTGTACCCATATTTTGAAATATTTTTTTGTTTCAAGTTTTGTAGGATGCAAAATTGTTCTTATACCCAAAGGTTCTTGTGTGCAAAAGATCAAAACATTTCAATAAAATATAAAAAGAGGGTGCCATTTAAGGTAGATGGGGTTTCTATCACTGAGCATCTTTTTGCACATCTATCATAACTTTTAATTTTACAATGCTAGCTATTCTAATTGATATCTATTCGGCTAGGTAAACATCAAAATGTATAATTACAACAAAAATTTGGATAAAACTCACCTTCTTTGTGAATTTCAATATTTTCCCGTACTTTTTAAGGGGAGATAATTTGTATAAAAATAATAGGGAAAAAGCACATTTTTCAATTTTTCAAAAAAATTTGCTGGTGAACTTTACTTTTTATTTAGTATATTTAAAAATGAATACAAAACAAAAATTTTCACAATTTATTAGAGAAATCTATGGAGTAGATTTTCTTAGATGAAGAAAATTTGAATTTTCCCTATTGATCCTATATTAAAAGTACCAAAATCATGCATTTTTCAAAGTCATTTCTACAAAAATTCCTTTGGTGAACTTTTAATTTTTTTATGGAAATTTAAAGTACCATTCTAGAGCTAACTGTGGCCAAAATTTAAGAAAATTCTATGGATAAATTTTTAGACACCCCATCTACCTTAAAATGTGGTGGTTCTTAACTTTTGGCGGACTGTTTATGTTGGCGCAAATGATATATTGGCGCAATTAAGTTGTGGCGCAAAAGGACGTCAAATTGGCACAAACGGATATCTCCCTTAATCCCAATATTTCTTTACATTGTTTGCGACATTTTGTTGCAAAAACCTGCTACAGTACTAGTATAGAGAATATTTTAGCTACATGTACTTTGTACTTCTACAAAGGATTTCAATCAGTGGTTTGTTTAATCTGTGAAACTTTTTTTCTCAAATTAAACTTTATTAAAGTATTTGGAATATATATGGAGTATCCGTTGAAATCTCATTAATGCAAGTTTGAAGTGATTTGACGAAAGTGCTTAGATTCACGCCGAATCTGAATTTTAAGATTTTTTTAGTTTTTTTCTTCTTTTTTTTGGGTAATTTTTCACGGATACTTTTTAAAATTCTTACAGCTATAAAAGTGTCGTAAACTCTTTTAATAAGAATTAAAACAAACTTGATCGGGAGGTGAAATTTGCCATTCCTAACAATTCTTAAATCCTTTCCATTTGAAACTTAGTTGTGTTGGGGTGATTTTTCCGTTACACTACTTGTAACTTCATGTATCCAGAATGAATAAACAAAATATTATAAGGTTAATACCAGTAATTACGCAGTGTTGTGTTCACTGCGATGTTTGATTTTAAAAGTTTAAATAATTTCCAAAGTAAATTAGGATTTCGTGGTTACCAATGTGATTTCAGCTTCCTCCATTTTGAATATTGATCAAGACTCTTCAATTGTTTTCCCACGCTTCCTAGTCTAGAGAAGAATACATTCAAACAAAACACGGTATTGTTATACAATTGAATAGGAAAACTGTTTCAACGGCCATAGAAACGCAAACTACAAGACAGTTAAGTTTATCCATAGAAATATCAATTCAAAGAATAACTTTATCGAATTTGTAACATTTTGTCCCCAGCGTTCTCATAGTTGGTTTTTACAGGCACTCGGAAAATGGATTTAACCCTTTCTTAACAATTCTTCGATATTTTCTTTTGCATTTCTAAGGATAAAATTGTGGATAAACTGTGATGTCTTACTATCCAGATAAAAAGTTGCCCATTTTTAACAATTTGGTTTTTAACATATTTTATTTAAATTATCAGAGAACATATAATAGCAAACATACATACATATATAAGCAAATGGACTCGGAAACAAGTCATAACTAGCTTATATCAATTATGTATGAAAGGATAGTCTTTCAGTCCAAAGCTTTATATTACAATTCCATGAAAGCAACAAAATGTCTAGTTTGGACAGCGCAAAAAGTTATATATATCTAGTCAAAGTAAGGTATTGTTATATGTTAACCAGAAATCAGTTTGGATATCCTGATTCTAGTGGCTCCCGCAGGGTTAAAAACGACCTGCGACCTGAGGGCTTTTTAAGGGCGACTTCCGACTTACACTTTATAAAACCGACCTATGCCAAAAAACGACCAGCGACCTCCGCCAAAATGTGCCTTATAAAAGCGACCTTGCTACCTCAGGCACTTTTTAAAAGCGACCTTGCGACCTGAGGGGGGTACCCTGCGGGAGCCCTATCCTAGAACCCCGGTCTTAAATATCGTTAATATAAAACAAATACATTTGTAACTTAAGAGCCTGTTCATGAGAAAACCATGCAAAATTGTAAATTTTGTCCAGTAGCAAGTCTGCTGTTCTGTACGTCTTTTAGTTTTTTTTTTCAAAAAAAGATGCCACTATTAGGCCCCCGAAACCCCTTTTAGCCATGTGCTAAAATGGCAAAATCTCCGTTTTTGTAGTGCTGTAACATGTAAGAGTTGACCAAAAGCAAAGTTACAAATATGTTTTTGTACAGACAATATATCAGTCTTTTGGAAAGATATTGATATTAATAGCCCACCATTTCATTCATGAAATAAAGTTCCCTAAAGTTGGTCTTTTCTGTACATTTAATCAAAATACACAGATATTCCCATCTTTCACCCTTAATCCCAAGTATCTGTCTTTCCCGACCCTTAAATGGTACTTGCATTGTGATCATCTGTTGTATCACATGTTCTAAATGTATTTTGTTTCATAGCAAACACATTCAGATTTTTAAACTGATTCCCTAAAATTTGGATTTTATGTAGAATTATCAAAACATGTCATTGTTTCCCGGGGCTGTGGCTAAGTCAAAATGTAAAATCCCAGCTTGGCTTTTTGATATGTTTGTCCTGATATGTGATTGTTTTTGAATTTCTAAAAGATAACGATAAAAAGTGTTACCCTGGACAATAAATACCCTTAAAGATAACAAATTTAAGCATTTTGAGCAGACGGAATATTGCCAAAGTCCTATCTTATGGTACCAGAGAGGAACCAAAATTATGAATTACGAAAATTGCACTGTACATGTATTTGAAAGACAAAACCAAGCTCCGAAACTTAGCGGCTAACGACTACACTGCTACTCGATGTTTGTTTGGTAAAGAGGCGAGGAACGACCCGAATGGACAAACCTGTGAGGAGTTTGAGACAAAACGTCACTATTTCAAATATATTGTTACAATTGTCATTAAATGTACGTAAACTAAAAAAATCACAATGAAAATGTCTAATTGTCATAATTTTTTTTTGAAATCACTGATGAATAAGATTAATGCTATATATAGCTATTGAGGCCTATATAGGGCGGCCATCTTTGATTTTTCGAAGGAAAAAATTGCCTGAATAAGTCGATCTTATAGGATGGTCTTTCAGTTGCACTAATACCTTATACCTTATACAAATATGAAAACATTGCTATTGGACGATTTTGCATGGTTTTCTCATGAACAGGCTCTTAATTTCTCCTTTTCCATTATATTAACTTATTTTAGTAATAAAGCTGTAAGTTAAATTTATCACATCATATTCAAATGGTTTAGATTAATTTCTTTATAGTACGGGAAAATACACGTTTGTGTAAAAGTGCTTGTAATCCAGAAGTTCGGTGAAAGCGTATGGAACCAAATTGTGTAAGTACACATATACACAAGCTATTACTTTGTAACTAACATTCTAAGAAGAAGCAATAAACTCAAACCTCGAAATCCAAAACCAAACAAGACAAAGATGCACCAATGTCAAGGAACGCTGAAAACATGACAACAAAGACAAATAACAGAACATACATTGTAATAGCGACTAGAAATAAGACAATTATTGTCAAAATGAGAACGAGAGTACACCAAAGGGTTAAGCATTTCCCGCCAGTTACACCACATTTAATAAAAGATTCAATTTTAAAATTAACTTAAACCTGAAAAAAAAATGATGCATGAATTACATTTTAGCACATTCAATAAAAACATTATGTAATTAATGACTTGTTAATAATAGTTAATCGATACTTTTTTTGTTTATAGAGAGGAGTCAGGGTTTGATGAAACAAGAGACTTTCTAATGTTTAAAGCTTATGATGACGAGAAGACAGTAAAACTTATTTTATCTGCATGCAAGATTACGGGTAAAAATAATTTAAGCACTGAAAGATAATGCTGACATATTTAGCATTTCCTGTAAGTAACAGCACACAGAAAACCAAAATTGTACTGTAACCTCTTTCAGTTATTTATTTAATTTGCACGAAATAATATCCGTTTCTAACTCGCGTTTCTAACTCGTATTACATGACTTATTTCATGTCTATATTTTGTAAGACCAGAGGAAACTTTCAGAACTAGATATAATTATAGAGTATTCACTTTGGTTGTTATATTTTCTTTAATTTTGCATGATAACACTGAATTTAATTGTTTGACATTATGACTTGAATTTATATTACAATATGATTTTTTTCTTCATAATTATTTGTGCTACTAGTTATAATTACATTTATATCGTTTTATTCTAGGCTTAGCTTTGGAGACTGTTTTAGAGGCTTTTGGTCAATGTTGGTTGAAGTTTTGTATGGACAATGGGTACGAAGAAATGCTTCGGACTCTTGGAGGAAATTTTACATCATTTGTACAGAATTTGGATGCCCTACACGCTCACTTAGCCAGAACCTACACTGAAATCAAATATCCATCGTTTCGGTAAGAAATGCACACAATACTATGAACCTAATGTCTCTTTCGTATAGATAGGTAAAGTTTAATTCGTAAGTTATCGAGAATTCTTTAATAAACGTTTGGTTTTTATATATCTTTTCACCTCTAATATAAGTGAAAAGAGGTTGATCCACATGCTAAGTTGAAGGTTATGATACAGTTAACTTTGCTTTTTTTGTACCAATCTAACCATGGAAGATAATGTGATGTGGAATAAGTGTATACAACACAACCCGGCCAAGTAAACAAGCGGTATTAAAAAACACAACACAATGAAAGACCATTAGCAGCCTTCATCGATGCTTACGTTAATATTGACACTGTAGGATATGTCGCGTAAACTTATTCAACGTCTCATTATCTTCTATTTAGAAAATAAAATATAAAACGACAAGTACAAGCGCAAGCTTTGTCAAAGATTTCTGGCTTAGAGCAGGCACATATAAATTTTGGTGGGATTAAACCATTTTTTTTGGCATTACATGGCCATACGTGTACTGTCCAGATACACATTTGATCCGGAACATATGTATAAAACAAAACCACATAAAACGTTGAAGTAAAACAAAGCAAATTAACAGCGGAATATATCGAATCAAATCAAATATTCATTGTACGTTATTGCAAAAAAAAGGCGTCAAATAATGGCTGACAAAATACATGTAAACAGACAAAGACAATGAATATAGACAATTATATAACAAATATTTCGGAGAGAGGCTTTCAACGTTGAGCTAATGTTACCACGATTTCACGAGACAACATATTAATTGCTGATGAGACCGAAAAAAACATGAACGAAAAATATGTTTTTTTTTTAAATCTCTGTCCATGTCTTGGTTTCACTCTGCTATTTTTCAGGTGCGAAGCAACAAACAACAGCAATGAATTTTTGCTTCACTACTACTCTAAACGATCTGGACTCTATTTCATTGTACTGGGTAAGATATTTTATGAAAAAAAGATAGACATCCCAAGGAACGTTCTATACATTTTACACAGATGCAACTGGTGTAAGACGTTAAATACGGATTTGGATTAACGCTTTGTTTCACAGTCACTTTATTTCGAATTAATTTTTTTTCCTAATCTCTGCTGCCTTTTTGTATTCTTCTTAAACAATCAGATTCATTCTTCACACGTGAAGGTTAGCACTGCTGGTGGAGTTTTAATTCCCCCAGGTTAGCCCGCTCCGGCACCAACACTTTTGAATTGGAGAAAACATCAAAGCTTTAAATTATCCGTCTAAATTTCAAAATTGTCTAAACCCTAAGGTTCTTCCTACCACAGACATAGGTTGATTATCTTAGTAATAATTTGGTTCCCCAGTTTGGTATTTTTGGTTTTATTGTTATATGCTCTTCATATTCATATAATGTTTGGCATTTTCAATATTTTTGGAAGAGCGCCTCTGATGAGTCTTGAATAGACGAAACGCGCGTCAGGCGTAGCAAAATTTATTGTCTGGAACTTTGTTGTCATTTGTATTTCGAACACACGTGAAGGTTAGCGCTGCTGGTGGAGTTTTAATTCCCCGAGGTTAGCCCGCTCCGGCACCAACACTTTTGAGTTGGAGAAAACATCAAAGCTTTAAATTATCCGTCTAAATTTCAAAATTGTCTAAACCCTAAGGTTCTTCCTACCCCAGACATAGGTTGATTATCTTAGTAATAATTTGGTTCCCCAGTTTGGTATTTTTGGTTTTATTGTTCTATGCTCTTCATATTCATATAATGTTTGGCATTTTCAATATTTTTGGTAGAGCGCCTCTGATGAGTCTTGAATAGACGAAACGCGCGTCAGGCGTAGCAAAATTTATTGTCTGGAACTTTGTTGTCATTTGTATTTTAAGAAAAATCAAACCCTGTTTAAGTTCAATGATCGGCCCCTTACTACTTTTCTTACTCTATTATTCACACTGATTTGACGGAATTCATGAATACCTAATTGTCTTCATTGCCAATACTTTACTGTAGGTGTTATACCAACAATTGCAAGTACACTATACAACCAGAAGGCTGACATAACACTTGAAAAGGTCACGAAACAGGACATTGAAAATGGACAACTAGATGAGCACGTCATATTTCGAGTAACACTGTCAAAGAAGGAAGAAGACCTAGAGCTTCAAAACAACAAGGAGGAAATCTGTATAAAACCAACCTTTCCTAAACAAACAATTATCCAAGCCAGACATTTTTGTAATTTATTCCCCTACCATATGATCTTTGATGAGAACTTTGTCATCAAGCAGTGTGGGGCTATGATCCAAACATTGCTCATGACTAGAATTTACGCAGGAACAACCCTTACCTCACTTTTCAAACTGACATATCCGAGACTAGAGTTCAACATGGAAAACATTCTGGCTTTCATCAACAGTGCTTTCCTGTTATCATCTGTTAAACAAAGGAATGGACACTCTCTTGTACTTAAAGGTACACCAATGTATATTGCTTAAATGTTTATGAACAAAAGTCAATGTAAATGAAATTAAAGAATAAGTTTAATATCCACATTTCAGTGAGGTGACAATGTCAGCTGAAAGAATTCAAAAGTAAAAAATTACTTAGACAAGCCCTAATGAAAACTGGGCACGAACCTCAATGCTCAGCTGGAATTTTGAATGTGAGGTTTCATTTTACAAAAAAGTTGCTATAAGACACATTACAAATAATGAGAATATGTGCTGTTTAAACATTTACAGTATGATGTTTTTTTCCTTCAATTCAATATAATGCCTTAAATTACATTTTCTATACATGCTAGCATTAGGTGTTCACAAATGTAAGTAACATTTTTCGTTTATAGGCCAGATGAGATGGTTGTCTGATATTAACCACATGGCTTTCATTGCATCCCCTTGTATATCTAGCCTGGATGAGTTGAAGGCAATCAACCTCTACATATCAGATATCCCCTTGTATGACGTCACTAGAGAACTTATTCTGCTCAACCAACAGCGTATGGCTGAAATGGAAATAGCGTAATCAATTCATTTTTAATTATCATAACTATAGTATAAATCCCAATGTTCCAATTTGATTTTGCTTATTTGTATAATTTTGCATAATTTTTTAATAAATATCAATAAATAGAAACTAAAACAGCAAAAATGAATAAGGTGAAAACTTAATATACATTTAAGAACAATAAAGACTTGTGAATATCTTTGTAGTACGATCTTTATAATGTGCTAATATTAAATCAAAATGTCTTCATTTGTCATTGTATGATGCCAATATTGAATTAAGTTCAACATTAATTTACAGCAAGAAACTTGATGAAACAACTGCAGACTTAACGAAAATGTCAAAGGCTCTTGAGATTGAGAAGAAGAAAACTGATGAGTTACTGCATGAAATGCTACCATCAAAGGTTGCTACTGCTATTCTGGCAGGTCAAACTGTTGATGCAGGTACTATTAAATAAGATCAAAATTTTGTAATTGCAGAATAGAAAATTGTAAGTTGCCGTTTTGATACAGATAATCCACCTTTTTATCAGCATGTTATTACTTTGTTGATTGAAATGGCACTTTGATTTTTTTAACTCCATAATGTCGGTGAAAAGATTATTGACAACTTAATTGACAACTCCCTGAAAATAAAATAATTCATTATGCAAACATCACGATCGTTAAACATTAAGGATCTCTTGGCTATCCAGAACCCGAAAAAAGAATTTTACCTCTTAGTCAATTCTTTATCAATATAAATGTATGTGTGTTTCATTTCAGAAAAGTTCGAAGGTGTTACCATCTTATTTAGTGATATTGTGACGTTCACAAATATCGCATCAGCCTGTACCCCAATGGACATAGTAAACTTACTCAATACTCTGTACAACAGATTTGATAAGCTGACAACTATACATGACGTTTATAAGGTAAAATAAAAAGCTACGCCGAGCGCAGCATGATACGACCGCAACAAATTAAACCCTGTACGTTTGAAGCCAAATATGGATAGTCAATTGCTTTGGTCACATGCAGCTCATGGTGGACTTACAAAGCTTTTTGACACAGGCATCCTGTGGTGGACTTTAAAATGCATATTTGACACATTCATATATATCTACATCAACATCAAATTGAAAAAAGTCTTGTGATATGTTTGACCCTCTGACCCCTACTTTCTCTAAAACCCTAAGAGATATTGCAAATCTGACTGAAAAAAATACAGGCAGGGATTTGCACAAGGATTCCAATGGAAAAAAGATTTTGAAAATGGGACCAAAAATAAAAAAGTTGAGTTTATGGCCGTGGGCCGTCTTTGCCCCCTGTCGCAATTGAACAGTGAAATGTATACCAAAACGATTGACACATCTAGTTAACATAATTTAATGAGCAATTTAACAAAAAAAGAATTTTCAAAATTGAATGAATAATAAACATTCAACAACAGTTTTGTCAATAGACCCGTTTTAGCCCCTTTTGACCCTTTTTTCTAAAATTGTAGGGGCCAAAACCCCTTAATACAATACCAACCTTTTTTTTTCTGGATATAATCATCATATTGAAATATCATAACAATTATCTGGCCCTCTAGAACTAATTTTTTTGTGTAAAACTATTTGCTGTAACAAACTTTTAAATAATGACGTTTTTTGACCCTTCGACCCCTATTTTCTCAAAAACAGTAAGAGATATTGCAAATCTGATTGAAAAACGCAGGCAGGGATTTTCACAAGGATTCCATTGAAAAAAAAAATTGAAAATCGGACCACAAATAAAAAAGTCGATTTTTGGGTTGTGGCCCCTTTTTGACCCCCTGTAGCAATGTAAAGATGCGAAAAATATCAAAATCATTGACACATTTAGTTGACAGAATTTAATGAGAAATTCATTAAAAAAAGAATTTTCAATATTGAATGAATAACCAACATTTTACAACGGTTTTGTCAATTAACCCGTTTTAGCCCCTTTTAGCCCTTTTTTCTAACCCGGTAGGGGCTACAAACCCCAAATTCAATACCAACCTTCCTTTAGTGGTTACAAACATCATATCAAAATTTTAAAACAATTGGTTAACATTTACTCAAGTTATCGCACGGAAACCAAATGTTCCCAGACGACGACGACGACGACATCGCCATAACATTATACGATCGCAAATTTTGCGGTCGTATAAAAAATAACTGACCACTATACCTTACATGAAAAAGGGACAAATGAAAAACAAATCACTATCATGTTATGTTATTCATGATTTTTACAAGGTAAAAATGAGTCACTTTACATAAGGTGTAGAAGGTAAAAATGATAAACTGACCACTAAGCATGGGTCATTACAACATGTACAACATGTACAAAATCAACGAAGATCAATCTCAATGTACAAGAGAAAAGACTAAACAAGGAAAACATTAGAAAAAAAAAGACCACAGTTTTTCTGACTTGGTAAAGGAATTTTAAAAGAAATGGTTGGTTAAACCAGCTATTGGTGCGCCAAACCTCCTTCCTCTGCTATCTTAGGGTCCGGTAGAGTACCACAACACGGTTGTAAAGATACAATAGTGATATTGGGGTTAATCATCTCAGTACAACAATCACATTAAAACAATCATTAATCATTGCGTTTGACATTATTTTGAGTTTGTCCACTCACTAACGGCTGATACATGATAACAAAGAAAGATTTTCAAAATCGTATGGACATAAAACTATTTTCTTATACTCTTGGTATAATAGTCAATCGGCGCGAGACAGCGGTGTCGGATAAAAAAAAACCTGCAAAAATTGTACAAGCCATGACATATCGAATAAGGTGTGACATATAAACACCGTAAGCAGGTAAAGTAGGTATGTTACTTTTCTGGTTAAGGAAAAAAAAAATGAAAATTAAAGTCGTTTCTTTTTATCGTTAAGTGCTGCGATGATTACCCTGGTCAAATTCGAGATGCAAATCCAAGAATCACATGAAGCCATTGGATTTCATAGTTTCTTTAATCTCTTCTTCTGGTGGATATATCAAAGGCTTCAAATGATAAACAGATAATTGTACATAGAGTGTACAAAGTAATCATGGATTCATCACCTTACATAACGTGTACAAGGTAGAAATGACCAACTGAACTTTATACATCGTGTGCAAGGTAATGATAATGATACTCAGGGTGAAAATAAGAAACTGGCTACAAAACATGATAATTTGAGAAGCCTCCTGTCAACACGTTATACTCCCAGTCATGATTGGAGGGGGTAAAATTTGTATCTGATGTAAGAACATTTTTTATTTCCTTATATTAACTGTTTTAGGTAGAAACCATTGGAGACGCCTATATGGTCGTCCGAGGAGTCCCCATCAAAGATACTAACCACGCCGAGAACGTTGCTAATTTCTCTTTAGACATGGTAACGGAGGCAGGTCAGGTAAAATCACCTGCCACAGGAAAACCTATCCAGGTACAATGACTTTATTTGACATTTCCCTATGGAAAATTTATATTTCTGTTTACTTTAAACATCACTTTTCTACTTTAAAAACAAATAAACAAAGGTAATAATAAAAAAAATACCGAACAAAGTTCCTATAATTTGAAAAAGCCCTTTGACAATTTTTTTTTCAGACGACACTTATTAATAAGCTTTCGGTGTGGAAATGTGTTGTACAAAGTTGAAAAAATCGAAATTTTGCAACGTTAAAAGTTACATTATACACAGGTATAAAACAAAAAATGATACCGGTAGAATAAATAAAGTAATTGGACTAACTGTGATCAGAGTACTAGGATTTTACAGTAGTCCTGTGTCGCTGGTGTTTTATTTCTGAGCAGAGAAGGATATCATAGCATGCCTGTGGAACTCGGTGGTGTTAGGTTAACGATGCCTCGTATACATATCAGATCAGATAAGGATTTCATAGCAGCCTTGATTGGTTTTAAATATGCCTAATTCTTGATTGTTATTTTTTTCAGATCAGAGTAGGATTTCATAGTGGTCCTGTTGTCGCTGGTGTTGTTGGGTTAAAGATGCCTCGATATTGTCTCTTTGGTGATACTGTGAATACGTCCTCCAGAATGGAGAGTCATGGAATCGCAGGAAGAGTGCATGCCAGCCCTACTGCAACGGCGTATGTCACATGTTTTATTTTCTTTGTGTGTGCGACGGTTTAATCCGTTTCTGCTATGTTGATATTTCAATATCAACAAAACTTGAGCGTTTTTGCTTTAAAAAAACAATTTCTCAAAATATGATCTACATTTTACATAAATACGTTTATAGAGCGACCTAATTATAGTTTAAACAAATAGTACATTTTTGTCGATCAAGACTGACTTTTGGTTTACAATATTCACATATTTATTGGCTTTATACCAAAAATTTCAAATTAATTTTCCCTGGCAATTTCCCACTCCATCTATTTAGAAAAGTCTGGATGTTAGAAGCCCATATTAGTATTTGAAAGGTCAATTTGGGTAGTAATTTGAGGTAAAACATGGGGAAATTGGATCAATTTATTTTGTAGAACATTGTATAGAAAATCTGGACCAAGTGGTTGACCCATTTTTACTCGTTCGTAAATTTTGTTGTTAACATTAAATAGATTATTGATGATCTGTTCATAATTTTAGGCTTTTGATTGATAAGCCATACGTATTTCGTGACAGAGGAAAAAATAAGATCAAAGGCAAGGGGCTGATGAACACATACTTCCTAGTTGACCGGGCTGATAAAAAATACCCTGAACCTGACGACGAGTACAAAAACTGTCCAATAACGAAAACTGTTGATCTTCACATAGAACCAGAAGATCTTACAAAGATAATGAAAAACGAACCAGAAGCTGTACCAAAGCAAAAAGAAGACGAAATTAAGGCTCCTGCTCCAACATCCCAAAATGGCAACACGACCGGAACTGAGAAGGAGACATCGCACGAGAAAGCACCTGGTACATCAGTTACAACCAGACCTATACCAAGAGGAAAGAAGCCACCATTGTTAAAGCAAGACAGCTCAACCTGTATAATATCTTGAAATATCTTTTCTGATCTCTGAACTAAGATTGAACTAATTGTCCTTTATTTGAAAAACAAAATGTTTATTTGCATGTTCCCCAGCCAAGAAGTAGACATATGTTTTTTAATGTAGTTGTTGTTTTACATTGTGTTGTCAACTTGAATCATGTTACACATTTTTAAACACAGAAAATGAATTTTTCCATCAATTTTGTCTACGCCAAGCCTTATATATACAATTAAAATGTGAGA
>OZ020303.1:72393463-72548489 GCA_963971305.1 Arcuatula senhousia
ATCAAGAAAGGGTACAGCGAGGATAAGAAGGATATATTTAAATAACTTTTATTTTTTTTGCTACCACATTATTGTGAAAGTCATTGATACAAATGAAATAAATTTAGCTTAGTTAAATTGCTTGTGAGGATTGCATTGTGTTTACACCTACAAAATAATTATATACAACAAATCAAAGTACTGAAAGTACTGGTAGCCGAGGCAATCTACAAATTTTAAATTGTGTATGCGTTGCAAAAAATAAAAATAAAAAGCAATTGTTTGTGTAAAAGGGATTGATTGTCACAAGGATTCCAATGAAAAAAAGATTTTGAAAATCGAACTAAATTTTTAAAAAGTTGATTTTATGGGCTTGGCTTTGTCTTTGGTCACCTGTAGCAATGTAAAGGTGCAATATATATGAAAACCACAGACCTATTAAGTTGACAGCTTATAATGAGGAATTAAATAAAAAAGAATTTTGTAAATTGAATGAGTGATAAAAATTCTACAGCCGTTTTGTCAATACACCCATTTTAGCCCCTTTTAGCCACTATCCCCAAAAACAACACTGTTCTTCCTTCAGTGGATATATTCATCATATAAAAGCTTCATAACAATTGGCTGGCCCACCACAATTTTATTTCTTGTGTAAAACAAATTTGCCTCAACAAACTCTAAAACATGGCGTTTTTTGCCACTTCAATCCTTTATTTCTCAAAAACGATAAAAATATTGCAAATCTGATTTTAAAAAGTAGGCAGGGATTTTCGCAAGGATTCCAATGAAAAAAGAAGTTTCAAATCGGATCGGAACTCAAATAAAAAGTCGATTTAAGGCGGAAGTCCCCTTTTTGACACCCTGTTGCAATGTAAATATCCCATTAGGCCATATAAAAAAAACACGCGTGTTTCTATTACTTTTTTTGTGTTGACCCATCGGTTCAACTGAATTGATAGGTTCTATACAGCATATTTGCTACAGCTTATCTTTTGCAGGCCAACGAACAACTTCCTCTGTATAGTTTATTACAACTTCTTTTTTTAGATGAGCAAGCAACGTTTAATTCTGTAGGCTAACCAAACACCTTATTTTAAATTAAACGAGTGATAACCCATAAGAAGAGGTTGTGAAAATTATGTTGAATTTTAAACTTTTGTTGAAGTATAAAGCTAAACAATTTAAAAAGCATAAGATTTCTCTCATTCTATAGGAAAACCATACAAATTAACAAGCTTGCTACAGGTTGCAAATGCCCCCCTTTCCACATTACAGTATTTAGAATTTTACTTTGACAATAATCTCATTATTATTTATGTTATTTCATATGACTTGTAAATGTCTACCAATACCAATATGTAAGAATTTTGAAAGATTTTTTTACGACACAATCAAGATAAACTAGTGATAACCTTGTGTAATGAACTATGCTTGTGTAAGAAAATAAATAATAACAACAAAATATAAGTTTTTTGGCTGATTATTTGTCATAGCTATAATCAAAGCAAATGCATCAAATTGGTCAACATACAATTTTGTTGACAAAATAACATTGAAGGATAACCAATCAATGTAGCAAATATTCAGTCAGTGAATGTTCTGCTAGGATAATCCAACACAGATCAGCTTTCAAAGATAAATTCCGCCCAATTCGAAATTGATTAAGTCCAGTTCTGTAAGGATACACCAACACAGATCTTTATTCGTTGCAGCATCTCAATATGGACGATCCACAAATATCAAACAATTGAAGCTATGACGATTAACACGATCTGAAAATATAAACAAAAAGGCACAGCAAAAGAACACAAATTTGGGATTGGGTGGGAGGGTTTTGAAATCGGAATCCTATGTCCTCTAATACAATTTGTTTGTGTGAGCAAGATGCTATAAACTGGCATGCTTTATACAATAAATTTTGCGCCAAAAACCTGCACGATCTGATGTCACGTATCTTAACTTTACTAACGAAGGCAATATATAAAATGCGGATATGATTTGACTTAAAGTGGGCATCATGTAAAAAGTGGGATTTAAATTCAATAAAATAAATCAAATTAATATTGATTATTAAATTTAATTATTTCATATGACTTGTAAATGTCTACCAATACCAATATGTAAGAATTTTGAAAGATTTTTTGACGACAAGTGATAAATGATGCCCACAATCAAGATAAACTAGTGATAACCTTGTGTAATGAACTATGCTTGTGTAAGAAAATAAATAATAACAACAAAATATAAGTTTTTTGGCTGATTATATATAATTATTTGTCATAGCTATAATCAAAGCAAATGCATCAAATTGGTCAACATACAATTTTGTTGACAAAATAACATTGAAGGATAACCAATCAATGTAGCAAATATTCAGTCAGTGAATGTTCTGCTAGGATAATCCAACACAGATCAGCTTTCAAAGATAAATTCCGCCATATTAGCATAAACCTTTATGCTAATCCGCCATTAATTTATCAGACAAAAATTCAGCCAAAAAACAAAGCCAAAAATCCAAAGCTTAAAGTAAATCAAATAAACGAATTGAAGCAGCAAATTATAATTAAGATGCAAATGAAATCAAATTATAAATATTCAAAGCATAATTGAGACAAATTAACAAAGCACAGGTAACAATAATTGTTCAAGACAAGTCTGTATAGCGTTGATAAAAATGTCATTTTCAAGAAAAGAAAGATGAACACCATCCTTTGCGTAAAGCGCTGGATGACCATCCTGAAGATCAGTGTGTTTAATAATTTGGGCATTGCCTTTATAATAGTACGTTCTCATACCCCTGTTTATTCTCTTACGAGCTCTATTCATTTTATCAGTTGAGTGATATCTCCACCGGCTACGTGGCAACATCTGGGAGTAAATAATCTCAGATGTCGGAAGCATTTTACTTAATATGTATGTAACAAATATCAGGTGAACTAATACTTCTCTTGTAGAATGAAGGCCTATGTCGTTGGCCCCACAATGAAAAACAAGGGCATATGGTAAACCGTGATCCCTTATCATTCCCAAAACAAGAGGAACTAGTGATGAAATTGTCATCCCGGGAATTCCTTCCCAAATTATATTTCTGTCAAGACCAAGATTTATACCAGTCGGCCTAGATATGGTGTGCTTTTCAGCCCTTGCAATTATGGAAGACCCAATAATCCATATGTCTCTTGTGTACCACCCTGAAATTCAAATTTGCCCAAATATTAAAACCTTATATATTTATTGAATGCCTCCGATTTCCATCGTCCTAGTTTTTTTATTTCATCATCGAATTTGCCTTGAATTGCAAAAGATGTAGCAGCACCTATTCGGAAAGAATGAGTATTAAAATCGTCTGGATTCAAATTAATAAACTTTATAGAAGATTTTAAAACTGAAGCAACTTGCGACCTTGTTAATAATTTATGATCTAGATGACAAAACAACGCTCCATTGACTTTCGGTCTTTCATTTAGGTAATAACCCATGTTTTTAACTGGACAAATAATCTGACAACTGTTGGGATAAATTACAAACTGAGTCGAATTTGCAAATTGATCTGTTTTTGAAGATGGCAATCTCAATGTTAAAAATTTTCCATTTTGTTCTAAATTAACATCTTCAATTTGTAACATATGGTGCTGAGAATTTGGAGATAAAGCGAATTCTCCCACTCTTAAAAAACTAAAAAAAAGCCAAAGTAAAAGAAGCAGCAAAAAGTTTGGCTTCAAATGAAGAAGTACAAACAATACGCAAAACTGAAATAATTTTTTGTAAAATTTCAAACGTAATTGGTTTTCTTGCATCGATTCTCTTATTGATTTTTTCCATACCAAATAACATTTTTGAAACGATAAATGATTTAGTTGTATCGTTTACTCCCATTATTTTCATCCTAAAGCTCAATCCAGAAATGTACGATTTAGCAGTAGCTGCTTTATATTTCATTTTTTCTAAATAAGCAATGAAATTTACCAAGTCTGACAAAGGAACTGGCCATATGGATTGCAAGTTAAAAGAAATTCTAAACTTTTCAAAGGCATAACAAGCCGACTCATAAACTTTCCAAGTGTTTTTTGAAATAGAATTTTCTATTAAACGAAAGTATTCTGTCTCAAGAATTCCCAAAACTCGAATGGAATCATTGTGGACAAGGCATCCGCTGTTGGTTCCAACTCCCTGAATCTCTGAAATTGAGCACGAGATATAGCATCAGCTATTGAATTACGTGAAGAGTTAATATAAACGGCTTTTAAATAAAAATTCCCAATGAGCGAGTTATACACTATAAATCGTAGTACCTTAAGTACCCTTTCTGATTTTGAAGTCATCGCATTTAACACGGAAACTACCGCCATATTATCAATATGGAACAGAATTTTCTTTCTGTAGAACTTTTTGTGCCACAAACAGACTGCTAAAGCAATTGGTATTATTTCCAAAAATGTCATATCTTGCATTAATTCTGAGCTATCCCAATCACAAGGCCAAGGGAAATAGCACCAACTACCCATACAAAATACACCACAACCATTTTTACTTGAATTAACTGAGCTTCCCTTACCAGCACTATCAGTATATAAATGTAAGTCGACATTTGAAATCCAATTTTTTTCCAAAATATACGAAATGCCATTGAAATTTTCTAAAAATTGTTTCCAGACCATTAGATCATCAAACATGGTTCGTGTTACTCTGATAAAATGATAAGGTTTTGAAGCTTTTGATGTAGCCATGTACAAACTCCTACTAAATGCTCTTCCAGCTGGAAGAGCTCTGGTGCAAAACGCCAAGCTGCCACACAGTGATTGTAACTGCTTAAGGGCCACTCTCTTTGAAAATAAAACAATGTTGATATTTTTAAGTAATTCTTTGACCTTATTATCAGGTATTCTTATTAACATTTCAATTGTATCCAAAATTAAACCTAAATATTCCATGACTGTAGATGGACCTTCAGTCTTTTCATGGGCTATTGGCACATTTAATCGCTTGCATACCAAATCAAAAGTTTCCATTAATTTTTTGCAATTACAAGTATTTGCTTCACCGGCAAAAAAGAAATCGTCCAAATAATGGTCTAAGTTTTCATTACCACTTTCTTGGGTAACAAGCCAATGTAAAAATGTTGAGAACTGCTCAAAGGTTGAACAGGAAATAGGACAACCCATAGGTAAACATTTATCAATATAATAATCTGATCCTATTTTAAAACCTAAAAGGTCAAAATCGCCAGGATATATTGGTAATAATCTAAATGCTGATTTGATATTTTTTTTAGCAATAAGAGCGCCTTTGCCTAATCTATTAACAATAACAACTGCATTATCAAATAAAGAATACTGAACTTTAGTAAATTTCTCGTCAATAAAATCATTGACACTGCCTAATTTAGGATATGACAAGTGTGTAATTAATCTCCAGCCTGAAGTCTTTTTAGGGACAACACCTATAGGTGAGCACCTCAAATTGGAAATAGGTCTCTCAGATTTAACACGGAAACTACCGCCAAAAACCTGCACGATCTGATGTCACGTATCTTAACTTTTCTAACGAAGGCAATATATAAAATGCGGATATGATTTGACTTAAAGTGGGCATCATGTAAAAAGTGGGATTTAAATTCAATAAAATAAATCAATTTAATATTGATTATTAAATTTAATTAACTTTGGTCAACTCGAAAGTCAAAATAGTATTATTATACAAACATCGGAGATGAATACAACTTAATAGGCAAAATCTGTCCTGTAACTCCTGTAGAATTTATCAATTTAAAATAAATTTCATCGAAATCTTTTAACAGTACCAGAGAAGTCACACTTACATTTTTTGGTAAAATTGCTTTTGGTTCTACAATTTTCAGAAAAAGATCGTTTTGTAGTGCATTTTGAAAATAAATATATTCATTGGTTAGAAAGATCGAAAATTTGGTTGATTTAATTTTTTTTTAATGAAAAATAACTTGGTGTACCACCATTGCACCTAAGGCTTTCAACTATAAACAAGTGTTGCGGGATTTCCAAATCAATGACCTCAAAGCAAAACCTCCAGACTGTACCTGTGAAAAGTCCCCATTCAAATATAGTCCCTCTGGCCACGTTATCACTGGTGACCTCAACATCGTGGAAAATGACTTACTTTGCGATGTTTTGGCTAAAGGACCTAAATATCGTGAGCCAAGACGAATCAACTGGAGCTATAATTTCAAAACAGTTATGGATTCGGTTGAGGACTATGCCAGAAAATGGGCAAAAAAAGAACAGGAGAAAGAATGTGACGTTTTGTCAGAATGGGTAAAAGCTGTGAGGTCATTGGTTTTGAAAAGAATCAATTCTTTGATAGGCTCAATGAGCCTTCAGGCAACATCCATTTTCAGCAATGCTGATGTTGCCAAAACATTGTCCATCTTACATGACAAATATGTTGTTGTACCGGCAGACAAAGCTCCAAATAACATCATTTTTGTGTGCAAGAAACACTATATTGACTGTTTGACAGCTGAACTGGGGTTTGGTTGTACCAGCAATAGCACCACTAAGGAGGAAATCATTGACAATCACATATCTGTCATATCCTCCTTCGGCCTTTCTGTTGGTGGCAATAATGATGACATTCCATCCCTGTATTGGATTCCTAAATTACATAAAAATCCATACAAACAGCGCTTCATTGCAGAGTCATCCAAATGTACAACTAAGCCTCTTTCAGTTCTGTTGACTTCAATACTTACGGCAATAAAATCCGGCCTTCAGAAATATTACTAGTGTTGTTATTCTAGAAATGGTGTCAATCAAATGTGGGTCCTGAAGAATTCGAAAGAACTTTTTTTTATCTTTATTGATGGAGATTCTTAACTCTAAATCAGTTTCATCTTGTAACAGCATCAAAACATTCGATTTCTCCGCACTTTACACTTCTATTCCACACGAACAACTGAAATCGCGATTGGCACAGCTGATTAAACGCAGCTTTTTCAAAAAGAATGGAAAACGCAGGTACAAATATCTAGTAGTCGATTATAGTACCAAGACTTACTTTGTCATCAATGAGTCTAAGAAAAAGAACAAATTTACATAAGACCAAGTAATCGACATGCTCAACTTTATTACAACACATTTGTTCAGTTTGATAGACGTGTTTTTCAGCAAACAAAAGGGATTCCAATGGGCACTAATTGTGCACCTTTGCTTGCTGATTTGTTTCTTCATTCATATGAGGCAGACATCTTACAATCTCTTCTAGACAAAAAAGACCGAAGACTAGCTCTCTCTTTCAACCTCACGTTCCGTTATATTGATGATGTCCTTTCACTAAACAATTCTCGATTTGGTGACTTTCTCCATCTCATATATCCACAGAAGCTTGAGACAAAGGACACAACGGATTCTAGGAAGTCTGCTTCATATTTAGATCTACATCTCGAAATTGACTCTCAAGGAAGACTTTCAACAAGGCTCTATGACAAACGTGATGACTTCAACTTTTCAATCGTCAACTTTCCCTTCTTGTGTAGCAACATACTGTCCGCTCCAGCTTATGGAGTCTACATTTGTACGTATCTCAATTGATTCGTTACTCCAGAGCATGCGGGACTTACATCGATTTCCTTAGCAGAGCGACACGTCTGACGCAAAAATTGCTCACACAGGGTTATGTTGCTCCTCGGTTGCTGTCTTCACTAATGAAATTTTACGGAAGACATCATGCACTTGTAGACAAATATGGGATTTCGATCTCTCAGATGAGTGCAGATGTTGGTTTGTCATAGGGTTTTATTTTGTCTTTCTTTACCGGATATGACACGCTGAATGGACTATTTGCAACGCGACGGGTGTGCTATAGCAAACAGGAACTGCTTACTCTTCCGGAGCACCTGAGTTCACTCTTGTTTCGACTGGAGTTCGCGTTGTTGATTGATATTCAGTATTTTGTGTTTCCATGTTTTACATGTTGTCTGTTTTTGTCCCGTTCTTGTTGGTGTTGACTGGTTTTGTCTCTGCCCTTTCGGACTTTTGACATTCGGATACCCCATTGGTACCTCTGCTTCTAAAAAAATGTTTACAGAAAATTCATATTTAAGCCTTATTTTCAAAATCAATTATGGTAAAAATGAATAAATTCTTTATGAAAGAACCGTTTACAGAACCATTATCTCTGATCAAATAAAAAAAGTTATGAGGATTTGAACTTTGGGTAAATAATTTAACCTGTACATCGATGTTTGTTTAATACACTGTTTTCCAGTTAGACACTTAATGAGATGCAAATTAGTGAATACGACTTCACTATAATGATCGGCGAACACTATAAACAAAATATCAATCCGCATTTGTATTCTTTATAAATCATTTAATACTATCGCATCAGATAGCTATAGGCGTCTTACATACTTGTACAAAATTTGAAAACTAAATAAATAAGTTTTATAACATAATTGCGAGTTAAGCGACGAAAAAACAGATCTGGAAAAGGACTACATTGCAAGCGTGTATTGATATTTCTATTAATAGGTTTTTTTGTGAACCGCCGGAAAAACCAACTGCTAGCTTATTGAAAGGCTATCGTAGCTAAAGCCGTAGCTAATCGCTAGCGATTACCCCGGCTAAAAATGCGATCGCATGATCCATGTAACATGCGTTGTGCCGTAGCGGTTCGTGTATTAAATGGAATCATAATTCTATTAAAACACAATACACGATTTTATTTTCAAAAGTAGATAAAACTGATAGTAGCGAGAATAACAAATGTAGAGAGAGTGGAATTCAGTGAGATCAATGTAAAACAGGAACTCAACCTTCCTTGGTTCTTAAATGAATTTACTGCACAACTTTCTATTTTTACTTTGCAACTTTCCGTAGTCCTATAACATAAGACTTCGTATGGGGCACGACGTTTTCATTTGGATATTTATATGTGCCCCTCGTCCTATAACATAAGACTTCGTATGGGGCACGACGTTTTCATTTGGATATTTATATGTGCCCCTCGAAGTCTTATGCCGGAAGCCATTTTTCACGTAGCATTTTCGAAATGTCAAAGTTTCGAGTGTTTGGAGTTTTATTTACTTAAAGTGATATAAATATATGCTAACTATGCTATTTAC
Source organism: Arcuatula senhousia (assembly GCA_963971305.1). Taxonomy (NCBI): domain Eukaryota; kingdom Metazoa; phylum Mollusca; class Bivalvia; order Mytilida; family Mytilidae; genus Arcuatula; species Arcuatula senhousia. The sequence continues at coordinate 72,402,540 of OZ020303.1, forward strand.
CTTTAGACTGATACTAAATCCAATCTACAATAACACTTTCTTCATCTGAAAGCGAAGTTCATGGGTGCCGCCATGACATAATTTGAATAGCAGATACAAATAACGAAATTGTTCGGAAAACGAACTTACCACTATATCGTGTTTATTACATCATGAAGATATCATTATATTTTTATCATTATTGTTTTCCAAGTTTATTAAAATAATGAAAGCTGATTTCCACCCTTTAGTGTAAATAATACTCTTAATTTTGTTTGAAATAATTGAACTTTATACAAATATTTAATAGCACTGTAGAAAGGTAGTCCTATAACATAAGACTTCGTATGGGGCACGACGTTTTCATTTGGATATTTATATGAGGGGCACATATAAATATCCAAATGGAAACGTCGTGCCCCATACGAAGTCTTATGTTATAGGACTATGTAGAAAGGGAGAGCGAGGCAATTCTCATCCACCTCAAGCTACTAGAACTTAAAGTCTGAACTTTAAGTTCCTTATCGTATCGGCGCAAAAAATTATTTATGGCCCGGGTACGGGCCATACTTAAATGTTGGTAAATTTGTTCATGTTGGTTTCCATGGAAATAAGAACTTCCGCTTCCTTTTTCTAGAAAGATCTCAAGAAGCAGGTTGTGTTTTCTTATAGATTGAATTTAAATCGTTTAAAAAATCACATGCATCTTACCTTTTTAGCAAAATAATCGTTGAATAATTGAATCTTTAAAAACAAATACAACGTCTTGTACTAATTTGATACACATTGATCGATTTTGCGCTGCATTTACACAGTTTAAAAAAGTTCTAAAAAAGAAAATGTTAAATCGGCAACAGTTTAAAGAATTTATTGCTTGTTCTAATTTTTTTATTAGATTTCATCAAAGCATTTATTGGATTTATGTTCTGATCCCCATTTGTTTTGTTCAATCAATTAAATGTAAAAGAATGTGGAAATTATTTTGTGACAATTTTTGTTTGTTTGTTTGTAAGTTGTCTAATTTCAGGTACATGAACTCATGAAGGTGATGTTCATTGTAATTTATAGTTACAGGATCATAACAATGTCTAACATGCTCCGGAGATCCTCACGCAAAAGGCAGGCACCGACAAAAATTACAGAAAGCTCGGCAGCATCTCACAGGCGACCCAATAATGTTACTACTACAGTGACTACAAACATCTCAGGATAAACAAACATCTCAAGATCTACCAACAACATTCTCAATGCTAATGGAAGTACAAGTACAATGACAGCATCTCAGATAAATCCAGTTACACAGTCTACTTGTACTTTTGCTCAAATCTCCACAGCCGTAACACAGCAGAATTCAACCACGCCCCAGTCTTTGGCTCATCAGGCTCAGTTGTTACCTGTACAAGACCCAACCAATCAGGCTACTAATTCCAACTCAGGTATTGAATTTACTATGGCAACTAAAGCCAGCGATGGTATTGGGGATAATGTAGGAATAAATCTAAAAAATAAGATAATTTTGGGGGAGTATATTGATTTAGGCAGTTTGCTGGTGAATTCACATACTAGAAGCTTACAAGATAACCAGAAAATTGTTTTTATAAATGGAGAACTAATTGTTCAACAAAAACAAAATACCCCCAAAATAACATCTATTGAAAGTTGGACTGATGCTTTTATCATCTTTATGAATATTTATTGTTCATTGCATGAAAACAAATATGCTCAGTTACTGAAATATATGCATACAATTGGGTTAGGTGCAAAGAGATCCTCATTTGGTTGGAAACTATACGACGAGCAGTTTCGTTTACGTTTGTCAATGGATCCTTCATTGAGTTGGGCAAACATTGACCCAGAATTGTGGTTAATATATATGCATAGTACAAGTGCAAACACTAATCAACTGAATGTCACAAATAGAGTTTTGCGATGTTATACATTCAATTACAATGGGACATGTTCACAACAAGGTTGCATGTACAATCATACTTGTCTAAGATGTTTTGGTCCACATGCACTAAAGTATTGTACTCGACCGAATGGTAGGGTCATTTACAATCAAAACCAAAGACCACTAAGACCATTTCAGCAAAACCAAAGACCATTCCGTCCAAGGATGTTTAATAATGGTCCTAGATTTTAGAAAGTTTTAAAGAACATTTTAGAAGGGTGTGTTAATGGATAATTGTTACCCCCCCCCCTTTTTTATATTTTTTATTTACACAATTCACACTTGCGCATGGTTGGTAAGTACAGACCTGTTATGCATTGAATATTTTGATTTGGGTTTCAGATCAAGAAAAGGAATTATTGGCCAGATTGTGGGATTTAGGGGAAACACCTATTAAAGTGACTGCACTGAAAAAGTATATTCAGGGTTATAAAACATATGAAAAGGAGTTGTTGGTGTCTGGATTCTCAGAAGGTTTCAGATTACAATACACAGGCCCACGTCTACCTATGGATTCAAGAAATTTGGTCTCTGCGGAAGAAAATAAAGTTGATACATTGTTAAAGCTGAATAAAGAAATTGAGTTAGGTAGGATGCTTGGCCCCTTTTATTAATAAACCGATCTCAACCTTGAGAATTTCTCCCATAGGTTTGGTAGAAAAAAGTGATAAATCATGGCGCCTTATCACCCATTTGTCACATCCCAAAAATAACAGTGTTAACGATTTCATAGATGAACAGTTTTGTAGTGTAAGGTACTCATCGTTTGATAAAGTTGTAGAAATGGTTTCAAAATTGGGTAGAGGTGCACAATTGGGAAAAATTGACATTCGCCAGGCATTTAGACTCCTTATTGTAAATCCTGCAGATTTTGATCTTTTGGGTGTAAAATTTCAAGGGAAATATTACATTGACAAATGTTTACCACAAGGTTGCGCAATTTCCTGTGCACTTTTTGAAACTTTTTCAACCTTCATACACTGGGTTGTTGAGAATGAATCTGGTTTAGATACTTTAGACCATTACTTAGATGATTTTATCTTTGGCGGGGCAGAATCAACAAATGATTGCCAAATATTGATGGATACGTTTAGTATGATTAGTACTGAGATGGGTATTCCAATAGCTGACAACAAAACTGTAGGTCCTACGACAATATTAGTTTTTCTTGGTTTAGTGATCGATACTATTAGAATGTTAGTTAAAATACCAATAGATAAACTGAACAAACTGAAATTGGGTATTCAATACATCCTTGATCATAAAAAATGAAGTTAAAGGAATTTGAATCTATTGTTGGTCTTTTGGCTTTTTGTTCTAGAGCAATCCCATCAGCTAGAGCTTTCATTAGAAGGTTTTATGACCTAATTTCTGCAATGAGGCATAGAAAACCTTATTATTATGTCAGAATGAGTGAGGAAGTTAAGGCTGATGCTAAGGTTTGGTCCGAATTTTTGGTATCTTTCAATGGGGAGTGTTATTTCCCACAAAATGTTTGGCAATCAAATGATACTTTAAATTTGTATACAGACAGTGCAGGTTCTTCAACATTAGGTTGTGCTGCTTATTTTAATGGGGATTATGGACAAATGAGATGGCCAGACTCTTGGGCTGACCAAGAATTTATGGCAGATTTGGCCTTTTTGGAGTTAGTACCTGTATTAATGGCTATGTTTATTTGGGGTCATATCTTCAAAAACCAAAAAATAATACTGAAAATTGACAACGAGGCTTTAGTCATTATCCTCAATAAAAGGACATCTAGATCAGGGTATGTAATGCAGCTGCTACGCCCATTTGTCTTACTAACCATGCGCAACAATATTCAGTTTCGTGCTTCACATTTATATTCGGCAAAAAATGAATTGGCCGACTCCCTCTCTCGATTTCAGATGCAGCGTTTTCACTCCTTAGCGCCCCAGGCAAGCAAAACTCCAGCAGATATTCCTATGGAGTTTTGGGAAGTCATTTCAAAGGTGAAATAGAGTTTTTGCTGGCTAATTCTGTTGCGCCTAGTACAGAGAAAGTATATAAACAAGGACTTGACTTATTTAAAATGTTTAGGTGGGAAAATAACCTCGAAGATACTTGGCCAATTCCACTGAGCGATATAGTAGAATTCATTGCTTTAATGTATAAAAATGGTTTGGCTCATTCCACAGTGTCTTGCTACATTTCTGGTCTTAGTTTTTACAGTAAGCTACAACATTTTGAGGACAATACTCGTGCATTTATTGTCAAGAAAATGTTAGATGGCATAAAGCGTTGTTCTTCGAATAGATCAGATTCCAGACTTCCAATTACCAGAAATTTGTTGGAAACAATTATTAATGTTTTGTCCATAGTTTGCAAAAATGCATATGAAGCATGTTTGTTTAAATCTGCCTTTTCAATGTGTTACCATGGTATGTTTAGGGTGAGCGAGTTGACTGATAATGGTGTAATAAACCATGCTATCAAGGTTTTCGATGTTAAGCAGTGTAATGGTGGGTTGGAAATTTATTTAGCACGGTCAAAAACAGATCAGTTTGGGTCTGGTGTAACAATATATTTGGCAACTCAAAGAAATCCGCAAATATGCCCAGTAATTGCCTTTTTGAAGTTTATTCAATGTCGTCCACCAATAGAGGGTAATTTATTCTGTCATTTTAATGGTCAACCATTGACAAAATATCAGTTCTCCGCCCTGTTAAAAAAGGCGTTGTCTGTATTAGATGTTTCATTCAGTAATATTTCTTCCCACTCATTTAGAATAGGCATGGCAACTCAGTGTGCTATGGATGGTCTTTCGGATGAACAAATAAAGAAATTAGGGAGATGGAAGTCCAATGCATTTTCACGTTATATCAGAATTCCGCAGTGTTAATTATGTTTAAGTCTTTACACAGATTGTTTATATCAGTGTAACTATTAGATTTTATCAAATTCGTTAGTTGTTTGATGCTTACAGTCACGCAGCATATTAATCGTGCTAACTAAGATTGTAGGTATTCAAACTACTGTCTGGATTGTTGGATCCTCCATTGTTCGAGATGGATTTCTAGCCGCCAAGCAGCAGCCGGGGGGCATTCATCTTTCCTTGAAAGAAAGACTTGGTACAACAATTTTTTGGCAAGGTCGTGGAGGTTTGAAATTGGATGGTATGAAAGGCCATATTCGAATGCTACTTAGATTGGTAGACGCACCTGATTACATTGTGATCCACATAGGTGGTAATGACATTGGGAATGTTAGTTTGGGGCGGCTAGATAAGAAGTTAAAGGGTTTTATGAAATGGCTTCATAGAATATTGCCTTATACTGGTTTGATTTGGTCAGCTATTCTTCCCAGAATTAAATGGAGATATTCTGCTGATAATAAAAAAATGGATGCATGTAGACGCAGACTTAATAGTTCAATAGCTTCTTTTATGACTTCAAATGGGGGGTATTATATAAAATATTCGGACATTAAGGATAATCATAAATTCATTAAAGAAAATGATGGAGTACACCTAACAATTTTAGGTAATCAAATTTATCTGAACGTCCTACAAGGTGCTATTGAACATTTCATAAATATGAATAAGGGAGGACTTACATTTCCAGATTTATATTAGATATATCTAGTTAGGACAATTTAGATATACAATTTTGTCCTGTGAAGCATTTGTTGATTTAGGTTCATTACATTTACTTTACGTTAGTTATAAAAATAATTTACTGGTTAGGCCAATCTAATACATATATCTCGTGAAGCATTTTCATATTCTAAGAATTTACGCAATTTGTATATACATTCTCATTCATTTAGTTGATTAATTTGAACGCCAAGAAGGTATATTTTGTCATTTTAATTAAGGATCATTGGTAGAATTGGCACAGCTCAGACCGCACAAGGTTGGCGGTTGACCAAGAGGCCTCCCGTCATGTCAGGTGGCTTCTTGGTCATTTGGCATCCTTCGCTGCAATAATTCTAGCAAAACTGCATTTATCCGCTGATTTCCAGGGATATTTGCTACCGTTTCATCTCAACATCTGACATTTATGGTCTGCCAAATTTCAATCGGCGGCCAGCATTTAATCATTTATATAAACATTTCATATTTCCGTTATAATTCACCGCTGATTTCCAGGGTGGATGTATTGACATGTTATTTACATTTATTTACATTTAAATCTTTTGTCATTATTACATATTAAACTGTTGCCAATTCGCCAAACATACAAACTCTCTTATATTTGTGCCTTTTGCGATAATAGAACTTAAAGTCTGAACTTTAAGTTCCTTATCGTATCGGCGCAAAAAATTATTTATGGCCCGGGTACGGGCCATACTTAAATGTTGGTAAATTTGTTCATGTTGGTTTCCATGGAAATAAGAACTTCCGCTTCCTTTTTCTAGAAAGATCTCAAGAAGCAGGTTGTGTTTTCTTATAGATTGAATTTAAATCGTTTAAAAACCCGCCCGCCCACCGCAGTTAATTTAGGAATAGATCTGCTCTTTTTAGTATACATTTCAGATGCAGTTTACTTGTTTCCTGATGCTATATATTGACGTATACTTGGTGGTAGATGTAACATCTAGAGCTGTTCGACATTGTTGGGATTTCCCTGGACTCGTTGATACTCGTTCCAGTCATGATGACTTGTTTCCGTTGGTGATAAAAGAACAAACTTGGACTTGAGATCAGAAAAGTTGGATCATCATCTACTTTATCCAGTTGTCTTAATAAGCAATTTTTATGAAGTTAATGAAGGGGCTGCCAAAGGTGACGCTTTTCTCTGAATTCTTTACATATATTAGAAGCTTTTCTAAATTTTTTATCTAATTTAATAGAAATTGGCGGTTTCAGAGTTTTTAGGGCGAGCCTTCGGTAGCCAGCATCCTTCGCTGCAATAATTCTAGCAAAACTGCATTTATCCGCTGATTTCCAGGGATATTTGCTACCGTTTCATCTCAACATCTGACATTTATGGTCTGCCAAATTTCAATCGGCGGCCAGCATTTAATCATTTATATAAACATTTCATATTTCCGTTATAATTCACCGCTGATTTCCAGGGTGGATGTATTGACATGTTATTTACATTTATTTACATTTAAATCTTTTGTCATTATTACATATTAAACTGTTGCCAATTCGCCAAACATACAAACTCTCTTATATTTGTGCCTTTTGCGATAAATGCAAATTAACTAACGAAGTTCAGTCTTGTAATTAATTTCACAATATACTAGACTAGTATAAGATTTATCTCTCTGAATAATAAGCCTAAGACAAGAATTCCTCTACTTTAAAGTTACATCTTTCATAACATTTGCAAAACTTAGCGCAAATATTACAACAAGTACAAGCCGGGCATTTGCATCGGGGATTGTCACAGCCGTCACACGATGTTGGGTTATCATGGTTTTCTACACCCTCAACAGATAACAGATGAATTATTTTTGTTCTTATGCATAACTTGGGATCCTCGTCTTTTCTGTCTCTGATTTCTTTGATTATCGAAGATATATCCTTGTTGGTTGATTTGATAGCTAGGGTGAAATTATCGTAAAGGATGAGACTATGCCCAACCCTTCCATCCCTAGCGCATCTCCCAGCTTCTTGCCAGTACGACAAAACAGATTTGGGACTCCCATAATGTACAACAAGATCAATATCTCTAATATCTATACCCATTCCTAACGCTACTGTGGCTATAACACATCGGATAGTACTGTCCTCTCTTTTGAATGTGGACAAAATGCGATTTTTAGAATCTTGATGGGTAGCTTTGTGAAACATCTCAATAAGCAAATTCTCGGGGAGCTTGGCTTCATCTTTATATGCACGTGTGCCAAGAGCGTCTTTAACCGAAACGAATATGTCGGATACCCGGTCTATAGATCTACAATAAACGATTGTTTTCTTTGCCTTTTCGCCGTTTCTTTTCAAATTGTCAATTAGCCAGGCAAGGGAAACTTCTATGTCTGCACTATTTTCATTCTTTCTTAGTTCTATGTATATATTAGGCCGATCAGGGGATTTAAAAATGATGTCTGTATCTTCTTCATATAGCTGAAGATGCTGCATGATGTCGGCCTTAACTTTGTTTGTGGAAGTTGCTGTTAACGCCATGATTGAGACAGTGAAAAAGCTTCTCAGTTCATTTAAACGCTGATAGTCTGCCCTGAAGTCTTCTCCCCATTCAGATATGCAGTGGGCCTCGTCTATAACTATTAGGCGGAGTCGCGACTGCCATACGTCTCCCATGAAGATTTTTTTCCAGTGTGGCTTCAATACTGATTCAGGTGACGAGAAAACAAATTGAAAATCTCCCTGTTTAATCCCTGAAAAAAGTTAAATGAATTTTGAAGGAATAAATAACATGTATTCCTTCATTTACCCCCCCTCCCTCTTTGTAAAAAAAAAAACAAACAAAGGCACACACACGAAACAAACAAACAGAAGACAAAGAAATAGAATATGCCCCCCCCCCCCAAAAAAAAAAAAAAAAAATCAATATGTATGCCTGCATGGAATCAATCTAGGCAACAATCTTGAGTAGCTATAGTAAGCTTAACCTTGGTAAAACCAGCGTATAAGAATTGTATATTAATCTTACAAGTACGAGGTACGAGTTTAAAGAAACTTTTGAGAAAAGGAGAAATCTGGTTATTTATATGATCCTTTTGAAAAAAATATCAATATTTTAACACAAACTCCTTGATCTCTTGTTAACATTTTTATAAACATGCTGGAAACTACGTCATGTAGCAATAATTATCAAACCTGAAATGCTTTCTTCATCCATCTCGGACAACGCTGAGATCTTTGCACAAGAAAGATTCCACTTTTTCAGGCTTGATATGTGATCATCAATCAACGATGTCAGCGGTGAAATGACCAAAGTAATAGGATTAAGATGTATCTGCAAAATGGTTGGTAAAACCATACAAAACGTCTTCCCATATCCGGTCGGAAGGAGGCACACAACATTTCTATGATTTAAAACAGAAACAACCGCACTGATCTGTTCATCTTTAGGTTCAAATTCAATATTGAAATCCGATTTTCTCTCCAGAAAGACATCTTTTGCCGTAGTTCTAAGCATCCATATTTACTACGCATGCTACGTCATCAATAAATTTAGCGCCAGTTTTTATCCGCCAAAAAAAGTTTTGAAAAATGGCGTCTTGTTCAAATTGCGATAGAGAGTTTGAAAGGAGAAAAGATAGAAAAGGGTACTATAGATTTTCATTAGAAAACATTACAGCATCTGGACAGCAAGCAAAAGAGGAACTTGCAAATTTAACTGGAAGTTTTTTTACTCCGGTTTCAAACAAGAGACAGGGACAATTTTTATGCCCAACATGCTGGACAAAGTTAAATGACACAGTGAAATACAAGAAGTCTCTTCATGAACTCTGGGGTCACACTAGTTCAAAGACCTACATTGGAATGAAAAGGCAATCCGCTAGCACTTCAGCAAGAAAGGATTCTCCAAAGAAAGCTAGATATACAAGTACCCCACTGAAGGTAGGGCACCCATGTTAGAAATGTTATTTCTAGGACCACCTTAAGCTGTTCGCCAAAATAAAAAAAAACATTTTCCGACCTGCATTGGCTGCAACAATTACATCCTAATGAAGTACATTGTAGTAGACCCTCCCCCCTATCGAATTTAGGACACCTGTCATTTTTACTATCTAAATAAATCCTTGTATTGCTATGATTTACAGTACTGACAAAGTGACACATGCATGTATTGACCGCTTGCCATAATTAAGTACATTGTAGGTACCCCCCCCCCCCCTTAAACACATTCTGGATCCAGCCCTGTCATTTTTTAATATATGTCATTGCTATGAATTACAGTACTGCCAAAGTGAAACCTGCATATATTGACCGCTTGCCGTTCATTTCAGAAACCAGTAATGGAAATGAGTATTAAAAGCCCTCATAATTATATAAATTGTTATTTCGACCTTTGCTTAACGTGTTACGATAATTAAACAGATTAATGCTAAATAAGTATATTATCTAGACTAAGTACTGGAACCGTTTATTAACGGCGCAGGCGAAATATTGAATGTTTCATTTTCTATGTACTGTATTTGTGGATTTCTGTAAACTATATCATATATATAATGACACCGCAAACGTCCAACAATACTATCGGATTGCGTTCATCAATCTCAAACGTCCAAGAAAAAAGACATGCCGGAGAAATTAAAGATTGCAACGGTCCTGACTTGGTACATGCATCTCAAAAGAATTTATGGTTAAACAGGTTTTATAGCTCAATGTAAAAGTGTAAATGTAGATGACCCGGAAGGGCCAGGAGCCCCCTCGTCAGGCTCGATTTGAAATAATTTAAAATTAGAGACGTAATAAAACGAATTCTAAGTTTCTGGGCAGTGTTATTTTTTATGTTACAGAGATCTAAATCTTCCAAAACTCTGTTTACCAGTAAAGCTAAACAAGCTTCTAAATGGGAGAAAATCATATCTAATGTTCGAGCACGACAATATGGAAGGGCTATAAAAGGATTGATGAATGCAACCAAGGGCTCAAAAAAACAGTTTATTAAAGTTGTTAAGGATGAAGTAAGAAAAGAAATGCTTTCTATACTGAAACCAAATACGAAATGCCCTCTTTCTGGTGAGGTTAGTATTCCGACAATAGAGGATTTTTCATGGGAAACTACTCTTGCCCATCTTGAAACAACAGCACCATTGTTCTTTAATGTTGTTAGAAGTGTTGTCACTAAAAAAAGCAATGAACAAACATTGATGTCTGGCACTAACTTAAAGCCAAAACTAGGCACAGCTATATCTTGTCTTCTCCACGCGCGTGCACCAGGAAAAGCTTCATTTCTCCAGACACTATTTTCTGTCCAATTTTGGCGAGGGAATCTTAAAAGAGAAATGATAGACCAGCTTTCTAAAATGGGTATATGTGTAGGTTATAAGCGCACATTAGGAGCAATAGACAACATAAGAAAAGATTTTGACGCGGCTGCATTATTGTGTAAGAGCGAAATAGAAAGACAGCTGACACAAGACCATGATGCATCTATGGCAGATTTGGAAGACGACATGGAGCTGTCACGCATAGTGGCCGATACTGCTCCAAACATTGAGGACGAGGTGAATAGCCCGACAGACAGTGAGGCAACCATTTCTTACGATCCAGAGTTATATATAGCAGATGTTGCCGGAGAAAGCGAAACAGAGGTGTCTGAGGATTTCGAATCAGAAGAAGAGGGTGGCGATAGTTTATCTGAAGATGAAGAAGATGAGAGTATGACATCTGGTGATGATTCAAACCCATCAGATAATTCCATTGCTCAAGCCCCATTGCAACCAGGTTTCACGATGTGTTGGGACAATGTTGGCAAGAAAGTTACGTCCAGACATCCTGGTATAGACGGTAAGACGGTAAGCAGTGACCTATGGTCATGTTGAAGACTGCTTGCTGTTTTCCGTTGTGATTTTTTGAATTGCTGTTTGTTTATGTTTGTTGTGTCGCGTACACTTATTCCACATCTCAATATCGTATAGATTCTTCCAACAAATATATTAACATGGCACTTGGGTATATGGCTATAAATCGTGTTTCCTCCACACACTTAGACTGGCAGTTTCATGATGGATTGACAAAAGCCACCGACATGCCAAACGAGGCGTTTCTTCATAGCCAGGAGGACTTCAAAAGCCTCAAACGTAGAATGTCTGTGATTGTTGGAAGAATAATAAGCCGCCATCTGTCTTGGTTTCGTACCAGCTTTCATGACCTATCAATTCCCCATATCTTACACGAAGACACTGCGCCATCTAGCCGTCGGAGTGTACTTGTAAATTTGGGAGTGTTTGATGTGGATCCATCCTCGACACAGGGGGCTATATCTATTTACGAAACACTACAGAGATATGTTCCATCTATTAATGAAAAACCATACACAACTTTAGTATATGGCGATGGATTAAGTTGTGAATGCGGTAACGACGCACATAAGGCTCGGTCGAACGGGTTAAATCCATGGGAGAGGTTAGAGGGATGTCAACCAGCTGCTCAGGAGTTCCACAAGGAGATGTTGTTGCTCCAGGATTTTTATGACCTTTTTTTTAAAGGTTCCAGTGTAGCAGATCGAGGTACTCTGAGTCACTTGAAAAACTTATTCAATTTTCGACAAGTGAAATCAGATGTCTCCGACAATTTCACCCATGCATGGGAATTGATGTGTGTTGCCACAGAGGGATTAGTCTGCCTAGCAGCTATGAAATATTTAGAAATGGTCGACGAAAACAGCAGACCAAAGAACGCTCCAGATTCAATTGAAGAAGCTTCGTCTGAGGAGCGTTTAGAGTATTTTGAAGGAATATGCAGTGACATTGTTCAAAAACTGTGGCATGTCTTAAATGTCAATGCTTTGAATGAAGATGACGGAACTGGGCCACCAGTATTCTGTTGTGGTGAAGACTTTGAGGATGACACGATTGCATGCAATGCAGGGTCGTTATGTGAAAATGGAGAAGTATTCCACTACATGTGTGCTGACATTGATCCGGATAACTTGCCACAGGATTGGTATTGCAGCGATGAGTGTCGTAACCGGGTATCTGTTTATTCGTACTGCAACTGTCAAACAGACCTTGGAAATGATGAGCCAATGATAGGTCGTAAAAAGGGACCGAAAAAAGCATCAAAAAGTCAAGATACAGATACTACAGGTTCGGACCACAAATATAATTATGCCCGTGCTATGACATGGATTGGCTTGAATTTGCTATGTAGAAGAGATGCTGTTAGGGAAGCAGATGGAGAAGCAATGATCGCTCACTGGAAGTTTGATCTTGTTCACTTCTTTAGGTCTAAACATCCAAAATATTTGATATTGGCCCATAGACTTTTGGCATGTATCAATGGCTGGTTACCTGAAAAGCTACGGTATGACTTAATCCATAACAGGACAGTTAATTATGGAGGAGGAATCGGTCGGAACCTTCCTATGGATTTCGTTAATGAAATACTGAATCGACTTTTTAAAGATCTACTTGACAGCGCAAAAGGGCGGTACACCAATACGACAATCCAAAGGTGTGGCCAAATTATTGGACCGTTAGGAGAAGCTCTTGATTCAGTTTTTGAATCTCAAGTTATTCAAAACGAGCTGTATAGACATAGGCGAAGATCCGAAAACAGGGACAAAAATGTGGAACAAGTGATATCTCTGTTTAATAAAGAGGATTTCTTCTCCTTTCACCCCGGCAGACATCATAGAGCGTTTCCTAATTTTACACACTCACCTAACCCAATTAACTCGGGACAGTTTAAGGCCAAAATGTTGCAGCTCTCTAAAAAAATCGACAAACGAAGAAGAATCATATTGAATAATAATGAAGGATGAGTCATAATTTTTGTACAGTGGTAGATTCACAGTTATTTCATAAACATTATGTCTATTGACCAATATCTTAGTTAACTTTCTTGCAAAACATATAAATTATGTTTATCGTATTTACTCTTAAATATAATACCCCTGGCCCCATTTTTTATTCAACACCTCGATTTCGAATTTTAGCATAATACTAGTATCACTATCTATTTGCTACATATGGACTGTGTGGATGAGGATTGACTCGCTCACATACTTTATATTTAGCAAATATTGCTTACCGTACCCCCCCCCCCCACCTTTTTATTCAACCTCGCTTTCGAATTCTAGAGGGAATTTAATCACGTGAGTCTATCCCTGTAAATTCAAGATGTCAATCGGCAACTTACAGAAACAACTTCAAAGGATTGAGTCCGATGTGTTCTTTAACAAACCTCAACGACGTCGGGCAATACTCGTCAGTGACAGCAAAGGTCGATACTTGAGGAACGAGAGTGGGCGTGATGAGGAAATTTTAGATATAATTCCAGTTAGCGGAGCATCTGTCGAGGATCCTAGAATTCTATCAAAAGTAAAGGCCAAGGTTAAGGATTTAGACCGCCCGCTTGTTTTAATATGGTTAGGCACTTGCAACCTTACTAAAAAGGTCAATCGTTTTATATCCTTGAGCGATTCTACGCCAGCGGATGTTTTAGAACATTTGGAATCATTAAAAGTTAACATATTAGAAGAAAACAGATCGGCTGAAATTGTTTTTCTTCGGATACCGATGTATTCTTTAAAAATTTATAATGAAACTGCTGGCCATCGTAATCCGGAATCGTTTTCGGAAGACGACCTCATACTTCAAGACCGGGTGGAACAGCTAAACGACGGGATTATTACCCTGAATGGTGATTTGAGTTTCGGCACCCCTAATTTTTCTATGGACCTTCTAAAAAATACTAAAAGAAAACATGAACGTTCGGTCAGCTCCAAGTATCTTTACAAATTCAAAGACCTGTATTTGGATGGAATTCATTCTTGCCCGTTATTATCAAAGGTTTGGCTGCGGAAAATTCAAAAAATTGTTTGTGACAATTGTTTTTAAACATGTCTGCTAAGCTTCAAGTATAACGGTACCGTTAGGGGAATTTTAACTGCCACTGGAAAAAGGATTATTTAAGGAACCTAATGGAACTAAGGTTTAACTGCCATCGAAAAATTGAACATTTGCTTGTTTTGAACTTTTAATTGAACATATCCCTTTATATAAGTAAAGTAACGTTACGGTACCGTAAGGAGAGTTTTAACTGCCACTGGAAAAAAGAATATTCAAGTTACTTAATGAAACTAAGAGAAAAGTTTTAACTGTCACTGGAAAAAGGAACATTTGCTTGCTCAGGAGTAAACAAACGGCACTGAAACCTACGAAAATAGGAATTTACAAATTCGTCTGTTTAAAATATACACCATTCATCATTATGGATATATAATAACTGTGTGGATGAGAATTGCCTCGCTCACACAATGTTCCATGTGATAGAACTAAATATTATTATTATTGAACTCAGAAGTTACTAGTATGCGTTTGCAAGCTGAATTTTTTTAACGTGCATTGGACAATCTGTATTTTTGTGCCTTATATCTGGATTTATGAATATCTTCAATAATAACTATATTTTAGAGTGTGGCTGAAATGTTCTACGAGAAAGTATTTAGCGAAAATCGGAACAATTCACCTTGGAAAATTCCATTTGAACTCATAATGACCATAGTTTCGTTTCACAAAAAACATTTCTATATTTAGTACTTGATGATTTGAAATCGGAACTCCTCGGTTCTCATCGACTCTTGACAGTTGGAAATGAGGGGCATCACCATAATTTGGACTAATTTGGATTGATATGTTGCACCTAACGAACAAGTAAGTGTTTATTTTGTAAATTTAAGCATTTCTCTATCCAATGACACCACAATTTTTACATTCTGATATAATTAAGATACCGAGAAGTTGTCTCAAGTTCCCATAAAAATCTGATGGGAAAATGCTACGTGAAAAATGGCTTCCGGCATAAGACTTCGAGGGGCACATATAAATATCCAAATGAAAACGTCGTGCCCCATACGAAGTCTTATGTTATAGGACGAGGGGCACATATAAATATCCAAATGAAAACGTCGTGCCCCATACGAAGTCTTATGTTATAGGACTACAACTTTCCGTTGCTGGACCCTGGATTGTTTGCCAGAAACACAGTTCATGCAACTAATAGTCAACTTTGGCTGAACCACTTTTTCTCGCAAAACAAAGACAATTTAAGGATGACTTTAACTTTATTTTCGACTAGCTGGGTGTTGTCAGTTTAACAGCCTGACTCCAGCTGAAGTACAACATTAAAAACATAGATCACAATAGAATTTGACAATAGATTAATTAAAGATAAAATAGCACTAAATTGACAAAAGATGATTATAGACTTTTTTTACGTTTGAACAAGACCGCAGATACGAAATTCAAGAAATTACTTAAAATGTCTCAATCAAAATAAAGCGACTAACGTATTAAAGAAATGATAAAACGTCACTTATTTTGAAAGATATAATCCTTTAAAACTTTTTTTCACACTTTTTCATGAGAAAAAAATTTGTAAATAATATAATTAAAATAATTGATTTTCGATGAATTGTAAAATACTCAATAAAGTTTATAAAAAAATCATAGCAAATTATAAGGTCCAAATATATTTCACTGTAGTTTATAAAGTCTATAAATTTAATCTAATTTTGAAAGTCCAAAGATTCCACTATCATATAAAATCAGAATGTTGCTCAGAACAGGGAGCATGCATATTTAGCTGTTCATAATTTTTTTAAGCTGGATAATCCCTAGAATCGTATAGATTGCCTAAAATGTTACAAGATAAAAGAAGAATGGGTTTAGAGGTAAATTTGATAAGTCTCAATCCATTTGGCTGATGAGTTGTCTGGTATTCTTATGTTTGTACAATCATCTGACGAAAGTATACGGCATAATCTTAAGTCAAATTACAGATGTACATGTCTGTGTTAAAACAGGATTTCAATAATGTTATGTTTTTTTATGTTTTGGTATATCTAGTTACTTGTTGCTTTTTGTCTCCCGCCGCAACGCGACGGAGGTTCCTAGTAACGGTCTTCGTGCGTCCGTCTGTGTGTCTGTCCGTGCGTCCGTCATTCACACTGTTTGGAGCACAACTCTTCTAAGACCGCTCAACAGATTTTGATGAAACTTTGTAGGATTGTTGGTCATGCTATGTAGTTAATGATATCGTACCGCCATTTTGGTTTGACAAATTTTATAGGAGTTATGGGACTTTATTGACTTTGTTCATTTTAGGTCATAAGAACACTTTGAGAGCGCAACTACTCTGAGACCATTCAACGGATTCTGATGAAATTTTGTAGGATTGTTTGTCATGATATGTAGTTTATAATACTGCACCGCCACTTTGATTTGAACATTTTATATGAGTTATGAGACTTTATCGACTTTGTTTATTTTAGGCCATAGGAACACTTTGTCAGCTTAGATTTTGATCATATATGGTAAGATTGTTTGTCATATGTAAGTAATCATATCGCAAAGGCATTTCAATTTTTTGAATTAAGTTAATTCTTAACTATAATTCGGCGGTAAAGGATATTGGCTACATCATGGAGAAAGGATCTATATCATATCTCCATGGCTACATGTAGCAATCTTGTTAATAAATCACATGGTATCCAAAAAATTGTTTGAGATACTCGCTGTGTTTTAGACATATGGTGAGCAAATTAATACAAAAAAAACCAATTTATATCGGTTCCATTATTTCATCAACAAAATGAATGATTCAAAACAAAACGACGTTGGTCCTTTTTTTTTTAATTTTATTTTTTTAACTTTTTTGAAAAGAAAAACAAATATCTACAGCTAAATTAATTAATTTAGAACTTTTCAGGCAGATCATGCACAAGTTTATCACACTTTGTCCTTAGATAAGTAAGTTTTTAAAGAAAATAAAGAAATTGGAAAAAACTAAGTATATATCTTTATTAATTTCTAACACAAAGTTATGTTGCTCCTTGGTTGTTGTCTTCACTCAAGTCAGTTTGTGGACGACATCATGCATTTACAGACAAATATGGAATTTCTTTATTTCGGGTTAGTGTAGATGTTAGATTGTCATAGGGTTTTGTATTGTATTTGACACGCCGAATTAGCCTTTGACATCATGACGGGTGTGATATAGCAAGTAGCAACTGCTACTTTTCCAGAGCACCTGAGTTCACTCTCGTTTTGACTTAAGTTCGGGTTGTTGATTTCTATTCGGTTGTTCTTGTATATTTGTGTTTTTTTGTGTGTGTTTTCGGTTTATCGTGATGTGTTTGTTTTCTGGTTTTGTCTTTGCCGACAGGATACCTTGTGGATCACAAAACGCAGACCTCAGTATAGAATAAACAGTACATGCAACGGAAAGGCAAATCCAATATTTTTTACCAAGTCCAAGTGACAACTTACATCCCCAAAATAAGTGTGCTCGTCTCATATTAATGAAACGCTCTTTACAGATTTTTTTTTGGTCAAAGCAAAAAAAAAACAAGCAACCCCTTTCAAGTTAAATGGTCCGTGCCTAACGGAAAAACCGTCACAGAATGTCTTGAAAAATTTGAAAAATGAATTGATGTAAAATAAACATGATAGAGAACGTGGTACAGACTTTGCTTCAAAGATACAACTGTATAGCAATAGTTTCTAACTAAAATCCACGTTGTGCTTTATAATGTTCAGACAGATTTGAGGCGTACTGGATGATTTTTAAAAAGAAAGCGTAAAATTAAAATGTCTTAAAAATTAAAATATTCAAAAACATGTACCTGTAAACATCATATATACATTGCTCTTGTTAAACACTATACCAAAAGTAAGGTGGTCTTAGTACAAACGATGCATACATAACATAGTTGTACCGATAGCAAAGAAAATATATCGAAAGTAGCAACCACGGTGGGTCCCGTGTCCGGCGACAAGAATGTTTTTTCGAGAGGCATTGTCCAGTTTTTTCGAGAGAGGTCCAGGTTTTTTCGCCTGTCCGTTTACAAAAAAATGCTTAAATTCTCAATTGTAAGTGAAACAAAACAATAAAAGAGGAATAAAAGTATTCAAAATGTTCGAATTATTACTTTTCTTCCAAAAAAGTCCGTAAAGAAGCATCAGTTAATGATTTATAAAAATTGATCAGGTTTTTTCGAGAGGCACAACAACTTGTCCGGTTTTTTCGAGAGATCTCCTGGTTTTTTGAAAATTTTGACTAAAGAGAGGCACTGGGTTTTGTGGAAACTATACGACTTAAATGGAAACTAATATCCCTTCTACTCAATAAACATACATTTAAACACATTACATGCAAAATATCAAGTTTGTTACTAACTTTAAAGCATAAGTAGGCTGCCCAAATGCAATTATCTTTGAAGACTAAATTAGTAATTTGACAAAATTAGTATTATGGTACATTTGTACATTTGTGACTTTCTTGATGTGCTTTAATTAATTACCGGTTTCAAAAAGAGCGATTGTTACGGTGGGCAACATTTTGAAAGGTAAGTTTCAATCTTGTGTTTGTGCCTTTTCAAGTCTTTGAAACTATAAAATCTACTTGTATGTCAGAAACAAAAAAAAAATACAAAAAGAGCATATTCCACTGGTGCATTCTGTTATTTCAAGAGTTTAAGGGTGTTTTGGAATATGGGATATTTACAAATTTATTCCATAGGAGATACGGGATATTTGAGGCAAAACAAACTGGGATATAGAATATTTAAATCTATTCTATTTAAAGGGCCATGGGATAAGAAAATTGGATACGGGATACATGTATTTGTTAAAAACATTAGGGAATATGAGATATTGGAACCCCTTAACGTATACATATGTATGTAAAGATACAGAAACTTAAATCTCATACTCTTATGTTTGTTTTATGTCCAGTCGACACCAGTCTTATATCTAGTGGTATTCAATTATCTCCCCTGCAGAAAAAGCTCTCTGTTTTTTTAATATTTTTACGATGTAAATAACGATGGCGGCGAAATGTAAACAATCAACTTTTTGCATATATTGCATAAGGATCTGACAGTTATCACATACGGGACACATATTATGTTATTCAGAAATCATTTCTACAATGTAAACTGTTGTTTAAAAAGTCAAATAAGACGCGTAGCTTAATAATTCGAGTAAAACTTGGCGTACGTTGGAAAGGAAAAGAATGTCAAATCAACCTTTAAAAAATTACACAAGGCGTAATACATGCAGTACATTCCCAAAACTCATGGAAATGTTAGGTAATTACATGTACTATTGATATAAATTGGTTTGAAAATTCTATTATACTGGCAAGAGTAAAAGATCCAATTCCTTTTAATCTGTTGCTATCGAAATTTGTTCAAGGGACGTAATTACTAAGATTTATTTTTCATTGATAAACCACTTGCTATGAAACAGATACTGGATGACTGCTTTCTGAATTGGACATTTAATCCAACACAATGCAACTTTACATGTTTTTAATCCCAATTTACGGACACCAGTCAAAAAGGTAAACATGTTCTATGACGTAATTGAATTCAACAGGTAAATCGTGTACTTTTAAAGAGAAGGTTGTCAAGACGGACTAGAAAAATAGGTCTTTTTCTTAATTTTGTTTTGGCTTAACCTCTTGCAGTACATGTCTGAAAATTTGCAGATAGGAAGATATCCATTTAAACAAATAGTGTGATTTTTTCATTTTTTTATATGAAAGTTAAAGTTGTGCGATCCATTTCAGTTTGCACCGTATGCATTTCATACATATCCACATAATAACATGCATAAAAATGCAATCTGTTACTTTTAAAAACTCTTTTTAATTCAAAAAAGTTTATTTTATCAGCATAACTTAAAATTGGAAGAAAATTTGTATTAAAAAGAACTTTTGATTCACTTGACAACCAGGATAAACATCCGAATTGACTCTCCTATCTTTTCCGATGAAGAGCTCACATTCTATTGTTTAAATACCACCGGTTTTCGGACTGACACTATTTCAGTCATAATCAGCAGGACAAGAGCTAATTGAAACACCAAAATGAATTCTGTAGACCCACCCAGGACACAGATCCATGTATGTCATTCGAAGGACCCATGCACGACCACAAACCAGAAGTAAAACGAACCAACTCGCAAGATAGGCCAATGTACCCTTAACGCACCATAGGCCAATGCATCCAGAAAGTGACGAAATCCTTCCTCAAAAGTTTCGCACAATTTGGAACCCTTCCATATGGTGACTGACAATGAAGAACCCCTACCCGAAATGAGGTAATACTAGATGGAACATCTACCTGTGTGGGATATAGCTAACTCTTACCCAGTTTCAAATTAACATAACCATCCTTTATCTGGCGAAAATACAATCATGAATCCTGTTTGAACCTATACTCACTGAGAAAGAAGCGGGGTTGGAGTGGGAAACAAAGGATCTGTAAATTTTGAAGATCACTGGAAAAGGGAAGAGGTGGGTAGGTGCGGAAAATTTAGCCTGTGGCGGTGCACAATGGGATATTTTACGTGCATGAACCTTGGAACTCTCCACGCAAGTTGGTCCAATATGGTTTACGGTCAAGTTTCCGCATTTGTATAGCCTGATGAACCGGCATTAATTATGACAGGGCTGCCCCATTCAACCACCTGTGGCGCAGACTTTCACCGGCAAGCTTAGCGCTGCTGCTAACCTATTCGCCTCCCGGGTCCCGCACGGTAGCATACTCTTGTGAAGTTTTTTGTTGAAACTATAATATATACAATATGTACATATGTGTAAAAATTAAGACATACTGAAAGGGCATTCGAGTCTTATATAATCCTTGATAAAACAGCAGACATGAAAGAAGACGACTTTATGATACAAACAAACACATCCAAGAAACAACTACAAGTCAAGTTAAAAGAAGGTAGCCCAGGAACTGTAAGCATTTTCTGCTTGTCGCAACACAAACATTTTGTTTCCAGCCAATTATTCAAGGAGGCTATTTTCAATTTATAACAGTTGGTAGTTATGCTTAGACAATAGATAAATGGGTTCTGGTTGTAGGCGTCAATTATATGTGCCTGCCTGTTTATATAGGCTATATAAGGTTGAATTCTTGACTTTAACTGACGTATTCTTGTCCAAAACCCTTGAAATGATAGTACCGTATTCTTATTTTTTTTTAACAACATACAATGTCTTTTAAAATATGATTTAAGAAGTAAACAACACGCGCAACTTGTCTATCTAAAGTATGAAAAAACCTGGACCTCTCTTGCAAAAACCTGGACGCCTCTTGAAAAAGCCTGGACATGTATTTTATTTTAATTTAAAAATATGTAAGACGCAACTTTTTGGCATCAATGTTCAGGATGCCATAATATAACATTGATGTTCACTTATAATGGTTAGCAATTTCGTTCAGTATATTTGTCTTTTAATTTCCTTTAATGGGCGTAAAACGCAAATAGGTAAAAATTCAAAAATAGCCCACAATTTTATTTAGGAATCACATTTTTTTATAGGAATTGGTGTTGTTATACAATATGATAATACTAAAATATGCCTACCCGTTGGTAGCATTATTTTTTCGCTTTCAGTTAAAAATCACTAAATATCACCAAAGTTTACATTTTTATTGATTATTCTCTTGAAAAAACCAGGACAATTGTAAATCCCTCTCGAAAAAACATTCCTGTCGCCGGACACGGGACCTACCGTGGCAACAGTTACTACAAAAACGTTAATTGCAAAACAAGGAGCATTCATTGTATTTTTTTAAGCATGACCCGGTAATAACAACTAATAGAGAATAATGAGATGTGGAATATGTGTACGCGACACAGCCCACAATTAAGCGGTAATTTAGAAAAACCACAATGGACAACCACCACCAGCCTTCAACGAGGCCATTTGGCACTGCTCGCGGTTCTGCAATTTGCCCATGGTCTAAATAAAAATCACATAATTCAAATCCAGTCCTGAAATTGTCACAGATTGACCCCTTCTTAAACAAGGAACAGAAAACATCAAAAAGACAAATACACACGAAAGCTTTGTAACGATTCCTGGATTCAATTTGAAAAAATCACATGTGATCAAATTTGACTTTAAGTACATGTAATCAAGTTTTTGGAAGAATTATTAATAGGTTAGATAAGCATTTATTGGTTCTTTTTTATTCGTATCCTGCTATGATGACTTGTTTTATAATAAAGTTTTAAGCAGAGAGGCACCAATGGGTCATTTGAGTGTCAAAAATCCGAAAGGGCAACGACAAAACCGGTCAAATCGATCAAGAACAGCACGGAAAAACAGAAAATCAAAGTACTGAAAGTACTGGTAGCCGGGGTAATCTACAAATTTTAAATTGTTTATTTGTAGCAAAAAATAAAAGCTACTTTTTGTGTAAAAGGGATTTTCACAAGGATTCCA
Source organism: Arcuatula senhousia (assembly GCA_963971305.1). Classification (NCBI taxonomy): domain Eukaryota; kingdom Metazoa; phylum Mollusca; class Bivalvia; order Mytilida; family Mytilidae; genus Arcuatula; species Arcuatula senhousia. The sequence goes on from OZ020303.1 coordinate 72,425,339, forward strand.
ATGAAAAAAAAGATTTTGAAAATCGAGCCAAATAAAAATGTTGATTTTATGGGCGTGGTCTGTCTTTGGTCCCTTGTATCAATGTAACGGTGCAATATATATGAAAACCATTGACATATGAAGTTGACAGAATCTAATGAAGAATTGAATAAAAAAGAATTTTAAAAATAGAATGAATAATAAACATTGTACAACAGTTTTGTCGATACATCTATTTTATCCCCTTTAGGACCTTTTTTCTAAAGGCAAAAAAAACGCCCAAATACAATACTGCGCGGAAATCTAATGTTCACAGACGACGACATCCCCATACCATTATACAATCGCGAAAATTCTGCGGTCGTATAAAAAAGTAATTGGATTGGCTGCATGAGGAGTTTGGAAATCACCTGAATAAAAGTGATTTTTTTTCTGGTGACCTGGACGAACATCATTTATATACGCATATACAGTATGCCAATTATCCCATTAGGCCAAAAAAAACAACACGTGTGTTTCTATTACTTTTGTTATGTTGACCCATTGATTCAACTGAATTGATAACTTCTCAGTGGCGGATCCATAGGGGGGAGGTTGGGGGTCGAAACCCCCCACTTCTTCCAACATTTTTAAATTTTTGTGTAGATTTTCAGCAAAATTGGTCTGGAAACCCCCCCCCCCCCTTGGCCTACAGGACCCAGTATGTGGAACCCCCCTTTCGAAAACTTCTGAATCGCCCTTGCTTCTGTACAGCATTTATGAAACAGCTTATCTATATATATTTGGCAGATTTTATTCTACAGGCCAACAGACAACTTACTCTTTATAGTTTATTGCAACCTTTTTTTTAGATGAGCAAGCAACATTTAATTCTGTAGGATAACCAAACACATTTTTCAAATTAAATTAGGAATAACCCATGAGAAGAGGTTGTGAAAATTATGTTAAACTGTAAACTTTTGTTGATACAATATTGCTACAGGTTGCCAATATGCCCCTCCTCCACATTACAACAGTTAAAAATTTACTTTGACAATAATCTCATTATTCATGTAGACTTCTCAAAAAGTATTAATATACAAAGTTTGTTATGGTTCTAATATTTTAAGAAAAAGATAGTTTTTGTAGTGCATCTTGAAAATAAATATATTCAGTGGTTCTAAAAAATGAACATTTGGTTGATTAAAAATTTTCAATAAAAAGTTACATGGTCCAGAAACAATTTTACAAAAAAAATAGTTTTAATCCTTATTTTCAAAATCAATTATTGTAAATATGAATAATTATCTCTTCAGAGAACCGTTTACAGGACCATATTAAATCTGATCAAATAAAAAAGTTATTGGGTAAATTATCCTGTCCATCGATGCTTGTTTATTGCACTGTGTATTGCCATCCAGTTTGACACTTAATGAGATGCAAATTAGTGAATATGACATCACTAATGAGATCGGCGAACAAAATATCAATCCGCTTTTGCATGTATTCTTTATTAATCATTTAATACTATCACATCAAATAGGAGTCTGACAATTTATTTGAACTCTAAATAAATAAGTTTTAGAACATATTACGTAAAGCGACGAAAAAAACAGATTTGGTAAAGGAACTATATTGCAAGCGTGTATTGATAGGTTTTTGGTGAACCGCCGGAAAAACCATCTGCTAGCTTACCGAAGGCTATCGTAGCTATAGCCGTTGCTAATCGCTAGCGATTACCCCGGCTAAAAATCAACCGAACGGAAATCAACAATGTGAACTCTAGTCCTAGCAAGAGTGAACACAGGTGCTTCTGCCTGATTCCAATTCAGTAAGTCAAATATGGTAAAGGAAGACAAAACAAAATTCTACAACAAACCAACATCTGCACTCATTTGAGAGATATAAATACCATATTTGTCTCTACGACAATGTACGAGTTCACAGTGTCAATCGTAAAATTTCTTGAGTGAAGACAGAAACCGTGGAGCAACATAACCCTGTGTAAGCAGTTTCTGTGTCAAACGTCACGCTCTGCCAGGAAATCGATGTAATTCCCGCAGGTTCTAGAGTAACGAATCAAATGTGAAAGCAGGAGCGGACGGAATGTTGCTACACAAAAATAGAAAGTTGACGATTGGAAAGTTGAAGTCATCACGTTTGTCAAAGAGCTTTGTTGAAAGTCTTCCATGAGAGTCAATTTCGAGATGTAGATCTAAATATGAAGCAGACTTCCTAGAATACATTGTGTCCTTTATCTCAAGCTCCTGGTGATATATGAGATGGAGGAAGTCACCAAATCTAGAATTGTTTAGTGAAAGGACATCATCAATATAACGGAAAGTGAGGTTGAAAGAGAGGGCTAGTCTACGATCTTTTTTTCTAGAGGAGATTGTAAGAAGTATGATTCATATGAATGTAGAAACAAATCAGCGAGCAAAGGTGAACAATAAGTGCTCACTGGAATCCCTATTGTTTGCTGAAAAATACATCCACCAAACTGAACAAATATGTTGTCGATTAGAAAATTGAGCATGTCGACTATCTGGTCTTCTGTATATTTGTTATTTTGATAAAACTCCTAAATGACAAAGTAAGTCTACTGTAATCGAATACCAAATATTTGTACCTGCGTTTCCAATCTTTTTGAAATCAGCTGTGTTAATCGTGATTTGAGTTGTTCATGCGGAATAGAGGTGTAAAGAGGACTTTGCACAATCTCCATAAACAAAAAAAATATATCTTCCGGTGTGACTAAAATGTTGACGATGAACTTAAACATTTTCCAATGAAAATACGCGTTTTGCAGGAAGAAATAGTGAGTCGAAAAATATTAACATAGACATCTTTTGTAACTATTGCTATTTTAAATGAGCCAATGCAAGCCCACTAGAAAAATGATTAATGTCAAATTTATGTAAGAAGAATTCTCTATTGCAACTTGATTGTTTCTTAGAAGCGTCAAATTGGTAACTTATTCCCTATTCCTTATTCCATATCTAAATAAGGAATGAGTAGCTGGTTACTTATTCCTTATTATAAAAAAACTACTAAATAGGCAATAAGTAACTGGTTACTTATATCTTATTCATTATTCCTTATTCTAAAAAAACACTATATAGGGATTAGTAACTGGTTACGTATTCCCTATTCCTTATTATTGTTTTTTAATGATTCATTTTTTTTCACCGAAATGTAAAAAGTAAATTAGTAACCGGTTACTTATTCCCTATTCTTTATCTATTGTCTTTATAATTTATTTTTCCTTCGAAATGTAAAATAGTAAATTAGTAACTGCTTACTTATTCCTTATTCTAAAAAAAAGCCACAATATAAGGAATAAGTAACTGGTTACCTATTCCCTATTCCTTACTTATTTTTTTTTATAATTTATTTTCTTCTCCGAAATGTAAAATAGAAAATTAGTAACTGATTACTAATCCCTATTCTGAAAAAAACCCATTAAATATGGAATAAGTAACCGGCTACTTATTCCCTATTCCTTATTTATTTTCTTTATAATTTATTTTTTCCTCCAAAATGCAAAAGAGTAAATTAGTAACTGGACCCTCCTTCAAAATCAGCCCAGCTCCATTGGGACTGCAGGCTTGGGGATTTTTTTACAGGGGGAGAACCTGAGGTATTATTGTTTTTAGAATAAGGAATAAGTAACCAGTTACTAATTTCCTAAAATTTCTAATATTTTTGTCGCTGAAATTTCCGATTTTTAAATTCAAAATCGTTTAAACCACCAGGTTTCTTTCCTTGTAATGCACATGGTTGATATCCTCGGTGCTGGATTTGGCTTCTTTGTTCGAACGTTTTGGTTTTGAGTACTTTTCGTTTTCAACAGTTTGGGAATTTGACCTTCCAATGTTTTGATTAAAATGCTTCTGATGAGAGGTTACTCCTTGAAATATCGATATATAGCATATACAGATTAACCGTTTATACCCGCATTTTGGTATTTGTAATTTTAAAACCACTGGGCGATAACCACTGCTAGTGGACCAGAGGTCCCCGAGGGTAATCACAAGCCTGGTCGTCAGACTTGTCTGACACGATTTACCATAAAATTTCTAATATTTTTGTCGCTGAAATTTATGATTTTTAAATTCAAAATTAATTAAACCACCAGGTTTCTTTCCTTGTAATGCACATGGTCGATATCCTCGGTGCTGGATTTGGCTTCTTTGTTCGAACGTTTTGGTTTTGAGTACTTTTCGTTTTCAACAGTTTGGGAATTTGACCTTCCAATGTTTTGATTAAAATGCTACTGATGAGAGGTTACTCCTTGAAATATCGATATATAGCATATCCAAATTAACCGTTTATACCCGCATTTTGGTATTTGTAATTTTTCCTATTTACCTTTCGGGAAAAAGAATAAATTATAAAAGAATAAATAAGGAATAAGTAACCAGTTACTTATTCCCTATTAAGTGTTTTTTTTTAGAATAAGGAACAAGTAACCAGTTACTTATTTGCTATTTTACATTTCGGAAAAAAAAGTTATAAAAGAAACAAATAAGGAATAGTGGATAAGTAACTTGTTACTTATTCCCTATTACGTGTTTTTTTAGAATAAGGTATAAGTAACCATTTACTAATTTACTTTTTTGTTACATTTACTAAAAATTTTACATTTTGGAAGAAAAAATAAATTATAAAGAAAATGAATAAGGAATAGGGAATAAGTAGCCGGTTACTTATTCCCTATTTAGTGTTTTTTTATAGAATAGGGATTAGTAACCAGTAACTAATTTACTATTTTACATTTCGGAGGAAAAATAAATTATAAAGAAAATAGACAAGGAGTAGGAAATAAGTAACCGGTTACTAATCTACTTTTTACATTTCGGAGAAAAAAATAAATGATTAAATAGTAATAATAAGGAATAGGGAATACTTATTCCCTATTTAATAGTTTTTAGAATAGGGATTAGTAACCAGTTACTAATGTACTATTTTACATTTCGAAGGAAAAAATAAATTATAAAGAAAATAGATAAGGGGTAGGGAATAAGTATCGCATAATCTGATTAAACAGAAATTTGAATATTTAGTTAAATGGTGTTTTGACAAATATAAAAGTGATTATATACATGTATATATGTTCTAGAGTTTCAAAATCATTTTTAAAGTCATTTTGTTAGTAACGAGACTCAAAAAGGTTACATTAACTGGACTGATGCAGAAACTATTACTGCTCTAAATTATTTGTTAGATAATATTTACATACGTTTTGGTAAACAAATTTATCGCCAAATTATTGGTATTCGTATGGGTAGTAATTGTGCGCCACTTATAGCCGACCTTATTCTATACTATTATGAATCACAATTTATGGCTAAATTACAAAAAGACCCCAACAAACAGAAACTAAGCGACACTTTCAATTATACTTTTAGATATTTAGATGACATTCTTGCACTCAACAATCCTTCATTTTCTAATTTTATTACAGATATCTATATTTCTGAATTAACCTTGAACAAATCTAACGTCACCGGTGATAGATGTCTTTTTTTTAATTTAGATTTAAGTATTATTGACGAAAATTACAAACCAAAGTAAATGATAAACGTGACGACTTTACCTTCCCTATTATAAATTTCTCTTTTCTTGAAGGAGATGTTCCACTAGCGCCGTCATACGGGATTTCATTTCACAGTTAGTAAGATATGCTCGGATCTGCAGTGGGGTTTCTGATTTTAATTATAAAAACCATTTGATTACTGAAAAATTATTAAACAAGGTTATCGATACCACAAGTTCGTAAAATCTTTTTCTAAATTCTTCCACAAGTATCGATCTCTTATTAAAAAAAATTAATTGTACACGTCGTTTTCTTATAGTGAAACAGGTCGAGGAATTTACCTTTTAAGGATAATGTTTACATCAAACTTTTGACCAATGGTTTTTGAGAGTATATAAATAACTACGACCACAAACACATGCTTGTTAAGAAATAATTAAACAAAAACTGACTTGCCCCTACATACAATAAATTACCTACTATGTACTGGATACCTAAATTTCACAAAAACCCATATAAATCCCATTTTATCTCTGCATCAAGAAAATATTCCTTAACCAATATTTCTACAATCTTGTCTCTTGCTTTAACTACAATGAAAGAATTTATCATCCAGTACTGTGATAACATTTTCGAAAATAGTGGAATAAATCATTTTTGGAGTGTTAAAAATTCTCTTGATGTTTTAGACAAACTTCGGGCATTTGAAAATACTTTTCAATCCGTAGACAGCTATGACTTTTCCACTTTATATACTAATCTACCTCACAATCTTATCAAAAAGAAATTTGAATATTTAATTAAATGGTGCTTTGACAAATCTAAAAGTGACTACATCTGTTCTAAAGTGTCACAAGTATTTAGTAAATCGTTTTTTAGTAACGAAACCCACAAAGGTTATGTTAATTGGACCGACTTAGAAGTTATTACTGCATTAAACTTTCTTTTAGATAATATTTACATCCGGTTTGGTAAACAAATATATCAAGTTATTGGTATTCCAATGGGAACCAATTGTGCTCCACTGATAGCTGATCTTTTTTGTATTGTTACGAATCACAGTTAAGGCCAAGCTACAAAAAGACCCAAACAAAAACCACCTTATCGAAACTTTTTACAATACATATAGGTACTTATATGACATACTTGCTCTAAACAACCCCACATTCTCAAATTTTATAAATGATATATATCCTAAAGAATTAACCCTAAATAAAGCAAACTCGACCGACAGTAGATGTCCATTTCTAAATTTGGACTTAAACATTATCAATGGTATATTACACATTAAAGTATATGATAAACTTGTCATTCCCAATTGTTAATTTTCCGTTTCTTGAAGGAGACGTACCATTAGCTCCAGCTTACGGGGTATACATTTTACAATTAGTCAGGTATGCTCGCATTTACAGTGATGTGTCTAATTTTAATGATAAAAACCGTTTTATTACAGAAAAATTGCTAAAACAAGGTTACCGTTACCACAAATTAGTCAAATCTTTTACAAAATTTGCACATAAATATGGACATCTCATCGGAAAATTTTATTGTACACGTAGATTTATGATTGTTTAAGGAATATCTCATCCTGATTTTTATAGCAATGTAGTTTATAAAGCACAAAAATTCAAAAACAACCTTATGGAAATTTAAAACTGGCTTAAAAACCTTTTGAAAAAAGGATACGAATTCAATGTTTTAGTAAAATCTTTGCATTTAGTATGTTTTGGCAGAAATATTGATAGCTTGATAGTAACTTTAAAACGTTAAATTTTCACTTTGTATCCACTGTATTATTTATAAGCACCACAGCGATCAAGTATGTCGGTTCTGTGTGGTGATACAACTCTAAATCATTCATTGTTTTGACGTGGGGTGTCGGATTTAGAACTGATGTATTTGATTCTTTTACATCAATCGATAAATGTTTCTTAGCTAGATGTCAGTAACTTCGATTGTTCCCAAGAGAGTTCCTCCTTGTCTTGTTGTTTTCGTACAGTATTTTGTCTTAGGTTCTCTCTTTTTGAATTGAACTTTTGTCGATTGAGTTTTACAGTGTGTTTTATATGTATGCTTTGTGCAAGCTTATCAATAGGGGGAAGGTTGGATCCAAAAAACTAGTTTAACCCCGCCACATTTTATATGTGCCTGTCCTAAGCCAGGAAACTTTGGCAAAGGCTTTGTTTGTCCTTGTCATTCTGTGTTAACTGTTTTATGTCAAGAATTGGGTCTTTCGATGGTGATTTAGGGTTTGGTTTTGAAACTTTTGTATTGTATTATAAGTCTTGGGCCAATGCTAGACGGTAAGCAGTGACCTATGGTCATGTTGAAGACTGCTTGCTGTTTTCCGTTGTGATTTTTTGATTTGATGTTTGTTTATGTTCGTTGTGTCGCGTACACTTATTCCACATCTCAATATCGTCTATTGCTAAACAAATGTTAAAAATGAGCGGTGAAAAAATTAGTAAGTCTATTTGCATCAATATTAAATAAAAGTTAAGGTATAAAGACACCAATTTTTCTCCGAGGAGTAATGTCCAGTAGGGAGATTTTAATGTTTTGCTTACCTTTGTTATTGTCCATTGACCAATGCACCGAATGAAAGAGAAGTCACAATGTGGAACATGAAATGAATTTATAAGGAGAATTTACCCATGCCAAATAAAACTACGTTTAAAACCAAAACTATTTGGTTTTGACGAAATATGAGCGAGGAAGTTTAAGAAAATAAAAACGTCGAAAAAGTTTTACTATTTTCTCCCATTTGAAAGGTCAATTTTATAAATTTTGATTGATTGATAGGTCAAATGAAATCTAGAAGACTCGACCTGTGAAAGTAATATCACATCCTGAATTTTATGGTAATGTTTTGTATAAAGCTTTCAAATTTAAAAGCAATCCATTAGAAATGAAAAATTGGCTTCTAAATCTATTACGGAAAGGATATGATTTGCATATTGTGGTTAAATCTTTGAGTTAAGTGTTTTGTGGCAGAAATGTTGATAACTTGATACTTGCTTTAAAACTTCCATATACGTTTTACTATTGTAATTTTTAAGCATTATACCTTGTAGCGATCAAGCATGTCGGTTTTGTGTGATGACAGTTCACTAAATCATTATTGTTTGAAGTGTTGTGTTGGATTTAAAATCGATACGTTTTATTTTTTGACATCAGTCGATTGACGATTCTCAGCTAGCTGTCAGTAACAGCGAGTGTTCAATAGAGAGTTCTTTAACCGGCCTTTTGTTTGTTCTTGTTTTTTGTCTTAGGTTCTCTCTAGTGCAATTGGACTTTGATCGATTTGATTTTTATTGTGTTTAGTTTTTGAACTTTGTCTAGGAATATTGATAAGGGGAAGGTTGGGCCCAAAAAACTAGTTTAACCCCACCACATATTACATGTGCCTGTCCTAAGCCAGGGATCTTTATCAAAGCTTTCGTTTGTACTTGTCTTTTTGATGTTTTCTGTTCCTTGTTTAAGAAGGGGGTCTATCTGTGACTATTTCAGGGCTGGATTTGAATTATAAGCTCCCGCACAGCGGGGGCTAAATTGACTGAGCATGATGCCTTAAACCGGAAGACGTATAAGCTAGCCAGAAATCCGCACCCAATAACACGGAATGCAAAATTCAATTCCTTTTTAGCTCACCTGGACCGAAGGTCCATGTGAGCTATTGCCATCACTTGGCGTCCGTCGTCGTCGTCTGTCGTCGTCGTCTGTTAACAATTTTTCAAAAATCTTCTCCTCTGAAACTACTGAACAGAATTCAATAAAACTTGGTATGATAGATCCTTGGGGTGTCCTGCACCAAACTTGTGTTTCAATTTTTGATCCGTCAAAAAACATGGCCACCGTTACTAAAAATAGACCAGGGGGTCAGACTACTGTTTTTGGCTTGTAAATCAAAAAGTATAAGAGATAGATGAAATCTGATGCCACCCTACTGCTTCAGCATCAAAAGTTCTACGAAAGTCTCCATTTGGTCGAAGTTGTCAGATGATCCCTTATAGGGGTTACAGCCCCTTAAAGGTGAAACATAGCGTTTTTGCATGTTTTTGGCCTATAGAATGAAAACTATAGAGAAAAGCTGTTGCTTGCTTAAATGTTCAGCTCATTTAGCTCTACAAAAGTCTCCATAGGGTCGAAGTTGTCAGATGACCCCTTATAGGGGTTACAGCCCCTTAAAGGCGAAAAATAGTGTTTTTTGCCTATAGAATGAAAACTATTGCAAATAGAGAAAAGCTGGTGCTTGCTTAATTGTTAGCTCATTTAGCTCTACAAAAGTCTCCATGCAGTCAAAGTTGTCAGATGATCCCTTATAGGGGTTACAGCTCCTTAAAGGTGAAAAATAGTGTTTTTGCATGTTTTTGGCCTATAGAATGAAAACTATTGTAGATAGAGAAAAGCTGTTGCTTGCTTAAATGTTCAGCTCATTTAGCTCTACAAAAGTCTCCATAGGGTCGAAGTTGTCAGATGACCCATCATAGGGGTTACAGCCCCTTAAAGGTGAAAAATAGCGTTTTTGCATGTTTTTGGCCTATAGAATGAAAACTATTGTAAATAGAGAGAAGCTGTTGCTTGCTTAAATGTTCAGCTCATTTAGCTCTACAAAAGTCTCCATAGTGTTGAAGTTGTCAGATGACCCCTTATAGGGGTTACAGCCCCTTAAAGGCGAAAAATAGTGTTTTTGGTCTATAGAATGAAAACTATTGCAAATAGAGAAAAGCTGTTGCTTGCTAAAATGTTCAGCTCATTTAGCTCTACAAAAGTCTCCACGGGGTCAAAGTTGTCAAATGACCTTTTATAGGGGTTAAAGCCCCTTAAAGGCGAAAAATAGTGTTTTTGGCCGATAGAATGAAAACTATTGCAGATAGAGAAAAGCTGTTGCTTGCTTAAATGTTAAGCTCATTAAGCTCTACAAAAGTCTTCATAGGGTCAAAGTTGTCAGATGACCCCTTATAGGAGAAACAGCCCCGTAAAGGCAAAAATAGTGTTTTTGGCTTAAAGAATGAAAACTATTGCAGATAGAGAAAAGCTGTTGCTTGCTTAAATTTTCAGCTCATTTAGCTCTACAAAAGTCTCCATAGGGTTGAAGTTGTCTGATAACCCCTTATAGGGGTTACAGCCCCTTAAAAGTTGAATAATAGTGTTTTTTGATTATTTAGAATGAAAACTATTGCAGATAGAGAAAAGCTTTATCATGCTTAAACATTCAGGTCAATTAGCTATACAAAAGTCTTCATAGGGTTGACATCAAGAACAGGTGAGCGATTCAGGCTCCTGGGAGCCTCTTATTTTGAAGAAGCAAAGGTGTACCAAAGGGGTAATCAGTATCATAAAACCGTAAAGACAAAGACAAAACCGGCAGACAAAAATCATCACAACAAAACAAACCACATAACAACATAAAACACAAACACACATAACAACAAAACCGCATTCAGCAACGCGAACTCAAGTCGAAACAATAGTGAACTCAGGTGCTCCGGAAGAGTAAGCAGTTCCTGCTTGCTATAGCACACCCGTCACGTTGCTAAAGATCGATTAAGTGTTGGTCAAATCCGGAAAGGATGACATTACACAATTCTATGTCAAACCAACATCTGTGCTCATCTGAGAGATAGAAATCCCGTATTTGTTTACAAGCACATGATGTCGTCCGTAAAATTTCTTGAGTGATGACAACAACCTGGGAGCAACGTACCCCTGTGTTACCAATTTGCTTGTCAGCCGTGTGGCTCTATCAAGGAAGTCGTTATACTCCCCACATGCTCTGGAATAGCGAATCAATTGTGATACGTAAACTCCATATGCTGGAGCGGACGGAATGTTGCTACACAGAAAGGGAAAGTCAACTATTGGAAAGTTGAAGTCATCACGTTTGTCATAGAGCTTTGTACAAAGCCTTCCTTGTGTGTCAATTTCGAGAAATAGATCCAGATATGAAGCGGACCTCCTAGAATCTGTAGTGTCCTTTATCTCAAGTTCCTTCGGATATATGAGATGTAAATAGTCACCAAATCGAGGATTGTTTAGTGAAAGGACATCATCAATATAACGAAATACAAATGACAACAAAGTTCCAGACAATAAATTTTGCTACGCCTGACGCGCGCTTCGTCTATTCAAGACTCACCAGAGGCGCTCTACCAAAAAATTGAAAATGCCAAACACTATATGAATATTTCAATTATTTCCCGGTATGAAATGTTTTAAATGTAAAGAATTTAAATTGAAGAAATTAGGACTTCAATTATATATCACTACAGGTCGCGTCCATCAAAAAAAAAATGACAGAAGCCCGGGAACCTGTCATTCTAATTTTCGTGAAACAAGACCCCCCAAAAAGCGGTGCATTGTCAACCCAACAAACAACTTGAATACTTCATAAGACAAATTTCATTCCCAGTAGCCATTATATTTACTTTGTCCTCAGTAAACAAATTTGTTTTTGTTTTTTTTTCTCTAACCGGCTTTGCATTCGAAAATGAAAGTAAAAATATTCTAAAGGGGACGTTCTGCGAGGTCCGCGTCCGAAGCAATTCACTTCCTTGTTTTTTTTCACAATTATGGGTATATGAGGCACCATATATATATAAGAAAGTTACTTTATCTGCGGGAGCTTATCAGGTTTAACCTGTATCATATTATGCATTTTATTTAGACAATGGGCCAATTCAGAACTGCGAGCAGTGCCTAATGGCCTCGTTGAAGGCTGCTGGTGGGTGTCCATTGTGTTTTTTTCTAAATTGCCGTTTAATTGTGGGTTGTGTTGCCTACACTTATTCCACATTTCATTATTTTCTATTTTAGAATAAGGAATAAGTTACCTGTTGCTTATTCCTGATTTAAATAGGGAATAAGGAATAGGGAATAAGTAACCAATTTGACTCTTCTTTGTTTCTTTGATATGACGTCTTGTCGCAAACTTAACTGTGCATAACATTGAGTTTAGAGAGTTGGAAACTGAGTATTTGTTAACAATGAGCTTCAGATGATTTTCGGGTATGTATACATACATACATTAAGTTCTTTGCACAATATATGTCAAGGAAGATTATTTAGTATAGTAATGATATATAATCCGGTTTTGTTAACTTTGATAAGAAAAATGTAGACTTTTTGAAGATTTACGAATGAATTTTACCTTTATGACTTGTATCCATTTAAATGGGTACTCTAAATAAAATTAAAGTTCTTTTATTCAGGTAACAGCAATGGACGTAACTTACATTTTTGTTTTACTGAACGTTTTACGACCCTTACACTGTATTCCATGCAATGGTGAGTATACTTTTTATTTCTCAAATCTTTCCATTTTTATAAATTATAGCAATAAACCATTTTAAAAGAGGATTATCAATTTGTAAACCCGGTGAGACACTTGCAAGCTGAGTAATTCGTAGGCAACTAGGCAGAAACGCAATACACACACTCAGTCATAATAAAGACAAAGTTCCCCGAAAGCTCAATGGATTTAGATAACAAAAATGACTGCATTGCTATTTCCCCACGTAAAAAACTGACACAGAAATAATATAAAAACAATTCTATTGTATATTTGTCGATTTTTCAAAAATATTTTTGTTGTAATGACACCAATGTCTGGACGTAAATTTTCTTGTTGAATGGGGCCAATTACTAGACGTAAAATTTTCTACAACACGGGAGTTCTCGAGTAACTAATGGTCTGACAGTGTTTGAGTTAGTTTTCTATAAAAACGCCAACCGTTGATTGGAAGTAATGGCCCGGAGGAAGGCATAATTTTCCCTTGACCTTAGAGTAAAGTCTCACACAACTTTGAAAGCGAAAATCACAATTATGTTGCATCTAGCTAACGAATTTGAATTTTGCTATTTCCACTTTATATAGCTTATTATAAGTCTAGGTAAAAGGAGATAACTCATATGGCAAGCATTAATTTCAGTCTGTACACTAGTAGCTTCTGTCGACGCTGCATCTTCGCTAGTGGGGCATGATTTCATGTTACATATATGAGCGATGCACAACTTTATATTCAAAAAAGAATTTTTTATATAAAACACCTTAAAGGCGATGCCAATATCAGATTATGTAATAGCATTTGTAACCTATTTTATGTTTGAATCATTTAGAACAAGATTTAAATCAGCTATTAATTGCCGACAGGAGAACTGTTTATATGATAGACATTGATACAAGGAATAATAAGACGATTACTTCTGGTTATACTGGAATTTATTATGTTGATTACCATTACGACCAGAACCTTATATTTTGGGCAGATAATACTCTACAGAAAATATCAAGGTAGTATATATATATATTTTATATCTTATTTTAGGCTACGTTTTCAATCTTACCTTTAAATAAAAATAATGAGATGTGGAATAAGTGCACACAACACAGCCCACAATCAAGCGGTAATTCAGAAAAAGAACACAATGGACAACCGCCAGCAGCCTTCAACGAGGCCATTTGCCACTGCTCGCGGTTCTGCAATTGGCCCATTTTCTAAATAAAATGCATATAATTCAAATCCTGTCCGGAAATAGTCACAGCTAGACCCCCTTCTTAAACATGGAACAGAAAACTTTAAAAAAAAACAAGTACAAACGAAAGCTTTGTCAAAGATCCCTGGCTTAGGACAGGCACATATAATATGTGGCGGGGTTAAACTAGTTTTTTTTTTGCCCAACCTTCCCCCTATCAGTTTTCCTAGACACAGCACAACATAAACACACAATAAAAATCAAGTCGATCAAAGACAAATTCCACTAGAGAGAACCTAAGACAAAAAACAACAAGAACAAACAAAAGGACGGTAAAGAAACTCTCTATAGAACACTCGCTGTTACTGACAGCTAGCTGAGAATCATCAATCGACTGATATAAAAAAAAATCAAACATATCAATTTTAAATCCGACACAACATTTCAAACAATAATGCTTTAGTGAAGTGTCATCATACAAAATCGACATGCTTGATCGCTATAACGCTTTAAAATGACAATAGTAAAAACGTTTACGGAAGTTTTAAAGTAAGTATCAAGTTATCAATACTTCTGCCAAAAAACACTAAATTTCAAAGATTTAACCAAAATATTCTATTCATATCCTTTTCGTAATAAATTTAGAAGCCAATTTTTCATTTCTAAGGGATTGCTTTTAAACTTGTGTGCTTTATAAAAAAACATTGCCATAAAATTCAGGATGTGATATTCCTTTCACTATCAGAAAACGACGTGTACAATTAAATTCTCCTTAAAAAAGGACATCTATCACCGGTGACGTTAGATTTGTTCAAAATTCAGAAGGATAGATATCTGTAATAAAATTAGAAAATGAAGGATTGTTGAGTGCAAGAATGTCGTCTAAATATCTAAAAGTATAATTGAAAGTTTCGATTAGGTTTTGTTTGTTGGGGTCTTTTTGTAATTTAGCCATAAATTGTGATTCATAACAGTATAGGAAAAGATTGGCTATAAGTGGCGCACAATTAGTACCCATAGGAATACCAATGATTTGGCGATAAATTTGTTTACCATAACGTACGTAAATATTATCTAACAAATAATTTAGAGCAGTAATAGTTTCTGCATCAGTCCAGTTAATGTAACCTTTTTGAATCTCGTTACTAAAAAATGATTTACTAAATGAGTTTGAAACTCTAGAACAGATATTATTACTTTTAGACTTGGCAAAACACCATTTAACCAAATATTCAAATTTCAAATTTAAAGCACACATAAACACAAATCAAGTGAATAAGAGCAGAGACAATTGTGAAACTTTTCTAAATGTCTACGTTTTGGTCTATTGAAAATATAGATCACAGAAAATATGTTTCGCAAACATCAGTTTTTGTTAATAATATTTTTTTTTCAAAAAAGTAACGCATAGGTAAAAAATACCCCTTACGTTTTATATTGAAAAACACCATTTCAAAATAATATTGCCGAGCTTCTCTGCAACCAATTTTCATGAAATAAAAATCAATAGAATGAAAATGAAATAAAGCTTATGTTGGCTGTGTCTGGTACACTTATTCCACATATCATGATTTTCTTTTGTTTCATTAGAGCAAAATCGTAATATTGCTGGTTAATAAGATATTGCAAGTGAAACTCAAGTATCCATTTTACGCATCAACTCCCCGTTTGAATCAATGCTTCATTATCCGGTTTAACATTGGTCGTTTTCTTTTCGCGATATCATAAACAAATTGAGGTAAGGATTCTAGTCACGTTCAACAAACAATCTTTATTATTTTATTGGATTTTATTGAATGAAAATCGGTTGTAGAATAGCTCTGCATCATTATTTTGAAATAGTCTGGGTTTGTATTAAACACATAGGGAATTTTCTATCTATGCGATGTTGAAGAGTATAGTAAAATGCATTTTACGCATGCACTTGATCTGTTTTGTTGAGGCTTTTTCTTTTCGTTTTTCAGCTCGAACAAATATAGCCAAATATCAACAATTAATTGTTTTTGGCCTCCAAATGCAATGTTTTTTCATTATTGTTGTTTTTAAATCTACTCATATATGCAAAAGTTTCATTAGGACAGTTTGAACTTTTTCGAAAAAAAATCTTAGTACACAAGAAAGTATATGCACAGCTCAAACGGCATATTATCAGGTCACAAAAAGAATAGTAGGATTTAGATATGGACACACCTTATTATATACACACTGTAATTTTGTTGAAGATAGCACAGTTTTATCGGTACATTTTTTTTTAATAAGGCCAAAAAACCTCTTTTGTACCTGTCATCTGACATGTTGGTGGACACTTTTGGTAAAATTATAGTTAAATGTCCCATGATATTTGAGGCCACATGCAAGGGTGTTTGTGATACTACCCTAAATTCGGCTTTGATCAAAAACGGAAAAAGCTTAATTTTAATATAATAGGATCAATTATAAAATTATTGATAAAATGGATAATAAATTAAGATATCTCAGTCCTGCTACGGTTTTATTTTTGAAATTAGTCTTTTGTGTACACATCCTGAAAATTCGATATATATTTAAGCCATTTTAAAGTAAACGTTAACATGAACCTTTATAGAAGGTTTCTTTCGATAACAAATGCTATTTTCAATGCACAATTTTAACGAAAAAAAAGGAACAGTGAAAAACAAAAATCTTGTTACATGAATGAGAAAATAATAGGCAAATTGTATATACGGTATCTTGCCATTGCTATACTTTATTTTTCTATCTTTGTGTAGCTTAAGTTGTACATAGACTATAAAATAAATGAAATTTAACATTTGACGTCACAAAATTCATCAGGGAAATTAATGTTAAAAGGTTGAGCGTTAATATTTAACACTCAATTAACGTTAAAAAACAAAGTTTATTTAATGTTACACTAGTGTTTCATGTACATAATAGTCGAGCTTAACGTTAAGACAATTTGCCTGTGTAAGTATGAAGTATGCACAAAAAAGTTGAGGTTCGTTGCGATTTGAGAAACTTTTCCTTATTTTATTGATATTTGAGATATATTTCAGAATTCCCTTTCAAATAAGACTGTCGTTCTGTTCTAATACTATCCTCGAAATGCGGTAGTTTTATTATTACCTTTATTCAGTTTTTATGTGATTTTTCAAACATAATTATCAAATTGTTTTAAAACACAAAAAAAGAAATGGATGATCAATAATTTATCTAAAAAGTAATCACAACTTTTTAAAAAAGAAAAGACAATACAAGGACATACTGGAGAAAAGTCCTCCATAGTCCAATGCTAGTACTGCCCATTCAAAATAAAATAGTGGGTTGAACAACGTGTTTCGGCGCCAAACTTCTGTCGTCCAACTGCGATCCTATACAGGGACCTGTATTAAAACAACTACACAATTTAAACTGCAAGGTCAGGGGTTCACTACTACAGACAGACAAAACAATTTAAACAGGTAACTACTGGTTAGCTTAATAAATATTTATGTTACTTTCCAAATATTTTTCTAATTATCTAGCAAAGAAGCATCCTGAAATTAGCTAAGAAATGCATCAATATAACTCAAAATGAATAAAACCATCTTGTTCTTTACAAGTTCATGAAGAAATTCTTTCTTTCAAGTGTTTAAAACAAGTAGGGAAGAACAAGCACACAGTTTGTGCCAATTGGAATGCCAATTTGTTTGAAATCTCTTTTCTATTGTGTCCAAAAAGAATAAAATTTCCAGTAAAAGAAGGAACCTCCCCAGAGGATATCATTACTGGCTATTGGATTACAGGAATAGCTGTTGATCACGTTAATGATTATCTGTACTGGAACGATAACGATAGTGGGAGAATCTGTAGATCTAACCTAGACGGAACCTACATTTCAGTGATCATAAACAACTTAAGGTATCCATGGGATTTAGAGTTGGACCATATCAACGGGTATGTCGTAATGTTTCAACCTCGTAATTTTATGCAGTAGCTTCATTAACTTCCGACGCCTTTGTTGTATGATGTAGATGCACTCTATTAATCAAAAAATATCTTTCCGGATCTGTTATCTTTCTCTAATCTAATCTTAGGTAGTACAGTGGTCTAACTCTGAACATCTATTCTGAGCATGTTACCAAATTGAAGCAAAGGAAAAACATTGCATGCTCTTTTACTGTACGAAAATTGTTACTATGATAAATTATGAGTAAACAAAAAAAAAACTTTCAAACGAAACCTAACTCTTATATTCATTTTATAACATTTCTCGTACTTTTTTCAAGGGAGATGATTTGTTTGAATCCGAGCGATTTTCTACTATTGTACTACCTTAATAAACTTTAAAGATTTACCCCAGAAAAAAGATGTTTTTTTTATTTGTATATTGTTCAGCTGGTAAATAAATATTACTTTATACTTACTAAATACCATATTATTTCAGTTGGATTTATTTTACGGACAATTTTGGACGCAGTATGAAAAGATGCAGATTTGATGGAACAAAATTGCAAACAGTTGCTGCCACCTTCCTTGATGTTGTTTATGGCATCACAATAGGTAATGTGCTGGCTAAATATCTAGTTTGAGGTAGCTACCATTGAAATTTAATAACAATCAAATTAAATTTAATGGGCTAAGACGACAACAAATTATCGAGTTATTCTTCCAGATCTTAAACAAGTGACATATGGCCGTTTACGTGCATTGTAGGTCTAAGTGACACTATGATCAATACATAACTATTTGGCAATAATCCCGTCTAAAAATACCAAGTACAATGTATTCGAGAAACTATAGGAGAAAACAATATTTGGGATCAACCGTTCAATTTACAAATGTGACATTTTTTTTAATTTTGTGCAGGTCGCTCAGCTTTGATAAGAGTTTAACTACGTTTGCATTTACACTATTGGAAAGTAAGATCAATCTGCTGTCCCATTACATTCGCCAAATAAAAATAAGATATAGCATAAATGAGACAATTTAAAAATCATCGGCCCTACACCTCCACCATGTTTTCAATAATCAATTTATTTTGATTTAGTTCTAATTATAAATTTAAACTATTTAACGAAGGTTTCTAATATATTTTGATATTTGCACTTGTTTTTTTTTTGCATTTAAGCTTTTGTTTTGGTCACATGACAACTTTCCTACTAACTAAAAATCGCTTTGTAAAGTATTAACACATAAAACTTACTCGATGTTTCATTTTCGTTTGAAAAAACCCCAACTAAATAATTCTTCATTGTGCATTTAGACTTTTGTTATCTGACATCTGAAATAGCCAAAGCTTGACAATGCTTTATATCGTGTATTTTATACAGACTAAGATTTCCCCATTATAAATTGCATTTCAAGTGTCCTTTAATCATGTTTAAAACAGCTCCTTTGATGTATATTTTATGTCAAGTGTACGGGAACATAAAAAAAAATGCAATGGAAAACACGCAGCAGCCTGTACATTGTACTTATCAACATTGATTAACGGGAATTACTATAATTTAATATGCCATATTTATACTTCTACTTATGCCTCCTTCTTTGAATACGATAAGGAAGTTATACGATATATGTCATAATTTTCTTTTCAAAACTATTTAAGTTAACGTATCTTGAGTGTATAAAATTCGACTTTGACATTTCAAACCGATTTATTTACAAAAAATCTTCTGATAAAATAAATATAGTACATGTAGTAAGCATTTGCATGTTTACACTCCAAATAAAATATTTCCCACTTTAATTTATACAGGGACATCGGGGAAAACTTTTTTCAAACTGAACTGTACATCAAATGAATTAAAAGTAGAGGGGGAAGTTTTGCTGCCAAAAATCCTGCTGATTAAAACTTTGTTTAATGGTCTAAAAGGACAAAATGTGTTCAAATCTTCCATTCGTGATAGGTCACCATATGTATCCGAAATACTTGTGTTCAACGTGTGCACAAATGATAATAGAATACGAAGAAACGACCATAGTATCAGCATAAAATCTTATCTTAAAACAGTTCGACCGATGAAACCTTTTTTTATTTCATCGAAATTATTTGAAAACAATACTTTTGAAAAAACAATCAAATATTGTGTCTTAAAAATATAAGATATTAATCTACAATGAAGATAACGGTACGAAATTTGTCAAATGTTTCTCGGGTTTTTATCGTCTCTAGACAGGATAAATCTATCAGGCATTATTCTTACCAGATGATCTATTATTGAATAGTTATTGTATATAAATTAAGAGTGCTGTAAGGTCCGACTGGGGAGATTGATATCCTCATTTTATGATATTTCTCGAGATAAGGGGCGCGAGCGGCAAACAGTCTTTATTAAGCGGTTGATCATATCTAGAGTGTCGTTGTCCTAGTCCCATCATTACTTAGATTATGAATTTAATAATAAGGTCTCACAATATGTCATGCTCAGTATCTGTCATATCTGTCAAAATGTTACTGGAGTCTGTTAGAAAGTGTCTCATAATGCTGCTAGATGATCCACTCCAAACTCTGACATATAATTGATGTTATGACAAGGGTCTATAGTAAGATGAAAATGTATCTCATTTTCATTTTAAATCGGAACAACCATTTCGAATCTTGTGGTATATATGTTCATATTCAATCTCAATTAAATATATACTAGGTGATTTTGCTACATGTACAGCAGTTCAGTTTTTGTAGCAGCTGATCACGGGGTAAAAACTGACAACGTTTCATAGTATTTGTTTTGTAATGTTCATGATGTTCGTTTAATTAATCTTCATATTAAGATGGTACCTAATTTTTACCTGAAAGTAACATTTGATATAATTTGCTACATATTTTGTATTTTTGTAAAGACCTGGAAAGCGAAATAGGTATTTATGCCTTTTTCAATGAGAAGAAAGGATTTTCCTTTTCTCTGACCAAACCATCTGATACAAAGATAATTAGCGATCTCTCTGTGTACACCAGTAAAGTATTTGACGTAGCTGTAGACAGCAATTATACATTTTTCACTGGATATAACGATGGAAATGTCTACAGGAAATCTAGAGACCATTCAAGCATGAAGTCGGAAGTTATATTTACATGTCAGATGCCAACAGTGGGTTTGAAAGTATTTAAACGACAGAGTAAGGATTTTTCTTTCATGATTTATTTCAGTGTTTGTAATACATTTATTGTCAGTATCATTGGACTGAGAAGATGTGGAGTAAGAGTACGAAATACAACCTACAAAAAAATGAATCAGCAATTATAATAAAGAGCCAACAGCCTTTGATGTGATTTAGGATTGCTAATCGTCTTGTGCAACTGATTTAAGGTCGAAAACTTATCCTTTATGTGATATTATAAAGATACTAAGCAAATACTAAATATAAAGTAATCATGATGTTTTTCATTAAAATTAAAAGCAGTGAAGGGGGGCTTTTATCGGTTTTTAGTATATGTCTATTTCAGAAATAATTGGCTTCAGTTAGATCTACCTAACCATTACGAAGTTTAATAAACATGGAAAAACACAGACTTACTCAAGCCAAATTCAATTCAAAACTGACTACTTATTGTACCTAATGTATCAATTTTCTGACAAAAAAAATATTTCATTTTTTAAATGTATAACCATAGCAAACTTTTAAACTGTATTAATTTTGTTCATCTCTTGAGAACTTGTTCATTTTTAGGCTCTAACTCTGTACATTGTTTAGATGGAGCATTGAATTTGACAGCACTAAGCAGTAAGTATTTCTCGATACTAAGATACACATGTACAACATAGCGATACATAACTCTTGCTCAACTATTTTGATATTTTACATATATTCTTTTTAAAATCATTTAATAGGATATAATGGAGTCTATGAAGTTGTTTTCATCATTGAAAATTGCTAATTGAGGATAAACGTTGTGTTTGGTATTTTTTACAGTGATCATGCTTACTTGTATGTATACATACATGACATATGCAAACTTTTTGTAAGATGACCACTTTTCATGTTTTGGAGTTTAAGTCCGTGTTTGGAATTTCTCTAGAATTTACCTTCATATACAGAAGATTTTTTTTTTGCAAACTGACTCCTACGTTGATGAAATTTTATAATTATCTAGATTAAGAAAAAAAACAAGAGCATCAAGTTTCTTGAATTCCTGATACAACAACGTGGTTTTAAGGCCAAAATACGTCACAATGTTAAAGAACTTCTTAAGGATGCAGTGGACATCCTGGATTGACCATCGTTGAGAAATTCTAATTTAAACAATTCTTAACAATTCTTGTTTAAAGGAAAATCCTGTCCTCATGTAATGATGTTATGGGGTATCTTGATATTACAAGACAGAGAGCCACTGAGTGCTAAAATAGTAAAATTTAAATGTACAAACTCTAGGCATTAAAATGTTGTTTTAGCAAATTACCGGTATAACAATGTAAAAATACTGCCCTTGAAAATTAATCTTGGATAGAAATCAGTAAAAATATTTAAGAACGTCAAGAATGGTATTTTTTGTCACGTATGATCAAAGTTTTCATATGAACTATATCTTAATTTCACAATGATAACAACTAAGAATTGGCCAAAGCGTAGATCTTGGTAGCAAATGTTAATTCTCTGCAATTATTTTTCAAACCGATATTGTAAGAACAAATCGCCTTTAAATTCGGCCGTTTCATGAAAGGTTAAGTGGCAGAAATAGCAAAATAATCGTCAACATGCCGAAAACTGCTGTTGCGAAAGAAGCGGCGAAAACTTCTTTCTGACAATTATCTTTAATTGCTAACAAAAACGACAATGTTACATATGAGTTGATTCATTAAATGAGTGAGGCTAAACACAACATAGGTTAAATAAAAGAAGCAAAGGGGCACTTATGGGGCATTCGAGTGTCAAAAGTTCGAAAGGGCAACGGCAAACCGGTAAACACGAACAAGAACAGCACAAAGAAACACT
Organism: Arcuatula senhousia; assembly: GCA_963971305.1. Lineage (NCBI taxonomy): Eukaryota > Metazoa > Mollusca > Bivalvia > Mytilida > Mytilidae > Arcuatula > Arcuatula senhousia. The sequence continues at coordinate 72,448,203 of OZ020303.1, forward strand.
AAATCAACTAAACGGAAATCAGCAACGCGAACTCAAGTCGTAAAAGAGTGAACTCATAAGCAAAAAAGAACTAACTTCAGTGTAATCTCGATAGATTTAGATGCGTTGGATTCTCAAGTTTTCAATGACAAACTTCTCTAAGGAGCAGAGATACCAATGGGGTATCCGAACTTCAAAAGTCCGGAAGGGCAGAGACAAAACCAGTAAACACCAACAAGAACGGACAAAAACAGACAACATGTAAAACATGGAAACACAAAATAACTGAATATCAATCAACAACGCGAACTCCAGTCGAAACAAGAGTGAACTCAGGTGCTCCGGAGGAGTAAGCAGTTCCTGTTAAATGAGTCCTAAACAACTACAACAGATCGGTTTCGAAATGATACAATTTCATAAATGATCTTTTTTTGCCATTTATAAATTGCAAACTGGAACTTGGGAGTTTTAAAAAATCAATTTCAAATTTGCAATACATTTTAAATCACGCATAGTTTTATTGTTTTTCTTCCAAAAAGATAGGATTTCAAAGTAATGTGCTTATTTTGTAAACTTCTACTCGAAGCTCCTTGTTTGCCATTTGTTTGGGTTAAAAAATGGTTTGTGAAATCTCCAAATTGAGAGTAAAAAATAGATTATTACCTTAAACTGTAAGGGATCGATATAGCTATTTTGACAAATCTGTTGAAATCGGCTGGTATTGTTTCTTGCAAGATATACATTGGTGATGGAGATAAAGATGATGATAAATATAAAAAAGTGATGAACAATAAAATGTGTCAAACAGACACTGTGCCCGCCTTTATATTTACATGTATCAACCGGCTAGGTTGGTTATAAATTACGAAGCTCGCCTTGATACGCATTATTGCCACTAAGCAACTTTTCAAATTTTATAAGTGCTCGTTCATGACCAAAAAAGGTCCCACTCAGCATCTGAACCATATATCTTGCTTATCATCCCTAGATGGACATACCTTACCACTTTGGTTGAAGTGGTACTTGCCTGTTGGCAGAAATAGAACTTTCATCATTCCTCTGTAAGTGGTCATTCATGCGAAAAATATGGGTCACAGCCAATATCCGAAGCTTGCATTGTGCATAATACTAAAATGAGTGATGTTGCATATATCAGAAAGCGGGAATGGACTTTCTCTATTTTCATCCGATTTATCAACCTCTCAACCAGTTGTGAAAACATATTTCTCACCTTTAGAGAGAGATTTGTTCTCAGCGTAATTGCAAGTGCAATTGGTGAGCGACCTTTTGCAATTTCTTTCCTGTAGACATTAGAAAAAAACCTTCTGCCACTTGATTCTCGATGATTGTTGAATTTATATCATCTTTGGAAAATATATTTGATATTGTAATCTTTCGGAAAGCCTCATCATTAAAATTATCCAATTTATTTCCCTCGATGTTAGAAATTCCATAATCAACTCGATCGCGTTGTAGAAGCTTTATTTAACCATTCTTCTGTAACATGTTGTCCATGTGGAAAATATAGGTCAAATCTAGCATCCGAAGCTACATTGCGCTAGGCATCACTAGGTCACCAACCATACCAATATGGTTTGTGTGACACTTGCCATAAAACCTGGTTCCACCAACCACTTCGTTTGAAATGCCTGTACCAAGTCTGATTTATGGAAATCATTTTTGTTTGTCAAATTGTAGATTACCCAGACGTCAATTTAATTACCGGGATTGTTGTGGGCATATCATGTGCAGCAGCTGCAGTCATTTTTATAATCATGTGTGTAGTGATTAGAAGAAGAATTTCAAACAGAAAAAGGTAACAAAACTGAATTTCTTCACCAATATCGCACCAGCTTTTCCCTGTTGTGACATTTTGCGGTAAAACAATTTGAATTTGAAAGCTAAGATGTTAACTTATACCTAATTGTTAAACTGTTGTTATCCAGGACAGATAATTAATGCTTTTTACAGTTGGCTGATTAACCTTTTTACTCACTTAACTTTTTCATATCATATAGATCACAAGACCTATAAGATATGATAAATTTGACGAGCCCAAATGGTTGTTGCATAAAAACTTACACACTCACCTGTTCCGTTTTCTTCATATATTAATTTCATGATGTCAGAGCATTGCAAAGGCTTTCAAATAATTGCTAGTTCATGGAAGTGTATTGTCAAGTCGGAACGACTATTAATTCCAAAGCTCTGTCTAGAATTAATTTTAAAGGAATGAATTATGCATATAAATTTATATACTACCAAAATAAAAAGCTCTTATCGTGTTGGTATTGGACATGTCGCAATATATCCAGAACAAATAGTCGACACACTCGGGAGAATCCATTTGCACCAATCTCATATTTTCATATTTTTTAGGTATCCATTCCACCACATATGTAAAAACATGAAGCTAAAACTGCATTTTACACAGTGAGCTATATTTTTTTTAAAGTGTAAGAAAACCCGATGATTGCAAGTCCGCACTGTGGTCTCGTAAAATACGCCTTTGTCCGTTGGATAAAGGATATAAGACATAAATATGATCTTTTCCTTTCATAAGATATCATGGCACAAAGGATACACTGGCACAAGTAAGTTCTGGGACAAAAGAACGTCAAAGTGACTCAAACCGGTATCTAGAAAATACTCTTTGTATAAGTGTCTATCATATATACCATTCTCCTGTCAGCGAATAGTTTCTGATTTAGGTCTTGTTCTAAATGTTTCAAACAGATAATCGGTTACAAGTACTTTAACACACACAAACTATTCATACTCATTAACGTAAAACAACACAAATTTTCAAAAGATATTAAAACAAAAATTGAAATAAAAAAAAGTATCTATCATATAAATATGTATTGTACAAAAAAGTGAATTTCGACCTAGGGAATTACCGAGTGGTTTTGAATATATATGAATAAAACTGATAATCCTCCCCGATCTTAATATTTAGTTATTAATTTCTTTCTACATTATTTACTTTTAAGAGCACATGATAAAAATACAACAGAGACATGTAAAGACAATGGGCTGGCAGATGAACATGTGTATGAGGAAATAACAGATCGACCCGTGTATGAAGGACCAATCTAAATGACTTAGTTGTATTATATTATAAATATTTATATAATGTGTATAGTTTCTAAATTGATTTGATTAATAAATGTTTATATCCCTCCAATTTTGTTTCTTCATAATGAATTTCTTCGAATGTGTACAATGCATAAATAGCGCGTATGAGAAGGTGAATTTCGTTTTGCTATAGATGCATATTTTAGGGAATAACATCCCATCAACCGCCTTTGAATCAAAACATTGGAAGGTAAAAAACCAAAAGCATTGGAAGAAAGGCACTCTTTCATAAAAAGCTAGAATTGGGAAGCCTAAACTAAGCAAAAACCAAGGAACCGACCAGATGCAGTACAAGGAAAGTAACATAGTGTTTAGAATAAGATTACAATCGAATATAATAAAACGGGGAAAGTCAACACATGTCTGACGACATGACATACGATTACCCTCGGGGACCTTTGACCCACCAGCAGCGGTTATCGACACAGTGGTTTCCAAATACAAAATAATAAAGTGGATACTAGTATATACAAGTATAAACGGTAACATTTTATTTGGTTATGCTGTATATGTTTATATGGAGTAATCTTTCATCAACAGCATTTAAAGCAAAACATTGTTTTGGACGGTCGGGTACAAAAATTTGGAAAAGAAAAGCATTCGTACCAAAAAAAAGCTCAACCTGGAAAGCTAAATATTTCAATGTTTGACTAGACTTTTTGTACTGTAACATGTATAACATTCCTAACCGTTCTATCCATTAGCATGATCATGATTTGAATAGATAACATTTTAATTGTTCTATATAGTTCGACATTAGTTCTTTCCCATTAGTACATTTTTGCTCTTTAACACATTCTTAACATGTGATTTGTTTTCATGTTACCCTTTTCATTTTTGTTTCTTTCTTTGGGTCCATATTACTAATAATTCAGCAAAAAATATCCTGATAGCGGATAATGTTCAACACATGGAAGATAATGTGATGTATTATAAAAGTACATGACACAAGCTACAATAGACACGATAATTCGAAAAAATCCACAATGGAAAACAGCCAGCAACTTTCAGATGTTTATAATAAAACACAGCTGATATGGACCAACGTAACTTATAAAAAGAGTAAGTTTGAGGCAGACAAAAATAGTCCGTATTATCACGTGACTAGTACCAAGTTTGGGATATTAGTGCATAGTGAATACTTCATAGAATTACAAACGGATGACTGTTCTGAATCACAGGCGTTTGGGTCCAGGATTTTATTTTATTATAAATAACGTGTATATGAAAAATTTCATATCGTCTATATACTATTTCCAAAAGGCAAGAATGTTTGAAAGTTCTAAAAATAGAACAAAATCTACTTGCGGAAAACCCCCATATTTTCTCATAGAATCAAATGTTTTACATGAAATATTGGTGATTCTCTAAATCCTTTCAGTTTAATCTCACAACTGGAAACACATTTATCGTGAAACAATTCGCAATGACTTTGATTCTAATCTTTTTTCCACTGAAGCGAGCCAAACAAACCACCACGGACGGAAGTAGTTTAAAATTTTAAAGGGAGACAATATTCTTCTACTTTTTTCCAATTTTATGAAATAACCACGTATTTATTATCCTTGAACGTCTTCATGAAAACTTTTGGAACACCCATCGAGTCCTAGTTTGTATGCACGTTTTATTATACTACCAACTCGTCAGTAAAAATATTTCAAATAAAATTGAGTCCACATTTTCCGCCAAATGATTTGTTCGAACTCGCCCAGATTTTACCTTACTGTAGTGTCACTCGGAAGTCCTTTTATTTGGCGTAATATTGTTTCCCTTTAAATCATTGGCCACTTCCGTCCGTGGTGATCTTTTGTTTCGCTTCGTAAGAAAAAAGACCCGATGTGAGATTTATACATACTGACGTGCTTTACTTTTGCTTCCGAAAGAGAGTTAAAGCTGAAAGGAGTTATAGAATATTCTAGTTGTTTATGGTAAAAAATATTTCTACAAGAAAAAAGGGAGTTTCCGTCAGTTCTATTTTTAGAACTTTCAAACATTCTTGCCTTGTGGAAATAGTATATAGACAAAATGAAATTTTTTATATACACGTTATTTATAATAAAATAAAATCCTGGACCCAAACGCCTGTGTTCTGAATAGCTAATTTAATATGGAAAGAAGAATTATTAAAGCCATATTCACAAGTAAAGACTACAACATAAAAAATGACTTCCATTAGAGATGCATATTTTTGGACTATTTGCTGCTCACGTCATCACAAAATTCACGTTTTTCGGGTTTGGCAAATTCCGGAAAAACTAATCTGGGTTCGTCCCCCGATATTAAAACTGATATAAGAAAAGTTTGAGATACTACACATGTCATATATATTTATAGAATTAAAGTTACGAGAACAAATGTTAGTATTGTCGCCTATGGAAATTCATTTAGTACCATTGAGCCAGTTGTGTTTGACCTAAGCTCGGAATCTTGTTAAGCTTTTGTTTGTCTTTGTCATTTTTATGTGTTTTGTTCTATGTTTATAAGAAGGGAGTCTATGCCTATTTCAGGAATACATTTGAATTTATATGTATATTATTTTGATCTTTGATGATTGACAAAACAGTGAAAGCACATACCGGCCTTGCTGAAGGCTACTAGCTATTTTTCATTGTTGACTCTCAGGTGAGCTATGTCATCATTTTGCGTCCGTCGTTCGTAAACCTTTTCAAACGTTAACTCCTCTGACACCATAGGTGCAATTGTAACCAGACTTGGTATAGTTGTTTATTAACATTTGGTGCAAAGAACTGATATGGGGATTTTTGATTCGTTGTAAAACATGACATGCGTAGCTCATATGAAATATAGGAGTAAATTGCAGATTTTGGAAAATAACTCAAATATGGCTACCTACTTTAACATATTGACAAAATAAGTGATCAACACCTCGAGATTTACCTGCCCTGAAATTTTGAGGACCCAACAACCCATGTAGAAGTAATTGGCTGCATAGGTAGCCTACGGGCACTTTTTTCCTTCTTTACACAACTCCTCCTCGGATATTTAGAATACGGAACTTAAATTTAGTTCAGTAGTTGCACTATATGAATGTTCATTTTGCCGAAGATTTCGGAATTTTGATAATGCCCCTAATGGGCTGGGCTTCATACATGTAGGTAGCCTAAAGGCACTATTCCTTCGTCACGTAACTCCTCCTAGCTTATTTGAAATACGAAACTGAAACTTGGCTCAGTAGTTGCACTATGGATGTAGATTTTGCCAAAGGTTTCGGAATTTTGATTTTTTTCCCAAGGACTGTGAGTCGATGCAGTAATAAATATTTTTAGGGTAAATTTTGATGTCTTGACGTTTTCCCTCCTACCTTAAACTTTTGAATTGACAAAAAAATCAACAACAAAAACAAAAGAAACCCCTACTCATATAAAGAAAAAGGAAAAAGCAAACAACCGATACATATAGACTATGATATTAACTTTATTGATGAAATTACACCCGTAAGGGTCAAATCAACATACATTGTAGACATTGAATACTAAACAATACAACATATCATACATTAGCGTAACATAAAACATAATTAGACAGCAAATTAAAAAAACAAAAACAAACAAACAAACTAACACACACACACATGTTATGAACCTGCCTGACAAGGATCTGAAGCCCTGAGTTCTATAGACTGTTTAATGAAGCCTCCAATATGACAAACAAGTTCGGGGTTTGGGTTTAAAATGATCAGCAGTTTATTTAATGTATCGAGACATTCAAATGTAGACAGTTTATCATTTAGAACTTTTAAAAAATCTGAGCGAATGGCTGAATTTATTTCACATTCAAAAAAGAAATGTTGCTCATCATCCAAACTTTTACACTTTTTGCAGAGTCTTTGCTCTCGAGGTATTTTCATATATCTGCCAACTTCTATACCTAAAGAATGATCACTAAGTCGAAATTTGGAAATCAATCTTCTATAATTAAAATTATTATGTTTTAAGTAATTATCGGAATTAAAACTGTGTTTAATCTTTCCGTAAAGATAAAGTTTCGATGAAGTATCTAGTTTGGATATTTTATCTAGGGTAAGCTTTTCATAAGTATCTTAGTAACTTAAAGAAAACATAATAACCTAACTTTATTTTTAATGCAAAATCAGAAGTAATTTTATAACCTGTTTACACTATATTAGACACTCGTTAATAAAACTACTGACGCTGCATCATAAAATCCCAAGCATCTGCATTTTAAGTGAAAACAGATACAATATACACAATGTACATTGTTTCGACTTATTGTGACAAAAATATCTTATCTTCCTTATTACAGTTTAAACAGTAAATACATGCTATCCATAGCAATTTTATATTTAGTATTTATGCTTGAATAATCGTGCTTTTGTGGTTCTAAAGATGGTATACCCGGCACTGAGTGTATTGAGCTGCCTTAAAAATAAGATTGCTTTAGATTATGTAAGTCGGTGGTTAACATCAGTAATGGTTGATTGATAATCTAAATATTAACTATAAAAATACATCAATATTTGATTTTTGTTTCCTGGGTAAATTATTAATTACATTTTTGTGCAAATACAATTGCAATTACATAAGTGATAGGCCAACATCACTTTACTAAGATTAAGACAGTTTTGTTTTGGGTTGGTTATACCAGCAAAAACACCACATACACGGCAACGCCACTGTTCAAAGGACAAGGAGGAAATAATTGACAGTCATAAATCGGTCATTCCATCCTTCGGCCTTTCTGTTGATGCTAAAATGGTGGTATCCTATCCGTGTATTGGTTTCCTGTATTACATAAAATGCATATAAACAGCGCTTCATTGTGGGATTATCCAAATGAACCAATTAAAATCCTTCAGTTCTGTTGACTTAAATACTGACGGCAAATAAATCTGGTCAGGAATATGACGATTGTTTATTTTTAAATGTAATCCCTGAGATGTTAACATTTTTTACACGTTGTCTCTGGTCAAAATCAACGTGATACTTGAATATAAATGAAACAAATACTAAACAGTAAAAAACAAAAACATGCATCGAGTGTTCTCAGCAACTATATGATACAGAAGCCTAATAATTTTCCTCTCGCTTAATCTAGTATTGTCATGTGGTTTTAGCGATATTCTGCTTATAGCATGTGCACTTCTGTTTAGTTTCTTCTCAGCAACTACATGTTGAAGAAGTGTTACCTTTTTCGTATTGATTTATCTATTGTTACTAGTACTTTTCTGTGTAAAAATGCCAACTGTTTACATAATTGAATTTCAATTTTCAAGGTATTTTTATACATTATATTGGAAAATACTATTAATTTTCTTCAAATACCTGTATCATTTTGAATTACATTTGAACATTTGTAATACAAAAAAATGTTAGTACTGATAAGTAGAAACGAAACAAGTTTCCATGACATACATGAAATACAGTAATTCATTAAAATGATTTTTTTCATTTAGAATACAATCTATCTTTAGAAAGGCTTAGTCTGTCAAAATTCAAATTTAAGAATGCATTAGTCCTTCAACTTTGAAAATTCTATCTATAGAAAGTCCTTAACTGCAAACTATTGCCAGTTCAGTCATGGACCTATTTTGACCAGAGACAGATTCTGAATTATACATTATTATAATAAAAATTTTAAAATTAAATAAAAACACGGAGTTACTATGCTTCTTTTCATGATATTTTAGGGAAAAAAAAGTTCCTATACCTTTTATTATAAAAATTTGTCCAACATTTTCCCGCCTATAATCCCTTTGCATTTTGGCATTTAAGAAAAAAAGTATTTTTATTTTTTATTATATTTATAACAAAATATACAAAATATTATTGTCATTATCAACACTACTTAAATAGCGGAAATCCCTTTTTTAGTATATTTGTTTTTTGCTTAATCTCTGCTGCCGAAATCAAAAATCAGATTTAAAATTTAAAATACTTTTCGAACAAACCAATGTCAAGTCAATGGACAATCATTTATGAATTGATGAAGATAAAATATACCGACTACATTAACGTACTTTGATATCTACATGTTTACATGTATGTACGCTTGTAAAACATGTGATTATTCATACATGAAAACAACACATCGTTACAATGCTAAAACAGAACTTATTGTTATTCTTCTAGAAAGTCTTACCAAATGGAACAATTGTAATATGTACGACCATTCAAAGTGCTTTTAAAACTGAAAACTTATACATAATATTGATTTGCATATAATTATATATTTTATAGGAAATTATTTATACATATAAAAAATATATATTCATATATGAACTGTTCAAGGTTTGTAAATAATACACACTTCTGTTATTTCTTAATAGATAATATAAGGTCTTGTTGGTCTTGGTATTGGATATCTCTGTAACACTGGTCTCTTCCTCTGGTATACCTCCCAGCTTCTGATATCATTACCTTTCTTTGATGTATTTTTATTAGTGCTATAAAAAAAAGTTAATAAACATGCAAAAGTTTGGGCTTAATTATGTATTTTTCATTTTTTATTTTTCTATTTTTGAAACGGTTACCTAAGTTGTTAAATTGATCATATAAATTATTGTATTCTTAATGTATATCTCTTATCACATTATCTAGTTTACAGGAAGCAAAGTGTCACCAATGGGTCAAAAGTCCGAAAGGGCAACGACGAAACCGGTTTACACGAACAAAAAAGGCACGAAGAAACACAAAACACAAAATCAACTGAACGGAAATCAAAAACGCGAACTCAAATCGTGACAAGTGTGATCTCAGATGCTTCGGAAGAGTAAGCGGGCCCTGCCGGCTAAAGCACATCTATCGTATTGCAAATTTCCAATTCAGTGTGCCAAATCCGGTAAAGGAAGACAAAACTAATTTCTACGACAAACCAACATCTGCACTCATTTTAGAAATAGAAATCCCATACTGTGAAAGTACTTAAATTCGTGGGTGTCAATTTTCATGGTTTGGCAAAAACTTGCTAGTTCATGGATTCATAAATTCGTGGATTTAAAATTTCAAAAAAAGGTGGAATTTGTTGATCTGTTTACGTTTTCAGCACATGAAAGTGATAATTTTGTTTGTATATTAAATTTAACTTTTCATTTGAATAAACCAATGCCAGTCAATTTTTTTTCTCATTTTGTAATTGTCAATGATTAATGTTTTAAATAACTTAATCATCTTATTAATTAAGCTGTAAAGTGTGAAAAACACCTGGCTAGACTTTAATTGATTTATGATGGACACAGGGATTAACATTTTGAAAACTATCCTAAGGGTGTTTGAATAACGGTTGGGCACTGTTTATGGCTTCAGGTGACAGGACATGTCCTTGAATTTGAAAGTTTTAAACAATAAAACTTCAATAAATATATTTATATGCTAGTATTTTTTATTTTTAATGTAAATACATTAGAATAGTGAAAATGAACACTTTAGGACAAAACAAATCATTAACCGGGAGTGTATTTATTCTTATAAAACAATAAAATCGTTTTTGTTTAGACAAATAAACATTAAAAAAACTCTTCTTAGATATATTTAATTATTGAATAGCTAATATCCAAGGTATGTCTGGTCAAAATAGCTTGAAAAATAATTTAAATGACTTATATGGCCATATAGCATCAGTCTACAATGCAGATCACATACAAGGTTTTTACCACAAAATTGCAATTCAAACAAGTTATTATTTCGTTTGATTCTAAAATTCATGGATCAGCCTACCCTCGAAAACAACAAAAATTGGTACCCCACGAATAAAAAGGAATTCACAGAATTTGTCTACGAATGCACGAAGTCTACCGTAAAATTTCTTGAGTAAAGACAGCAACCGTGGAGCAACATAACCATGTGTCAGCAATTTCTGTGTCAAACGTGACACTCTGCTAAGGAAATCGATGTAAATCCCACAAGCTCTTGAGTAAAACTGTATATGATTGTTGTACACTGCAGAATCGCGTTCCTGGGGATTTTCTTGTTACCGAGTAAACTCCAATACACCTGGTCCAGTAGTGTACTGATAATAATTTAAATAGTATGATCCAAGCTATAGGGTCCAAGCTATAGTCAACTTTAAGTAAGTTTTTTTCGTTTTATTTCACATCTACGTATACTGTGGTTTCATTACTTTTCGTAGGGTATGAATTTTCGTGGCTTTCTTGTGTGCCTATACACCACGAACATAACAATACAACAAAGTGTTGTTTTTACGTTTATTTCACTAAGCAACCATAAAATTTAAAATCCAACGGAATTTCTTTATTGGCGAAACCACGAAAACTGATACCCACGACAATTAATTAATCAATAGTAACTACCTTTTAAGCCTTCTGGTTCTCATAACAATACATACAATGATGATAATGATTACAGCTACCGAAAACGTGGCACCGACAATAACAGAGATCCACAAGCTGTCATCTGAATAATCTATAAAAAAAACAAGAACGATTTTCTTCAATTCTTTATTTCAATTAAGTATGAATGGGAATACGTCGATTTTAAGGGATAATCAAAGTTTTCTGAATTGTGTACTGAGAAATTTAATAGAAATCATAAAAAAGCAAGCAAATGCTTTCAGAGTGTGTCACTCATCCTTGCAACAGATTTATGACTGATTCTGTTAAGTTAAAAAGTGATCAAAACACAGTTGTAAATCTAGATGAAAGCTTGCACAATAAAGTTCAATTTAATCTACCAGCTTCTGGTTGTGGTATATTGATCATTATGGTACAAATATATATCTACAAAAAGGTACATGTATGATAGATAAGGTTCTTTTTTTCAAAAATGACGAAATTTTTTTTGAAATGTTCAGTTAGTACTCTAAAGTGGTGATTTGTTTTTAATATTTGGTATGTTTCAAACGATGATGTCTTAATTTTCTACTCAGCGCTTAGCAAAGTATGGTGGAAAAGTTACTTTGTCTAGAAAAGGTTCAAAACATGTCAAACTTCATATGTTGTTTATTAAAAAAGTGTCATCGAAGCTCTGACTCACATAAATATTTTAAATATGGGTGTAACCTTACTATACTAATGTTTTCAGAAATGGTCTTTTTGGGTGACAAGTTTGCTCATATTTATTTTTCACAAAAGCTGCATAATTATGCAGCTATTGTATCTTTTTTATAGGTATTTTTGCCATATTTTGTCAGATTTGATATGTTTACAGTTTTGCACACATGTATAATTTAGCAATTAAGATAATTTCTAAAAATCTATGCTTTGTCCATCAAATATATTAACCTCTCATCAACAAAAGCCTACATTTACAATGAAATTTTCCCAAAGAGTAAATTGGCCTGTAAATAATCTATATAGGGTTGCACGGGCGTAAAACACTCACTCACTCACTCACCTAGAGAGTAAGACATGCTTGATTTATGGGCCAATTTGTGCATTTAAACTACCCTGAATGTTTTCCGTTCACGTTTATATTTAATATACTGTTTTAACATGAAACAAACTTATGGTCTAATAACAGTTGCATTTTCTAATTGTGAAGGATGAAAATATCAAGTGAACAGTATGTCTTACCAGATGTGTGTTGTTGAACTGTAGTCGGTTCCATTGACGTTGTTGGTTTTGTCGTGGTAATGTAAGGACAGGAGTTCTAAAAGTATTACATAAAGTGTCTGAATTTTGTTTATTCCTCAAATTAAACTTAAAAACGCATGTGTGTTCATGATGCTTATTTTAGAATTGAATATTTTGAAATGCAAAACGAATATTTATTATATGAAGCTTTGATATGAATTGAAAATATTCAAATGCAAAACGTAAGTAAATATCAATTTATACACAATTGATTAATGTCACTTCGGAATTTGTCAAAATTGACAAAAATAATTCAAGTTCCCTGATCGCTTGAATTGGCTAGGCCGTTTTATTCTTTTTTGCAGATAAACAAAAATGATGTTATTATCTCTGTAGAATCCTTTGCACATGTTTTTAAATTTCAAAGAAAACTTACACTTGGCGTCAGTACAATATCCGATGGCAGTTAACAAAAAAAAAACCAACTAAATGTTGATTTCTAATTATAGTTTACTATTATTGAAGTATCATTGTGTTGTTCATGGATTTTGCTTTTTAAATAACTTACTATTATTGTACAAATTTTCGTTGCATTATCACAGTGGTTACATTTCTCGTTGTAGGCAAGAAATACAACACTTTCCCCAAATGTTGTCCCGTCATTAGAGAGACTGAGCTCATATTTATCAACTGTAAGATATGGCGTCTCAGAAACCGCTCGTCTATTTCGTAAGGCAATGTCAAGGTTAACAGATACCATATATAGGTTTCGATATTCTGCTTTTACCATATATTCTTGAGGAGAATTTGCATCTGTTTTATTATGAATCTGAAAATGCACATTAGAATATGATATGGCTACTGTTAGCATAATATACGTATGTATGTAATTGAACCAATCATGCCTACCAAAAACATATAATATTTAAATATCCTTTCAAATTACTTAATGTACTAAGCTTTTTTACACCCAAAATCCGCTGAGAGATTTTCAGAAACTATTAAAACAACAAATACATTTCACAATAAGCAGAGGCACCAAAGGGGCATTCTAGTGTCAAAAGTCCGAAAAGGCAACGACAAAACCGGTAAACATGAACAAGAACAGCACAAGGAAACACAAAACATAAAAACAACCGAACAGAAATCAACAACGCGAACTCAAGTCGTAACAATAGTGAACTCGGGTGCTCCGGAAGAGTAAGCGGTTCCTGCCTGCTATAGCACACCCGCCGCGCTGCCAATTTCCAATTCAGTGTGTCAAATCCGGTAAAGGAAGACAAAACAAAACCCTATGACAAACCGACATCTGCACTCATCTGAGAGATAGAAATCCCATATTTATCTATGAGTACATGGTGTCTACCGTAAAATTTCTTAAGTGAAGACAGCAACCGAGGAGCAACATAACCCTGTGTTAGCAATTTCTGTGTCAAACGTGACGCTCTGCCAAGGAAATCGATGTAACTCCCACAAGCTCTGGAGTAACGAATCAATTGTGATACGTAAACTCCATAAGCTGGAGCGGACGGAATGTTGCTACACACGAAGGGAAAGTTGACGATTGGGAAGTTGAAGTCATCACGTTTGTCATAGAGCTTTGTTGATAGTTTTCCTTGAGAGTCTATTTCGAGATGTAGATCTAAATATGAAGCAGACTTCCTAGAATCCGTTGTGTCCTTAATCTCAAGTTCCGGGGGATATATGAGATGGAGAAAGTCACCAAATCGAGAATTGTTCAGTGAAAGGACATCATCAATATAAGGGAACGTGAGGTTAAAAGAGAGAGCTAGTCTACGATCTTTTTTGTCTAGAAGAGATTGTAAGAAGTCTGCTTCATATGAATGAAGAAACAAGTCAGCAAGCAAAGGTGCACAATTGGTGCCCATTGGAATCCCTATTGTTTGCTGAAAAACACGTCCACCAAACTGAACAAATATGTTATCTATAAGAAAGTTGAGCATGTCGATTATTTGATCTTCTGTAAATTTGTTCTTACTTTTAGACTCATTGATGGCGAAGTAAGTCTTATTATAACCGACTACCAGATATTTGTACCTGCGTTTTCCATTCTTTTTGAAAAAGCTGCGTTTAATCAGCTGTGCCAATCGTGACTTGAGTTGTTCATGTGGAATAGAAGTGTAAAGTGTGGAGAAATCGAAAGTCACAACCTATACCTATTATTTGTTTACTTTTTAAAATAAAGTAGAAAGTGTTTGAAATGTTCCGTTTAAGGTTATCTTTTCATCTATCAAGTAATGTGTAATAAGTGTTCTAAAAAAAATTCCCAAAGTTAGAAAAAAAACAAAAACAAAAACAAGACATACACAAAACAAAAAGCTACAAAGAAAATCATAAACAATCGAGGATCCTAAAAGTTTAGATTTTTGGGTTTTTAGTCTTTTATTAAAAGACTTAAAATATAAAACGATTATAATTAATCAGAAAACTATTTGTTGGTAAATTCACAGTTTTCACCTGTGAATGGAGTATCCTACAAGTAACATTTTGGAACGGAAAATATCCATTAATGTTGGTTTTTATGCATGCTCGTGTTTCCTTTCCACAGAGGCCACTGGCTGGTAGACTTATATTCATAGGAGGTAATGTAACATCTTCTGAACAGTCATCTCCAGCAAATCCATCAAAACAATTACAAAGGCCTGAAAAGCAAAGGTTGCATTTAATACGCATCGTTATCGAAAACTACTTGAAATTATAGTATACGTTATAACAAAGAAATCGGAGACTTTTGCTATACGTAATATTTATTTTAAGGACTTTAAACAAGCATTTCGATATCTAATTCAAATCAGTTAAAATGTCAAGCATCATAAAATACAAAATAATAAGAGAAAAATGCACAGTTTTACACATCCCATCTACCCTTACATGATTTAATTTTTTTTAACTAGCAGAATTTTCAAATGTTACATGTATGACAAGGGATACTTATCATTAATGTCATTATATTAAAAGAAAAAAGATTACAACCAGCTTCCAACGACCCGAATGGTAAGTTAGTGCATATAATATCACTTTATTTGCAATGGGCAAATCTCCCACTTGAAAAATCTAGGGTTATTTAATATTCGTACATTAATTTTATTTCATCGTTTGCACTTTACATCTATCATTGGCTTCACATACCAATAGCGCATGTTCCATTTGAGCTACAATTGCGAGGACATAACTGGTTTGTGAAAGAATCTAGAATATTTCCTGTGTCGCCTTCAGATGAAGAGAAAAGAATGGTCTCATTACGTAACACTTCTATGAGAGTGAATGTCTGAATAGCATCCACGATGTCCTCGAGGAATTCAGTCGTAGATGTGAGCTGTAAAAATACCACCTCATTAATAAATTATCTATTACTCATCATAACTTATCTATTTTTATCTGAGACATCTAAGATTTATTATAGATCAAGTGATCTTGATTTCTTTTTGCCTGAAAAAAATAGTCACACAAGGCAAGACATATAGGTATAACTTTCCTAGCTAGACAAGCTGCATAACCACATTTGTAAGACCTTTGCAGAAAATTACCTGATAATCATTATTACCAGGTATCTAATATTTGAAATACAAACACTTGAGGTTATGGTTTACCAACTTAACACAATGTCATAGGACCATGATTCATATCTCATTCCTTAATAAAGACTCGTTGAACTTCCGACGTATATCACAAGCCTGGTCATCAGACTTGTCCGATATGAATTTACCAATAAATTTTAATACTTTTTGTCTTACAAAATTAATTAATACGCAAGCTCTCGTTCCTGTTCGCACATATTTGGTTTTGAGTAGTTTTCGTTCAATACTTTTAGTTTTCGATCCACTGTTTTGATTCCAATGCTGATGATGAGAGGTTACTTCTTGAAATATGCATTTGGAGCATCACCAAATTACCCCTTTTCAGTTTTTTGTATTTGTATGCTCTTACCTAGTCATTTGCTATTCGGTGTGTAAATACATTATAGTTTGTTCTATGCGTTTGTCACCTCGACATGTGACCTTCATACCCGTAACCAGAACTTTTGTATGGGGCATCAATTTAGGGTTCGACTTTCAAAACATCCCTTTTTTAATAGTGCTTTACCAAATTTAAGTTTTTTTTTATCTATATTTTTCATTATTTTTCGTCCGAAACCCTCGAATCCCCCTGGCTACGGGTATTACCTTAACCCTATGTTTAAACTTTCCTTACCTAAAATCCTGAGTAATATATTTGTTCCCTTACACTCCTCTTGAAATAACAATATGATATGTAAAACCCTAAAATTGCAAAATCCAACTGATTAAGGAGGTTTAGGAGACAGACTAGATCAAACTGAAATGTCACGAAGCCTTTTTGGTCGACGACATGCCCAAATAAGAGGCTTGGGGAAGATTCGGGAGAGTTTTAGATGTTTTCTTTATTTCTTCCCAGTGACAACAGACGAGTTTTGACAAACCTCCAAGAAAGGGTCGGTACGTCAGAACTAGAGGGATTGTCTTATTTCTGTTTTTCTTTTTGGATTGTAGAAGGGATGGTATAGAGGGCCTTTCAAAGCCCTTGGCGATGTGATATTTTTGTTATCCCGTACAGACAAATGTTGGCGGAGTTCTCCTAGGCGTTTGATAGCAGATGCTCCTGATCCTAAGAACCTGACTGTATGTATACTTCTCGTGCAATGTGTTTGATGGCAGCTGCTAGGGAAAAGATACTGGTGCTTGTCAGTAGGTTTTCAAAAAAAAAGATCCGTAGATATTATCCCGTCTTATATTGTTGAGGTCAATTCGAAAAATGACATTTTAGAGTCAGAAATTTCTTAAGGGATGGTTCCAGTCTTGTTCTCATTGCAGTGCCGTTGAATTGAAGGTAGTTATCATTATTAGAATTATTACATTTGAAGACGAGCTTACGACACCTTCAGTTGATGGTTAAAAATATTTCGAAAGTCCCAAACTTCTCTACATGCCTCAATGCCATCGTCGTGTGGAATATTTGTATATACATTGTAGAGAAGTGCCAACCAAAGAGACAAGAAGAGTGCCGGATAGCAGTGGGTTCATGTATTGCAATTTTCTGTGATATGCTGTGGTGTCTTTTACATATTATGGCAGTTTAGTAAAATGAGGTCGAAGATGGTAATCCACAAATTCGGATATTTTTACGTGTGATGGTCGTTTCCTGAGACAATGGGTCTTCCAGGAATATATGTATTATGAATTTGTCGAAGGAGGTAAAATATATCAGATTTATTATTCTTCGGTTTGAGATAATTTAACTGACTGTCGTCAATATCCCCATTTTCAACAAGATTGTTAAGTTTCCGTCTTGCTAAATTCGGCAGTGGGGTCAATTTATAATGTTTTATAAAACCGGGCACTCGAAAGTTGACGTTCTGCTTCAGATACAAAGTCTGACTGGTCCATTACTACTACAGCACTGTCTTTATCAGCTGGTGTAATGATGATGTCGTCGCTTGGTTGAAGTAAGTGGATGTTTAATGGGTTAGAACTTTTTAAAAGGTGTTTCACATGTTGTTTTATTTATCTATGACATGTTCCAAAGTGGATGATCTGCTAGGTTTTGGAACTCATGAACTTTTCTTCCTGAATCTTGGTATTTCCCTTCGCTCTCGTCTGAGTCCGTGTCGCTAAGACACTGACCAGTGTCATTGTCTATGACTTTGTTTCTGAAATACTCATTGATTTGTACAAATCCAGCAAAGTTGGTGGGTCTGCTTCTTCGACGTTGTCATTACTAGCATTGATGTCAGAAGTGCGTCTCTTGAAATCAGAGAGCTCAGGATTTGTCAATTTTTTAGTGGCTTCTGTACAAATTTGTTGAAAATCCGATGATAATTGTAGGAGTCTGTGGTTAGAATCTTTGCACAAAAGATCAATAAGGTCCATGCAAGGAACAGTATTTTAAAATCAAATTCCATTTGTTCATAAAATTATTGGACTTGAAACCTGGTCTTTAAGGAGAAGCCTTTAACAAAAGTCCTTTCAGTACAATTCCTTGAAGTGAATACTGTTCCAAATTAGAAATATGGTATTTAAGCTTTCGCAACGGATTTGCCTCTTTTGAAACACATCTTTGAAAAATGTGCTCATTTTAAGCAGAAACGGATTTGTGTCACAGATACTGTCTAAATACTAGAAGCTCCCAGGAGCCTGAATTTCTCACCTGACATCAATGCCTGGTGGAATGAAAATAATTTTGGGTATCTCAGGTGAAAAACTCAAATAAAGGATCAACATACAATTTTCACCTTATAATATAATGAAGGCTTTTGTAGAGCACATATAGCCGAATATTCAGCAAAAAAAGCTTTTCTTAATCTTTTATATGTTTAGTCTGCAAAGCAATTACCCTAAACTTGACAATTAGTGGTTATAACTTTTAAAAGAAGGGTGATCTGACAGCTTCAGCCTAATGAATATTTTTGAAGAGATGATTGAGCTGAAGATTTAAGCTGTTCTCTATCTGAAACAGCTTTCATTCTATAGGTCAAACACACATAAAAACACAATTTTTCACCTTTAAAGGACTATCCCATATTAGGGGTCATCTGACAATTTTGATGCTGAAATCTTTTCTGTAGATCTCAATGAGCTTTACAATTGGCCAATGCTAACTTTTCTTCTAGCACTTACTGTTTTCAAGATATAGTCCAAAAACTGTAAAATGGTCATTTTTGACGATTAAGGGGAAATAACTCCTATAAGGAGTCGTCCCACATTTTAGCTTTTGCTGCTAAACATGGTAGGTTGCTTCGGATTTTCTCTATCTCTTATACTTTTTGAGTTATAAGCTAAATTTTATGGTCTTACCCCCTGTTCTATTTTTAGCAACAGCCGCCATGTCGGCTTGTTGGAGTACACAATGTTCACAAACTTGTTAGAGGACATCCTAAAGATCAAATGTACAAAGTTTCAAAGAAATCACGTTTTAGAGAAGAAGATTTTTTTAAATTAGTTAAAATCGATAAAAAAACCAGTTAAAGTAAAATAACACTGAAACGGTTGATCTGACAATTTTGACCCTGTAGTCATTTTGTAGATCTCATTGAGCTTCACAATTTGCCAATGCTAACTTTTCCTCTAGCACTTACAGTTTTCAAAAAGTTTTCAAAATATATTCCAAAAACTGCGAAAATGGTCAATTTTGACGATTAAGGGGGAATAACTCCTATAAGGGGTCGTCCCACAACTTAGACTCAATGGAGAGTTTTGTAGAGCTTTTGATGTTAAAGATGGAAATTTGCTTCGGATTTTCTCTGTCTCTTATACTTATAAGCTAAATACTTTGGTCTGAACCCCTGTTAAATTTTTAGCAACAGTGGCCATGTTGGTTGGTTCGTGTGCACAAATTTCACAAATTTAGTAGAGGACATCCTAAAGATCAAGTGCACAAAGATTCAAAGCAATCCCTTCATTGGTTTCAGAGAATACGATTTTTTAAAAGTAGTCAAAATTGATGTAAAAAAGTGTATGGGGAATAACTCTTAAACGGTTAATCCGACAATTTTGACCGAATTCATTTTTGTGGATCTCATTGAGCTTCACAAATTTCCAATGCTAACTTTTCCTCTAGCACTTACAGTTTTCAAGATATTGTCCAAAAACTGCGATTAATGGGACATAACTGCTATAAGGAGTCGTCCCACAACTTAGACTCAATGGAGAGGTTTGTAGAGCTTTTGATGCAGAAGATGGAAAGTTGCTTCGAAATTTCTTTTTCTCTTATACCTTTCGAGTTATAAGCTAAATTCTATGGTCTGATCACCCTGTTAAATTTTTAGAAACGGCGGCCATGTCGGTTGGTTAGTGTGCACAAATTTCACAATCTTGGTAGAGGACATCCTAGAGATTAAGTGTAAAAAATTTCAAAGCAATCCCTTCAGTGGTTTCAGAGAAGAAGATCTTTTAATAAAAGTTCGAGGAAGGACGGACGGTCGACAGACGCTTAATGGACCCTTTGGCTCAGGTGAGCTAAAAAAAGCGAGATAAAACAACTGAAAAATAATTAAGGCTTCTCTCACAAAACGGTAATAGATCGTAAATAAATACAAAGTATTATTGATCTAATTAACTGCAATTTGTATTATTTTATTCTATGTGTTTTCAGAAAACATAAGTCTTTATATGCTTAAACAATAAAGAGCAATTGAAAATCTAAAAGCAGCATAGAATCTTGACTTAGAAAAATGGTTGTCAGAGGAAATGAAATATTTATAGCACCAACAACACACTAAAGTGTAATACCAAAATAAAATTATATTTCAAAAAGTGTTTGAAGAAGCAAATAAAAGCATACACTCATTTGTGCATTTATGCAACTGAAAAACCTATCGATTTGATTTTAACTGTACATGTGTTAGTTTGTGCTTTGTTATTGATTATCAATAGGGGAATGTTGGCGCCAAAGAAGTAGTTAAACCCCGCCACATTTTAAATGTTCCTGTCCTAAACCAGGAATCTTATCAAAGCTTATTCTTGAATTTCGTCGAATTTATGCTATTTTTTGTCAAGAAGAGGGTGTTTCATTGCACTTTAGGATTGGGCTTGAATCATATGTCGTTTATATTCAATCCAGGACCAATTGAAAAACAGCGAACAGTGACCACTGATCACATTGAAGACTGCTGCTGTTTTCCATTGTGGATTTTTTTAAAATTGTCGTTTATATTGTAGGTTGTGTCGCGTACACTTATTCCACATCTCAATATCGTATATCTTCTTCCTATGAAAATAAATGTAAATGCATTCTTTAGAAAAAGGTCAAAAGTATTCGAATATAAACACGTATTTTGCAATTACATGTATTCACATGCATGTGCTTTCCATGTAAAATATCAACTAGGCGTACTTAAGCTGTTTTCCAATATAAAGAATGATACTCCATTTACCTTTATATCCAAAATGCAGGAATAAATATAGTCATCGATTGACACGCCACCGAACTTTTTATATATCTCCTCCAGGTTTCCAGATTTTATTTGTTCATAGCATGTTCTATTGGCCTTTTCTCCCGTCCAACCATTTTTGAATACAGCATCCTGTTAAAAGATGCATATTCAATGTACATGCTAACCGAAAACTTTAAATTACATATCATATTATTGTTCTATAACACTTTCCACATTAAAGTTTTGACAAAATTGAAGGCCACCATTTTTAAAAAAAATGTCCACAGATTATCTGTTATTTATGAAACCTCTACTTTTGTTTCGTAAACAGATGAACATTTTCGAATATGTGACAAATAATGAAGAAAACATCCAGAAAAAGTTTCCAGCATAATTTTTGTGTAGCTTAACCTTTCATCCCGAATGCGCTTGGCAATGTTTTGTTTGAATTCTCTACAGTTTTCTTAATGAATTTATAATAGATACCACATTTATATAGCGCTTTTTTAAAATACAATGTTCAAAAGGGCTGTACATGACATAAGTAACAGAAATATATATACATATTCACAAGTGAAAAACACACCATAAAAATATAATACAAAGATAAAGATATACATGAATAAATAGCATTAATTTAGACAAGTTATCTCATTGGCTAATGGCGTTGGAGGAAGTTCATGTTACTCATTTTCATTATTTCAATATCCATGCTAGACAACGGACGTTTTGAGTGCGACACTTGACATACTGTTAGGTCTTCCATTTTATTTGCCTAGGTGGCCATGTACTTATAATTTATAGGCATATGTGACCATGCACTAATGATTTATAGGCCTAGGTGGCTATTCACTGATAATTTATAGGACTAGTTGGCCCCACTCTGATTATTCAAAGGCCTAGGTGACCAAGCACCTAGTTGTTATCGCAAGCATGTACTGCTTACTCTTCCGGATCACCTGAGTTCCCTCTCGTTACGACTTGAGTTCAAATGAGGTTTGGTTGTTATATGTGTGTTGTTTGTTGTATGGTTTGTTTCGTTGTGATGATTTTTTTCTACTGATTTTGTCTTTGTCTTTTCTGTATAATGATGTTTGATTACCCCTTTAGTACACATTTGCTTCTTTCAAAAATAATCTGTTTATTTTCGTTAACCTTGCAGAGTTCCTCTTTTAATAAACTAATCAGGAATTGGATTAAACGTAATAATTTTCGCTATACAGTCCAAATGTCAATTTTTCAATTTTCAATTTTCAATTGTCATATAATAATATTTGTGTGTACTATTTTTCGCGGATTTTCGTTGACCGCAAAAATAGCGACTGCTACGTTTACAGTATAGTTTGTACCTTTCTTTCTTTGCCTAGTATATGTATACATGATATATACAATTATGTACTCAAAAACCTGTTTTGTAGAAAGTTATCATACTTTATTTAAATGACTGAATTCGAAGTATAAACTAAGGATAAATGTATCAAAAATATGTATATTTTTCTATTTCACATTAATAAGATGAAAAGCCAATAGTATGTTTAACATAACCATATTGTATATTGTAAGCTATAAAATGAAAGTAATCCTGATAATCTACTACAAATGTACTTCCAAGTTAAAGGTAAATAGTATACAATCGCCAAGAATGACCATTTTTTTATCACCACATTTTTTTGGTAAGACTAAGATACTTAGCAATATATGATATATGCCCATAAAACGATAACAAACATCATAATGCATTAACACTATGTACATATGACTTAGCTCTGAAAAATATAAAATGCTTACATCAATGGAAATATCGTCATTGTTTCCAACATCGTCATCAAGGTCAAAAGTTGGAATATCAAATATATCATCTGTATCATCAACACTGCGACGTGATATCTTATGTTCTAGGTTCTGGGTGAATGCTGAACGTTTCTCACGGTTGAGTTGTGTCTCACATGTCGTCACAATACTACCTAAAGGATTATTATTAGGTCTATTCTGGGATCCTGAACAGGTACTTGAAATTTGAGTCAGGTTGCAATGGTAACTATCAGCCTCACATACACAATAACGACTTGAATTATCTGGAGAATCATTTCCATTATCGATATCAAATGATGGAAACAAAATAAACAACTGCTCCTCTGGTCTCACTTCTGGTACAATTCTAGTTAAAATAATCAAAATATTTACATGTAAATACAATAAAGTCCAGTTCTTTAAAACTTCAGAGCGAGTAGGTCAAATCAATGAAAGCGAAAATTCAAATAGAAATAGTGGCATTAAACAATGGTACTTTAGGAATAATAATTCACATCTTTAATATCATTCAACAGAAAAATTTGCAAAAAATGACTTGGAAAATAAAAAATAAAGTTTAAATACCATTGGTGGCTATGGTTACAACGATGAAGGAATTCTAAATTTTATTAAAAAAAATTATGGTTTTGACTATGTATGAAAAGCATACCGTTGTCAAACTGAAATAGATATGTGTTTGTTATTTTTACAGCTACAATGTAAAAGAACCAGTTTTGTTTAGTTATCCGATTTGCCTTAAAATCGTGAAAAATCGAAATTTGTTTATTTAGTGTTAAACATGTTTATACATGTATAGTATCTTTAGAGTGTCTTTTTTTGCAGGGGTACATATGAATAGGGTGGATACATATGTTTTAGGCCGCACACCTGTACCCTACAAAACTTGTAGTTGGCATCCACGTGACTCAATATTTGAAAATGTATCATATGCTCTATACTAAAAGTTAGACAGGTTTATGTATTACGAAACCTGTCGTACTATTTTGTGAATGATTTGAATATTTTCCCTAGTATTTAAGGGATTAATTAACAAGGGACGTAAGTCCCTTTTACCGGTAGATATCCCCAAGTGTACAAAATGTATTTGTATGAAGTCAAGTGACTTTGCAAAGTCATATGACTTCTATAGCTAGTACTGGCAGTCAAATTTCATTTCACTTTTTAAAAACTTTTTCATTTTGATTTCTAAAAATACCTAATCATTTTTAATCATTTTTGCTATATATAAAACATATTTTAGCTACAGATGGGTCCAAACCAAACCTGTATGCAAACCAAACTTAGAAAGTAAACCAAAAGTTTACTATTTGCAATTGTTTACTGTCATGTTGGTTTGGTTTACTTTGAGTAAACCATTGTTTACTTCTAAGTTTACTTTCAGAAGCAAACCAAACCAGCTAACTGGCTAGTTTGGTTTATTCAAAGTAAACCACACCAGAAAAGTAAACTGACTACGTCAGAGTAAACCAAACCAGGCTGCAAGTTTAGTTTACTCAAAGTAAACTAAACGAAATTTAAAGTAAACCAAACCAGGTCGTTGGTTTGGTTTACTCTTAGTAAACTAAACATGGCCAAATTAAACCAAACCAGACAGCTAGTTTGGTTTACTTTGAGCGAGCATGCACAGTAATGAATAAACTATTTACTAGCCGATCTGCGCGTAAGACTGTTGAATACATGTATTTATAAAATAAATAAGACTGAGAGTAAACAAAATCACGCCGCTGGTTTGGTTTACTTAAAATAAACAAAATTAATAGTAAACCAAACCAGGCCGCTGCTTTAGTTTACTCAGAGTAAACCAAACAAGATTAAAAGTAAACTAAACCAGGCCGCTGGTTTGGTTTACTCAGAGTAAACTAAACAAGATTAAAAGTAAACCAAACCAGGCCGCTGGTTTGGTTTAATCAGAGTAAACTAAACAAGATTAAAAGTGAACCAAACTAGTGGCCTGGTTTGGTTTACTTTACTAAGTTTAGTTTACTTTAGAAAGCAAACCAAACTAGAAAAGCAAACCACGGTCTACTCTGAGTAAACCATGGTTTACTTTCTAGTTTACCCAAGTAAACCAAAGCAAACCAGAAAAGTAACCTAAATGTTTACTTTTGGTTTACTTTTGTACAGGTTAGGTTTGGTCCCATCTGTATTCTCTACATGCTAAAAATTGCAATAAAAGTTTTTAAATAACTTTATTGAAGTTCATAGACTAGTCAAACGCTCACTAACATACTTTGTAAAATAACCGAAACAAAAATGACAGACGTTAGAATGTTCAGTGATAGGCAACTCCAACTACATGCATGAGTGTTTGGCCAAGTTTATTTAAATAAATAATATTTTTGAACAGCGATGAAACTAGACTGGGGTTGTAAACAAACACACTACCACTGTGAATGACTGACCATTCAGACCGGCATCCGACGGGATACGTTGTGGATCACAAGACGCAGACCTCACTACATTACTAGTCACTATAGAATAAGCAGATAGTACATGCAATGGTTAGGCAAAACCAATATTTTTTTAAAGAAAATAAATAAATGTGGCTTCAACATCCATTTATTTATCTTTCTTATTTATACACAAGCCACAGTGCAACATATCTTATTTCTTTCAATATTTTTTTACCAAGTCCAAGTTTCGACTTACGTTCCTCAAACAGGTGTGCCACGGCAATTATGATTTTTAAAAAAATATTTTATCACTATTTTATTATATTTTAACACTAGTTTGCGTATGGTAATATGGGATTAATATTTATTTTTTACAAGACAAAATAATCCAATAACATAGCTATAATGTTAAGGATAGTGAAGACACCTGACCCCCAAAAAATGGCGAAATCGTCCTTATTTCAAATATATATCAATGTTTGGTATAATATACTCCTTCTTGTGTATGAATACTAGTCCATCTTTTCAAACTTGTGCTTTCAAATAGATAGGTTCAAAATTTTCCCATCTTGAAGCAGACTATATAGAAAAGACCAAATAATTAGCATAAAATCTTATCTTTTAATTTTATCAAAATTGATGTTATATACATGTATACATATTGAAATAAAACAATAAAATAGGGGACCACCAGCTTTATTTACTGTCTTCATGACGCCTCTTTGTCATTTTTTGGTCAATTTTCAAATGAATTATCTCCCTTGTTTTCTTCGAAAACTGTATTATAAATGTATTGTTGATTTCTATGATTTATAAATAGTTTATTTGGAATAAAACCTTTTAGTAAAAAAAAATATATTTATTCTCTTGCGCTTTTTGCATTTTTAGCTGTTCACGTGTCCTCACTACCCCTAAGGATAGCAGAAGCATACTTGCTCGCTCTGCACTTGAGAATTTACCTCCACGAATTAGCAAATTCTTTTTGTGGCGAAATCTTTTCAGTGTCCCTATTAATAAAGTCATCGGTGGGGTCTTTTTGTATACTTGGCACGCCACATAGTCCTTTTGCTTCATTTATATCATAAATAGAAGGTTTAACACTTATCCAGTTGATAAATTTTGAGGATACTGTGAATCGGATCTCTGTTCCGATCGGCAGTGTTATCTGAAACCACATAAATGCATATGATGTAGTTGTTGATAAGGAAAGTTGAAATAGAAAATACACTTTTATAACAATAACTGCATGAAACTTAATCTCGCTCACAATTACAATTCAAAAATCTTTTCTTCTGAAATTACGGATCAGAATTAAATGACACTTTGTGTGATAAGGGTATTCTACACAAAAGTTGTGTTGAACTTTTGATCCGTCAAAAATCATGATCACTGTAATTAAAAAAATAAACATAGGTAAAATCACTTAAAATGGTCTATAACTCAAATCTATGAGCACTATAAAACATCTGATGGAATTCAGATTCTTATACAGAGCTACAACACTGTCTAAGTAGGAAATTATTGACAATCACAAATCTGTCATTTCCTCCTTCGGGCTCTCTGTTGGTGCTGACAATGATGACATTCCATCCCTGTATTGTATTTCTAAATTACATACAGATGGGTCCAAACCTAACCTGTATGCGTACCAGACTTAAAAAGTGGACCAGAAGTCTGGTTCAGGTCTGCTTTTTTCTGGTCTGGTTTGGTTTTAGTGAACCTAGGTCTGCTCTCAAGTTCACTCCAAAAGCAAACTTTGCCCAAGGTCTGGTTCACTCTGACCTCAGGCAGACCAGACTTATAAAAACTGGCCATTCCTTGAGTGGACCAGACTTAGAGCAGACCAATCTTAGGTCTGGTCCGCTCAAGGTCTGGTCTACTTAAGGTTTATTATTGAAAGCAGACCAGACCAAACTTAGGTCTGGTCCGCTCTAGGTCTAGTCCGCTCTAGGTCTAGTCCACTCTTTGTTCACTAAATATTAAAAGCAGACCAGACAAGACTTAGAGCAGACCAAACTTAGGTCTGGTCCGCTCTAGGTCTAGTCCGCTCTAGGTCTGGTCCACTCTTTGTTCACTAAATATTAAAAGCAGACCAGACAAGACTTAGAGCAGACCAAACTTAGGTCTGGTCCGCTCTAGGTCTGGTCCACTCTTGGTTCACTATTAAAAGCAGACCAGACCAGACTTAGAGCAGACCAAACTTAGGTCTGGTCCACTCTTGGTTCACTATTAAAAGCAGACCAGACCAGACTTAAAGCAGACCAAACTTAGGTCTGGTCCGCTCTAGGTCTGGTCCACTCTTGGTTCACTATTAAAAGCAGACCAGACCAGACTTAGAGCAGACAAAACTTAGGTCTGGTCCACTCTTGGTTCACTATTAAAAGCAGACCAGACCTAAAGCAGACCAAACTTAGGTCTGGTCCGCTCTAGGTCTGGTCCACTCTTGGTTCACTATTAAAAGCAGACCAGACCAGACTTAGACCAGACAAAACTTAGGTCTGGTCCGCTCTAGGTCTCATCCACTCTTGATTACTATTCAAAGCAAACCAAACCAGAATTTTGATTGAACCAGACTTGTGGTGAGGTCTGGTCTGCTTTCCAACCAAACCAAACCAGAAAAGTGGACCTAGGTCTGCGTCGTGGATTGGTCAAGAGAATTAAACCAGACCAGAAAAGTGAACCACAGATCCGCTCTAAGTTCACTTTTGTACAGGTTAGGTTTGGTCTCATCTGTAAAATACATACGAACATTGCTGCAGGGTCATCAAATTGTACCACTAAACTCTTTCAGTTCTGACTTCAATACTAACGGCAATAAAATCAGGCCTTCAGAAATATAACTATTGTTGTTATTCTAGAAATGGTGTCGATCAAATGTGGATCCTAAAGAATTTGAAATAACTATAGGAGATTCTTGGAGAACTCGAAATCAGTTTCATCAGCAAATAATATGGATTCCAATTGGCACTTATTGTGCTTGCTAATTTGTTTCTACATTCATATGAAGCAGACTTCTTACAATATCTTCTGGACAAAAAAGATCGTAGACTAGCTCTCTCTTTTAACTTCACGTTCCGTTACATTGATAATGTCGTTTCACTTAACAATTCTCGATTTGGTGACGTTCTCTATCTCATATATCCCAAGGAACTTGAGATAAAGGACAAAACAGATTCTAGGAAGTATTCTTCATATTTAGATCTTCATCTCGAAATTGACTCTCAAGGAAGACTTTCAACAAAGCTTTATGACAATCGTGATTACTTCAACTTTCCAATCGTCAACTTTCCCTTTTAGTGTAGCAACATTCCGTCCGCTCCTGCTTATGGAGTCTTCATATCACAGTTGATTTGTTACTCCAGAGCTTGTGGAAATTACATCGATTTCCTTGGCAGAGCGTCACATTTGAAACAGAAATTGGTTACACATGGCTATGATGGTCAACGGTTGCTGTCTTCACTCAAGAAATTTTACGGTAGATACTGTGCACTTGTAGGCAAATATGGAATTTCTATCTCTTATATGAGTGCAGACTTTGGTTTGTCGTAGAAATTTGTTTTGTCTTCCTTTACCGAATTTGACACACTGAATTTGAAATTAGCAACATGACGGGTGTGCTATAGAAGCCAGGCACCGCTAACTTTTCCGGAGCACCTGAGTTCACTGTTGTTGCGACTTGAGTTTACGTTGTTGATTTCCGTTCGGTTTATTTTGTGTTTTGTGTTTCTTCGTGCTGTTCTTGTTCTTGTTTACCGTTTTTTCGTTGCTCTTTCGAACTTTTGACACTCGAATGCCCAATTGGTGCATCTGTGCTTCTTTAGATTCACTTGGTTCTTCAAATACCAAAATTTGATCAAAGTTGTCAGATGACCCTATTTGGCGTTTATGCATTTCCGAAATGGCCAAACAGCTCATTAAATAAAGGTAATAACAAAACTACCGAACTTGAATGATCAATCTCATAGTCCAGAGAAAATGACAAAAACGAATCAGTCATACCGGAGAACTGGTGGATCGCAATGGTCCTGACTTGGTACAGGCATTTCAAACGAAATGGTGGGTTAAACCAGGTTTTATGGCGCCAAACCTCCCTCTTCCATTGCGATCTTAGGATCCGGTAATGACCATAGAACACAACATAGTTGTGAGACACAATAGGGATATTGAGGTGATCATCTCAGTACAGCACACCAGTCAAACACTAATTAAAACAATTAACAATCATATCTTTTAACTCAATTTTGAACTTTTCTACTAGTGGTTGATAACGAAGAAAGAATTTTTTTAGTGATCGTATGAGACGTATTTTCTTATAGCCCTGCTTCAAAAGTCGGTCACGAAGAAACCGGTGTCTGATCAAAAAATCTGTAAAATGTGTGCAAGCTCTGGCATATCGAATAAGTTGAGAAATATAAACACCGTATGCAGGAGAAGTAGGTATATTGCTCTGTAGATTAGGAAAATTAATAATTTGAAAATTAAAATCGTCTCGTTTATCGTAAATTTTTGTACTGAGATGACCACCTGGGTCAAATTCGAGGTGCAAATCCAAGAATGGATGCGTTGCGATAATACCCTTTTTCAGCCCAACGCGAAAGTCAAAATTAAAATTAAGTAAATTCTATCACAAAACGTCTTGCTGGAAAGGTTAATATTTCTATTTTTTTAAAAGCGCCTGTAGTTGAAAAGCTTATTTGATCTTTGCGTAAAGGGTGCTTGAAATAAACCACTGCAAATGACTTTAACATAGTGGCGAAAAATAAAGGTATATATCCTTCCCGGAAGTATAGCCTTGCATGCGGAACCAGCTCCATATTTTATTGAAAAACTTGTATGACTAAAACACATCTTTTGTGAAATTTTCAAGCTGGTTCTGCGTGCAAGGCATACTTAAAATAAAAAAAGACTTTATTTTTTAAAGTTGTAATCAGTAGTTAAAAAATGTACGAAATCTTTCTGTTTTCTTCGTTTTTCTTGAGATTTGCGGTCATTTAGATTTCAAAATTGTTGTTTAAAGGGGTGTATATATATAATAAACCTTTTATAGAATTGTAAACATTGGTTTCAAGTATATTAGCACAATATTTTAATTTATTGAAGCCCTCCCTAACTTGAAATTGTCTTTAAATCAAGACGAAACTTTCATTCAAAATGGGTCCGTTTTGAACCCGGTTTTATAAGATGTGTTCGTGCAAAAGTATTTAAAATTACAAATACCAAAACGCGGGTATAAACGAGTAATTTGGACATGCTATATATCGATATTTCAAGGAGTAACCTCTCGTCAGTAGCATTTAAACCAAAACATTGGAAGGTCAAAATCCAAAACAGTTGAAAACGAAAAGTACTCAAAACCAAAACGTTCGAACAAGGAAGCCAAATCCAGCACCGAGGATATCGACCATGTGCATTACAAGGAAAGAAACCTGGTGTTTTCATCAATTTTGAATTTTACAATCGGAAATTTCAGCGACAATATATTAGAAATTTTATGGTAATTCGTGTCAGACAAGTCTGACTACCAGGCTTGTGATTACCCTCGGGGACCTCTGGTCCACCAGCAGCGGTTATCGCCCAGTGGTTTCAAAATTACAAATACCAAAACGCGGGTATAAACGAGTAATTTGGACATGCTATATATCGATATTTCAAGGAGTAACCTCTCGTCAGTAGCATTTAAACCAAAACATTGGAAGGTCAAAATCCAAAACAGTTGAAAACGAAAAGTACTCAAAACCAAAACGTTCGAACAAGGAAGCCAAATCCAGCACCGAGGATATCGACCATGTGCATTACAAGGAAAGAAACCTGGTGTTTTCATCAATTTTGAATTTTACAATCGGAAATTTCAGCGACAATATATTAGAAATTTTATGGTAATTCGTGTCAGACAAGTCTGACTACCAGGCTTGTGATTACCCTCGGGGACCTCTGGTCCACCAGCAGCGGTTATCGCCCAGTGGTTTCAAAATTACAAATACCAAAACGCGGGTATAAACGAGTAATTTGGACATGCTATATATCGATATTTCAAGGAGTAACCTCTCGTCAGTAGCATTTAAACCAAAACATTGGAAGGTCAAAATCCAAAACAGTTGAAAACGAAAAGTACTCAAAACCAAAATAGTCTTTTACAACAGTACGATCCTTTTGCTACAAAATAAGATATAAAGTAACAGGCTTTGTATACTTTTTATTTTTCGCCTACAGATGGACCAAAATAGGGCCTTATCGCAACCCATCTTTTTATTGCAGGTGTAGTTATCATATATGTTATGGTCTCGTGGTCATTTCATAAAATCGCCTGACAAGCAAAATCCTTTCAGAAATGTGATCAATACAGGCGCGTGAAAGCCTCTTGTTTATAGATAATGTTCCTATAGCAAAAAAAAAAAAAAAAAAACAGAACAGTTTATCCTGTCATAAAGTTTTCCATTTCAAGTTGGTTGTTGGTCAGACAAAATATTGAAAAGAAACAACAACACAATCATCGAAGAGGATGATTACTCTTATTAACATAAAAGAGTACTAAGATAAAGAATTGTACTTTGGATAACACGTAATATTGTCATTTTACACAATACACAAAATCATAACATGAATGTAAGAGATAACTATTCCCTTGACTACAAAAATGTGCTCTCTGGGAATGTCTAATAACTCGAAAAATAGAAATTTATATACCTTAGGTTACATCTACATCTATTCTTGATTATAATCACAGTAATGTTTATTTCTGTCAGGTTGAAACCTACTGCTTATACTATCAGCAAGTTTTTATAATTCTAAGATCTATATGGTCTTATCATAGATTCAGAAGTAATTTTAAGGAAATTGTTGCTTTCAGATATTATTCTGCAACATGCTTCAAAAGATTTGCTTGGTTGCATTCGTTATTTTATGTCCCCAAGCAAAATTCAATCAATATGGAATTTTGAGTTTCTACTGTGGTAGACTTGATCTTTTGCAAATGATCTTTAATATATTTTTATATTGGCCGACGTTTCCATGGCATCAGGCAAAGGTCATTACAGATAGAATATTGCGATATCTCCGTAATCTTGGTGGTTAGTAAACTAAAAATGTGTAGGTTAATAAATCAAAATATGCTCATCAATAAAGAATTGAAGCGATATTGAACGGTTTGTGTGTTATTCACGATAATTTGATTTTTCGGGTAAAAAATGTCAAAATGTTTTGATTAAAAGATGTATCAAAAGTCCCATGGAGGGTTTAATATGATTTTTATTTTAATTAGTGGTTTTTTGTGGCAATTTTCAAAATGGTGGTTTTTTGTCGAAACTTAGAGAGAGCTTGGGTTTTGATAAAATTGCATTTTAGAGGTTTTCACTAAAAATGATATTATTGTGAAAACGGAGGAGTGTTTGGATCACAATACGTCATTTTCGAGGTCATTGCTTTTCTGGAAAAATCCCCCAATTAGAAAGAAATTATCACGTGCCTTTACCAGTTTTTGAGTCACCTTGGTTTGCTGCCCCGTAGATTTATGCAAAAGCATTATTTGTTTATGAAAACAGTTATAACTTTAAAATAGGTAAATACTTCAATTGAATGAAAAAAAAATATTCGTACATGTGTAGAAATATTTCAAGAATGGAGTATTCCTTCAACAACAAAGCAGTATTTATTTTGATCTATTGTTCTTTCTTGCACCCAAAGTCGCCATGCATAAAAAAATAATAATAAAAGAACTTTTTCCGGGTTCACACGATTCATTTCGCGCTATCTTGAAAACGGCTTATTTGTGACTCGCTTAGGATCACAATCATAAACAAATTAGTACTTACCTTGAAACCCATATTTATTACAACTATAGAGAATTTTCTACAATCAGATATAAAAATAATCGAGTCCTACATATTACTGCAAACTTCAGTGTTTGTTTTGAATTCATAATCATGTCCTACATACACGTACAAATAAATATTAAAATGTTTATTTTGAGTTTGCAGCATATTTAAGGCTTTTCCAAAAAAAAAAAAAAATAGATTAAAAGTGATATAAAATTAAAGGTTTTGTTTAGAAACATGTTATTCGAGAACAGAAAACGGAGTCATTTACTCTTTTGAAAGTCATTCTCAGGTCAAAGAAAACGTGATAAAAAATTGAAAAACACCAGGAATTTCATGTAATCTCTTACAAAAAATGGAGATTGCCTGTTATTCCCTTGTGATTAAGTGTTTACATGTGCAAATAAAGGTAAGAACAAAACTACCGAACTTGAATGATCAATCTCATAGTCCAGAGAAAATGACAAAAACGAATCAGTCACACCGGAGAACTGGTGGATCGCAATGGTCCTGACTTGGTACAGGCATTTCAAACGAAATGGTGGGTTAAACCAGGTTTTATGGCGCCAAACCTCCCTCTTCCATTGCGATCTTAGGATCCGGTAATGACCATAGAACACAACATAGTTGTGAGACTCTATCGGGATATTGAGGTGATCATCTCAGTACAGCACACCAGTCAAACACTAATTAAAACAATTAACTATCATATCTTTTAACTCAATTTTGAACTTTTCTACTAGTGGCTGATAACGAAGAAAGAATTTTAGATTTTTTTAGTGATCGTATGAGACGTATTTTCTTAAAGCCCTGCTTCAAAAGTCGGTCACGAAGAAACCGGTGTCTGATCAAAAAATAATCCCTAAATGCAAGTAATCCCTAAATGTTTAAAATCATCTGTTTTCCATTATTTCACAATTCCCTGTAATAAATATATATATTGACGCAAGATAGTGATATAACAAACTTGTCCGATAAAAGCACTTCTAAAATTCTTATTAAGCATACCAAAAATGAAAAGCATACCTTAAACTTTTTAATGTGCATTACTCTGGTAAAATAGTATCGGATGTAAAAGCATAAAAAAACCTACAGCATTAGTGTTATTAAAAAAAGTTATCCTAGGTATTTGCCAAATAAAATCATAACTTAACATGATTGTAGTCTGCTTTTATCAGACAAGAAATCAATCTTTGGACAGTTTAAATATTTAAACAATTAAATTTGTTTATGTCTAGTATCTCTTTAAGATCTTTTATTACCAAAAAAACGGCGACATATATTTTACCTGATATGATCGCCCGTTCTGTACAATTCGTAAATCTGCATCATTGCAACTCCGTAATTGACTGTGAGGTTGACGTAGAAATACAGATCGTGTCTTGGATGCGGTTTGACATGTACGCAATACAAACAGTGAGTTTCTGCTTCTTATTGCGATTCCACAGTGACAGGAAGGTCCTGGCCAACGATTATTACAGTTTGTAAAAAGAGCATGAACCTACAATTTACCCAGAATTTTATAAAATGTTCAAAATATTTGGAATACATGTATATTTATATTTTACTAAACATCATTTGAAATCGTGCTTTTGTACGTATAGACATTAAATATCAGTATACTGTAATCAGAATACATGTATACATGTATATCTATTACGAAAATATATTTTTCACAATATTTTGAACAATAACCATCACTCACCCAGTAAGGTCCTTTGTCGTTTCTGTAAAGAACAAACTCTCCAACACCCATGTAGCGGTAGGTTTTTCCGTCAAATGTTTTAATATGGGGGTCAGTATAAGATTGACAAACTCTACCAGACAAAGTGGAGTCTCTGTCTATAACAGTTACCTGAAAAAAAACATAGCAACGAAAGACAAAAATAGTTAGACTTAAGGTGCATTAGGACAGATAAAGCTTTTACTAAGAAAATTTTAGTCCTATAAACAGCAACTACTATATATTATCAGGACAAGTAATGTGTATTAACGCTATAAATCACAGAAATTGATCATTCTGATATTAGAGAACAATAAGTCTATAGCTAGTAATAAAGAAGCACTCGTACCTTGTTTTCTTAAAAAAAATCTAGTGGGCATGGCTCAACCATATTATTTTTGAAATTTATTCTACTAGGTTTAAATTGAGTAGGAAAAACTACATCTGTATGAGATAATTGAATGAGATTAACTGAAGATGACCTAAATTGACTGTTTTCAAAACGAAAAAAAAAGCAGAACCCTTGAATAAATCAATTTGCATGTAATTTCCATTAATTAACGATGTATTGAGAATGATTTAGTATATTTAAGGACTGCTTTGTTTTTAAATTTTGTAATAAGTTTTTATGGTACATGCAATAAACTTCGATCTAAAATTAGGCTATGTACAAGGAAAAGTAACGATGAATCTTAAAGCCTGGTCGTCACCTAAGTTTTAACCTAGGAGCAATTAAAAAGACAGCCTTTTTCCTCACTAAACACATTTAAAAAACTAAACATGATGAATACAAAAAACAATTATTCTTAACTTTTTTGAAAATTCGAAAAGTACTTTTTGTTTTTGTATTAATTGTGATTCATTCGAAAATGTTATATTTTGAATAGTTATTATAATCATACATTTGTAACAGTCATATTCTTTTGGTAAGATACAAAAGCACTATCATAGTATACTATTTTGTTTTCTTGATTGTACCTTTTTCAACAATATGGCATTTAACAAAGATTAACAGATATACTTTACCTTGATTTCTGGAAGATCAAACCTCCACCAAATATCAATTACAGAAGGAATAGTAGAATTAGTCGGCAACGCCTTGATGTTAGCATGCCGTGTCCGACTGTTATAAAGGCCATCATTGAATCCATACACTACTAATTCAACGATTTGTGTCTCGTTTGTGCTTTTTAAAGTTATTCCACAAGAACTTAACACAATGTCATTATTAAATGCATCATTGGAACAAATGGAAGTGGCAATTTTACTGTTAGGTACGTAAGCATATATTTGACGTTTGCAATGTTCAGCTCTGTAATCAGTATTGTTTGTGATACAACCCACAGGCATGGTGGCTGTCATTTTGATGGTGACAGATTCTCCTTCAATAACTGCATATTCATGCTTGTCCGGCTTAAAAAGGAAGCATTAATAAAAACTTTGTCAAAAACATAAATGGTTTTTAAATTGCATAAGAATAACCATAAAATCCCCCCATTCATGGAATGGAAATCATGTCGCTAACCCATTGCGTACTCTACATTTAAATGCAATGTTTCTTCCATTTTTAGGGTTTGGACTCATCAGGGGACACCTGATTGTAGGACTGTTTGTTGTCCATCTGATATTTTTGATGGTTGTATTCAAACAACAGGATAGTATAGGATAGTATTATTCTATTTCTGATAATTGTTTTGCAATTAGATATTATAATAGTTAATCTTTTCAATACTCAATGATTGTATTCAATCGTATTAAAACAACATATCTTGTTGTGTTATAGAATGGTTTATAAAATGGACAAAAACAGTCCATAAAAAAGGGACAAAACATTGCATAACACTGAACAGTACACAATGTCGGATCAGATACACGATTTCCATACCATAAATTGGTGGATGTTATTAACATTTTTAAACAATTTGCTAATGACCACCCCAAAAAAACCCCGCAAAATCAATAATTTACAACATCATATTTAACATTTTAATAAACATATTTAGAAAGAATTTACATGCACTGAAAAATATCCTAATAAAAAGTTACACATTTCTGGGCTCCACCAGACTCATAATTATGTTGATATCACGAATGAAAACCACTTGATTTTTCTAAAATGGACAACTTTATATGCATGATCTCTAGTTGTTTTGCCTAGAATACCTTTTAAAATATCCAGTTTACATATATAATAAAATGTGAGACATGTGGTTATCAGTATGATGGCAATCTTTTATTTTTATTTCAGACATATAATTCTTTTTCTTATTGTAGAGATAAAAGGCCTATCAAACTAACAAGACTTACAAATAGACCGGCATGAAAAACTGAACTGTGATGATGAAGACTGGGAACAGAATCAACACTATATCGGAGACGAACTGTGCATGAAACCTGTTTGTAAAGAAATCTTTAGGTATGAAAAATTACAACTGTGCTAAAGGTGATTTATTAGATATATTGTATTGCATTATGAGTAGCTGTTTGGCATCCTTTGATTTAAATTAATGATTTTGGGAAAGAAATTGATTTATGTATTTTGATAAACTGAACATCTATGGAGCATTGCCTACTGCCTAAGCCCAATGGCTGGGATAAATTGTTCGTAAATATTTGTTCAACACAATGAGACAATGTACTCATTACAGCCTTTTTAGTGCATCCGCTCCCGTTACATTGGCTAAAAGGTATCCGTAATAAAACTAAACCATAATACATAGGTTTATAATCAATACGTCAAGTATACCTAAATTTCTACATTTTTTAAAAATATTGAACTATAAAGGATTTCCACAGATAAGTGAAAGTTTCCCAAATTTTGCTAGGGTTGAAAATCTAGACAGAATGATCTGTTGCTATGATTACCCAAATATCAAAACATTTATTTTCATTTTAAGAAATGTGGTATTTGGCACTTCCACAAAATTCCGAAACATAATTTAGTATTGATAGCTTAATCTGTAAACAACATTGTGGCTCCAAAGAAAACGTAGAAATGTGTATTTTAAGGAAAAAATCCAGTCAAATCTTTTTTTATGACCCTTAAGATAGCGAAAAGCAAAACAGCAATGACCCAGGTGAGGTTATTTTTCTCATGATTGACTATATGATGAACCGGAAACTGTTATAAATTAATGTCAACATATTTGGGAAAAAGGATGTTCAAATTTTAGGCAGAAAATAATGTTGACACTGTTTTTCCCTGTTTTTAGGCAAAATATTGCTGTTTCCATGGCAACAGTGTAACGCATTTTTTTTATACATAATGACCTTATTTTCCAAAAGTCTGTTTATTTATGAACCATTTGGTGAATGCATGTTGCTACAGGTATGCAAGAAAAAAACCCAGTTAAATCGCTACAGTTTTTAGGTAGAGGGGGTCCTGTCCCATAAAAAAGCAGATCTATTTTCAGAGCGCTGGCTACAAAGATATAGTTACTAAATGAAGGATACAAGTTAATAATTTTTTGTTTAATTGTTTAAGTCTTTTTGTCGAAAAATTGGTAATTTGACACTAATTCTTCTTAAAATCTTTTACAGTATGGTATATCTCTTTGTAGGAAATTTAGGCATAGTAAAATTTATTGTTTGGAATTTTTTTTGTAATTTGTATTTTGTTATAAATTTTGATAATCATTTATATGCCAACAAAATCACATTCTCAATAATAATTTATCCAATGGGGATTTCTAAGAATGGGTCAGAAAAGTTTTAAAAAGGTCAAATCTCAAATGAGCAGTGAAACTTTTATTTCACATGTCCTTTCACTAAACAATTATCGATTTGGTGACTTTCTTCATCTCATATATCCACAGGAGCTTGAGATAAAGGACACAACGGATTCTAGGAAGTCTGCTTCATATTTAGATGTACATCTCAAAATTGACTCTCAAGGAAGACTTTCAACAAGTCTCTATGACAAACGTGATGACTTCAACTTTCCAATCGTCAACTTCCCCTTCTTGTGTAGCAACATTCCGTCCGCTCCAGCTTATGGAGTTTACGTATCTCAATTGATTCGTTACTCCTGAGCGTGCGGGACTTACATCGATTTCCTTAGCAGAGCGACACGTCTGACGCAAAAATTGCTCACACAGGTTTATGTTGCTCCTCGGTTGCTGTCTTCACTCAAGAAATTTTATGGAAGACATCATGCACTTATAGACAAATATGGGATTTCGATCTCTCAGATGAGTGCAGATGTTGGTTTGTCATAGGGTTTTGTTTTGTCTTTCTTTACCGGATTTGACACGCTGAATGGACTATTGGCAACGCAACGGGTGTTCTATAGCAAGCAGGAACTGTTTACTCTTCCTGAGCACCTGAGTTCACTCTTGTTTCGACTGAAGATCGCGTTGTTGATTGATATTCAGTTATTTTGTGTTTCCATGTTCTACATGTTGTCTGTTTTTGTCCTGTTCTTGTTGGTGTTTACTGGTTTTGTCTCTGCCCTTCCGGATTTTGGATATTCGGATACCCCATTGGTACCTCTGCTTCTTTCAACGACATATTCGATAGCTAGGTTCTGACTACATATAATTTCAAAGTGTTTCAACTCTTTTGTATATTTCTTATAAGGCTTTGAATAAAGCATACTAAAAAGTCAAATTCAATACGCATTTGTTCTTTCCTGAAATAAAAAGTTAAGAAATTGTGTATTCCGTAGGATTAGAAATGGGTCGAAATTGTCACCATATTTAGCAAGCCAACGGTGGCCAATACTTACATACAAGCATTATTTTAGTTTTAGGTTAAATGGTAACTATCGACTTATAAACATAAAATCAGCACAACCTGTGGCATGTCGTGCCACATTTATAATAGAATCATTTTGATCCCTTATTATATAAGGAAATAGAAAATAATGAGATGTGGGATATTAAGTGTACGCGACACAGACCACAATCAAGCGGCAATTCAGAAAAACCACAATGGACAACCGCCAGCAGCCTTCAATGAGGCCATTTGGCACTGCTCGCTGTTCTGCAATTGACCCATGGTCTAAATAAAATGCATATAATTCAAATCCAGTCCTGATAGTCACAGATAGACCCCCTTCTTAAACAATGAAAATAAAACATCAAAAAGACAAATACAAACGAAAGCTTTGTCAAAGATTCCTGGCTTAGGACAGGCACATATTATATGTGGCGGGGGTTAAACTAGTTTTCTGGGCCCAACCTTCTCCCTATCAATTTTCCTGGACAAAGCACAAAAGTTACCACACAATAAAAATCCAATCGATCAAAGTCGAATTCTACTAGAGAGAACCTAAGACAAAAAAAAACAAGAACAAACAACAGAACGTTTAAGAAACTCTCCATAGAACACTCGCTGTTACTGACAGCTAGCTGAGAATCATCAATCGACTGATGTAAAAAAATCA
The DNA here is from genome assembly GCA_963971305.1 of Arcuatula senhousia. Lineage (NCBI taxonomy): Eukaryota > Metazoa > Mollusca > Bivalvia > Mytilida > Mytilidae > Arcuatula > Arcuatula senhousia. The sequence continues at coordinate 72,488,861 of OZ020303.1, forward strand.
AACATATCGATTTTAAATCCGACACAACACTTCAAACAATAACGGTTTAGTGAAGTGTCATCACACAAAATTGACATGCTTGATCGCTATAATGCTTAAAAGTGACAATAGTATAAACGTTAACGGAAGTTTTAAAATAAGTGTCAAGTTATCAATATTTCTGCCACAAAACACTAAATTCAAAGATTTTACCAAAATATTCAATTCATATCCTTTCCGTAATAAATTTTGAAGCCAATTTTTCATTTCTTATGGATTGCTTTTTAACTTGTGAGCTTTATAAAAAACATTACCATAAAATTCAGGATGTGATATTCTTTCACCATCAGAAAACGACGTGTACAATTATTTTTTTTTCAATAAGAGATCAATACTTGTGGAAGAATCTAGAAAAAGATTTTACTAATTTGTGGTATCGATAACCTTGTTTTAATAATTTTTCAGTTATAAAATGGTTTTTATTATTAAAATCAGAAACACCACTGCAGATCCGAACATATCTTACTAACTGTGAAATGTAAACCCCGTATGACGGTGCTAGTGGAACATCTCCTTCAAGAAAAGGGAAATCTATAAAAGGAAAGGTTATGTCGTCACGTTTATCATATACTTTGGTTTGTTATTTTCCGTCAATTATACTTAAATCTAAATCTAAAAAAGGACATCTACATGTATCACCGGTGACGTTAGATTTGTTCAAGGTTAATTCAGAAGGATAGATATCTGTAATAAAATTAGAAAATGAAGGATTGCTGAGTGCAAGAATGTCGTCTAAATATCTAAAAGTTTAATTGAAAGTTTGGATTAGGTTTTGTTTGTTGGGGTCATTTTGCAATTTAGCCATATATTCATAGCAGTATAGGAAAAGGTCGACTATAAGTTGCGCACAATTAGTACCCATAGGAATACCAATAATTTGGCGATAAATTTGTTTACCAAAACGTATTTAAGTAGTATCTAACAAATAATTTAGAGCAGTAATAGTTTCTTCATCAGTCCAGTTAATGTAACCTTTTTGAATCTCGTTACGAAAAAAATGATTTACTAAATGAGTCTGAAACTCTAGAACAGATCTAGATATGGGCGGATTTAAAAAAAATGTCCAGATCTGACCAAATTAAAAACAAATATAATTTAAAGACATTGAAATAAAACAAAAAGGCGACTTACGTGTAAATATATCCACTTTGCAACGGTCCACTGTGAAATATTTCGTTTCGAAGTGGACAAATATCGTTGCATAATGGACACATTTCGTTGCATAGGGGAAATTATGTTGCATAGTGGACAATTTATGCGAAAACTTGAATTTCACATAAAAAGATCATTAACAGCAAGTAAGAATGTGTTTCACGACCTATTTTAACAATATTAAAATCGTTAAAAAGAGACCAACAATTAATCACGCGTACCAAAGTTGAAAAAAACCCAGAAAGTTGTGAAATAATGCCCACTATGCAACATGCAAATGTCCACTATGCAACATGCCTCAAGTTTGAAATTATCACGTTTTTTCATTGGTGTTTTAAACTTTGATTTGAAGAATCATTGCACTATATTAAAACTATATTAAAACCATATGCCTCGAATTGTTATAAGTCTAAATGTACGTTTTTCTTAATGTTTCAGAAATCCCACCTTTGAATAGTTGTTTTTGATTATTTTTACACTACATTTTACAAGTTTTATAGTCGTGTGATATTAATTGTGCTGAATTGTACATATAATGTAAAAAAAAAATATTAAAGATGTAATTTGTTTAAAAAATTGAAATCTTAAAATGTTGTTGCGAAGTGGACTTTTTCCTAACCCATGTTCTAAGTCGTATATTTTTTATCCATAATACACTTTGATTTAAGGTAGCATATTTTGTATTCTGTCAATATAGATGTTTAAGAAAATGCTGTTAAATTAAAAGATCAGTTCATCAGCATTGCATTTTTTAATAAGCCATGTTAAAAAGTGGACATTTTTTGAAATCGTCCCATATAATCACTTTTAGATTTGTCAAAACACCATTTAACCAAATATTCAAATATCATTTTAATTAGATTATGTGGAAGGTTAGTATATAACGTAGAAAAATCGTAACTATCAACAGTATGGAAAGTATTTTCAAATGCACGAAGCTTGTCCAAAACATCAAGAGAATTTTTTTTACGGTCCAAAAATGATTAATTCCACAGTTTTCGAATACCCTTTCACAGTATTGAATAATAAATTCCTTCATAGTAGTTAAAGTGAGAGATAGAACTTTGGAAATATGGGTTAAAGAACACTTACTTGAAGCAGAGATAAAACGAGATTTATATGGATTTTTGTGCAATTAAGGTTTCCAGTACATAGTAGGTAACTTATAGTATGTCGGGGCCACTCGAAGTGCTGTGGTCGCTATGATAGGATCGTCAATGATACCTAATTCTCTCAAATGCACGGGAACGAAAGTGTTCGAATTTTTTATTTCGTGCATTAAAACCTCAAGGTAATACTTTCTTCATATCACAACGACATTGTTAGCTGCTTTATCGGCAGGAACAAACATGTATCGCAAACCAAGTAAACGGATTTTTGACTTTATTCGATTAAGGTAAGTATAAGGCCTAAAATCTACAAATGAATTTTGAAATTGGCTGATTCTGAGTTGAACAATTGTCATAAAATTATTATTAAAACGGTCTAGAGCTTTTGAGTCGGCCCCTTCTCTCCTGATCCAAGATTTGCAATAAGAGAGAAGGGAAGTTTTGATACAGTTAGGCAGGAATTCCAATTACTTTTTGTGGGTGGTCTAATCTTTGGTCGTTTTTTTCAAGAAATTCATAACCTCTGGGTCATTGACGATTGAAAGGTCTCCGGTAACAACATGATCACAAGGAGCATATCTGAAATCGAATTTAGTACAGTCGCATGACAAAGGAATATTCGTGTCTTGATCTTCATCAGTTGTACTTGTTGTATAGTTAAAATAATGTTACGTGTAAGTTTCTTATATTTATAAGACACAATAGGCGGTTCGGTATTAGAAGAATACGGTGGAATGATATCTTGAATATTAGGGTTCATGAATATACTTGATATATTTATGAAATCAAGTCCTCTATTAATGTAGGTTAATTTTATAAAATGTCGAATGTGGTCTTCTGGGTTTTCAATTTTGGGAAACAGTTTATAGTAACAAAAAGAAGAGATGATGAGTGCACCTTCATATAATGGACTTCATGAGATATAGTAATACATTCCAAACGGATACTATTTGATTTAGAAAAGGGTATTGAACATAATTTACAAAACAGATGATGACGTCCATTATTTTTGAAGTTTTATTAAGATCAGTAATACTTGAGTCAGAGCGATGCGGTTTTCTTAAATTACGATTTATACGTTTAACATGCGACCGTTTGTTCCGTTTACGAGGAATCACTAAATTCATGACATTTGTGTTTGATGATCTAAATATGCTACCCTGTTCCATGATGTTATAGTTAAGACCCAGAATGTATGCTGTCTGTAATTTTTTTAACCAATCAAGTTCATCAAGTCGTTTTTCTCTACGAAACTGTCTTTTACTTTAATTTAAATCTCTATTAATAATTTCAAGTGGCTGAACTTTAATATATTTAATGTGAAATCGGTATCAATACTCACTTCCATGTTCATGCTGTAATTTTGGCCCCACTCGTCACCCTTCAAGGTTATTGAATTAATATTGTCAAAGTGAACATTTCGCCGATGTGCAACAAGATCTCCATTGATAAACCACATTATATCGTATACATAATTGTTTCCATAAGAAACATCTTCAAATCTGCAATGGAATACCGGAATAAGACTAGGACCATTGTATTGGCCGACGTTGTAATCCTCTCCGTATAGAAGCATCCCATTGACATTTGGATACACAGTCTCTTTTGGGTAAGATGCTGTAAGGAAACAATTACTCCTTTTTACATGTACATGTACATTAGAACTCAGTAAGAAACAACACAAGAAATGCACGTGCTAAATATAATTCTGATACAAAACTATGTTGATTTATCATTATGATATTTCCTTTGGCTACTTATATCTGTCTCTTACTTAAACGACAATGGTTGTTATAAGAGACATTTTCTGTAAAAAAAATCGAAACTTTTGTCCATGATGGGACATGTTAAAACACAGGATTTGATTACCTTTTTACAAAATATTTTAAAAATACTAATTACAAAAGTGACCTTTAGTTCATTATTTACAGATTACCGTGACCATGGTAAACAGTGCAGTCATTTTTTAACGCTTAAAATAGACAATGATCTACGAAGTTGTTTTTTATATACAAAGAATAAAACATTAATAAAAAAAATTGTGGGCTTATTTCAACCCGTAGGTACTAAATTAAAAATCGAGTTCTGGTTTTAACATATTTATGATATTCTGATGCAAAGGACTATTAACCTCCAAATTATCTATTTTAATGGGTCTGTTTTCGTTCAATGTAAGGCAGTTTTGTTGTTTTTAAACTAAAATTACTTAAACACCAAACAATAGAATAGATTTTTGTCCATACCCATGCTTATTTTTCTATTAGCTTTCTGAAAATGCTTCCTCTCTCTACATTTATTTTATTGATTACAAGATAAACTTTTAGTGCTGGAAACAAATTAAGTTCAAGTCTGCTATTGCCTTTGTTTTAAAAATGATTTGAAAATTTGCTGAAAATCCCTATAACAGTTTGTGAATGCAATTTCTCTTAAAATACTGAACATAATTTTATGAAACTTGGTATGCATGAATTTTGATTATACTGTGTTTAAAATTTCTATTTGATGCCATATGAACATATGAACATATGAAATTCAAAGTATTAAACATGTAACCTTTTCAATTTACCTACAGTGACCAATTTCTATGATACACGTACAACTAATATAGGTTGACCACTGTTCATAAAGTTGTATTTTTTAGTCAACGTGCAGTTTTTGTTTTTGTTCAAGCTCATGAATACACATTGCTGTTGGTTAATAAAGTTAAGGTTTATAACATACATGTATGTTGTTCATATTTCATACGTTTAAAATCATATATAATCAAAGGCTTGGTTGAACCCATAAAATAATATAAATCAACGCCTACCACTGCATCCCGGATAAAATCCGGTCTCAGATGATAATCCGTCTTCACAACGTACTAAGCCAGAGCCTAAAAAATTAGGAAACATTAATATAACTTGAAGTAAGATAGAGACAAAATGTTAATATGTGAACGTGTGTCCATAGAAAACAAAGAAAACAAAACTTTCACGACCTTGGAGTTAAAAATGTAATCATTACACGCCATTTGCATATTCAATAAAAATGTAAAGGATCGATCACAATTTGAAATTTAAGAACTGATGCAATATGTAATGTTACATATTTTTTTTTAACAGACAACTGGTTAGAAAAAAAAATTCTGAAGAAGTATTTTTGTCATATAAAATAATGCTGATAACATAAGAAATGTCCTGATTACAAAATAAATAAAGGTTTTGTGGGCACGAAACAAATTTCTGACTAGAACAAAACAAGGTCCCTTCAAGTTAAATGATAGGTCCCTTAATACATGTTTGTTGTGCTAAAACAACTGCAATAAAAAGTCTATGAAGCTGTATTTGAATCATAGTCATTGACCTAATCTTTCAAAAGAAAGATATTGCATCTAAAAAGTTTGAGGGGAAGCCAAAACTTTTTAGAAAACATTTCAGCCACGATGTTTGCCAGGAATAAAGTGAAAATTAAATTACCGCGGAAAACAATCATTTATATCCCATTTCGAATAAGAAGTAGGTATACTGGTCGACGAATCAACTGGAGATATAATTTCAAAACAACTAGATTACTGACAAAGTCAGAAAGGGCCCCGCGGCAAAAACTCTTAGTGTTTTAAAAATTATATTAACTATGACTATAACCACTAAGGCATGATCCATGGAATGTGTATGAAACTTCAGAGCTGTATTGTTAATAGCCTTTGAGTTTCATTGTTCAAAAATTCCAGTTCTCAAAATCTGTGTTTTTTTTTCCAAAAAATATAAAACAGATTTGCACGAAAATTTAATATGCAAATAATGACATGCTACTTAGCAGCTGTGCAAAGTTTCAGAACAGTACTGATAACAGTTGTTGAGTTTTAGTGTTGACAAAGTCCAATTCTCAAAATCTGCGATTTTCGATAAAAAATTAAGTTTTTTCCAAAAATATTTAACAGATTTGCACGAAAATTTAATATGCAAATCATGACATGCTACTTAGCAGCTATACAAAGTTTCAGAACTGTATTGATAACAGTTTTTGAGTTTTAGTGTTCACAAAGTCCAATTCTCAAAATCTGTGATTTTCGATAAAAAATTAAGTTTTTTCCAAAAATATTTAACCGATTTGCACGAAATTTTAATATGCAAATCATGACATGCTACTTAGCAGGTGTACAAAGTTTCAGAACTGTATTGTTAACAGTTGTTGAGTTTTAGTGTTCACAAGAATTGTTGACGGACGGACAGACGGACGGACGGACAGACGGACAAAGTGAAAACTATAGGGCGTCCGCATCTTTGATGCGGGGCCCTAATTATGGATTCAGTTGAGAACTATGCCAGAAAATGGGCCAAAAAAGAACAGGAGAAAGAATGTGACGTTTTGTCAGAATGGGTTAAAGCTTTGATGTCATTGGTTTTGAAAAGAATCAATTCTTTGAAAGGCTCAATGAGCACTAAGGCAACATCCATTTTCAGCAACGCTGATGTTGCCAAATCATTGTCCACCTTACATGACAAATATGTTGTTGTACCTGCAGACAAAGCACCAAATAACATCATTTTTGTGTGCAAGAAACACTATGTTGACTGTTTGACAGCTGAATTGGGGGTTGGTTGTACCAGCAATAGCACCACATACACGGCTACAACACTGTCTAAGGAGGAAATCATTGACAATCACAAATCTGTCATTTCCTCCTTCGGCCTTTCTGTTGGTGGCAATAATGATGACATTCCATCCCTGTATTGGATTTCTAAATTACATAAAAATCCATACAAACAGCGCTTATTGCAGGGTCATCCAAATGTACTACTAAGCCTTTTCAGTTCTGTTGACTTCAATACTTACGGCAATAAAATCCGGCCTCCAGAAATATTACGATTGTTGTTATTCTAGAAATGGTGTCAATCAAATATGGATCCTGAAGAAATCGAAAGAACTGATGGAGATTCTTAACTCTAAATCAGTTTTATCTTGTAACAGCATCAAAACATTCGATTTCTCCACACTTTACACTTCTATTCCACATAAACAACTGAAATCGCGATTGGCACAGCTGATTAAACGCAGCTTTTTCAAAAAGAATGGAAAACGCAGGTACAAATATCTAGCAGTCAATTATACCAAGATTTACTTTGTCATCAATGAGTCTAAAAAAAGAACAAATTTACAGAAGACCAATTAATCGACATGCTCAACTTTCTTATTGACAACATATTTGTTCAGTTTGGTGGACGTGTTTTTCAGCAAACAATAGGGATTCTAATGGGCACTAATTGTGCACCTTTGCTTGCTGATTTGTTTCTTCATTCATATGCAGCAGACTTCTTACAATCTCTTCTAGACAAAAAAGACCGTAAACTGGCTCTCTCTTACAACCTCACGTTCCGTTATATTGATGATGTCCTTTCACTAAACAATTATTGATTTGGTGACTTTCTCCATCTCATATATTCCCAGGACCTTGAGATAAAGGACACAACGGATTCTAGGAATTCTGCTTCATTTTTAGATCTACATCTCGAAATTGACTTCCAAGGAAGACTTTAAACAAGGCTCTATGACAAACATGTTGACTTCAACTTTCCAATCGTCAACTTTCCCTTCTTGTGTAGCGGCATTCCGTCCACTCCAGCTTATAAAGTTTACGTATCTCAATTGATTCGTTACTCCTGAGCGTGCGGGACTTACATCGATTACCTTGGCAGAGCGACACGTCTGACGCAAAAATTGCTCACACAGGGTTATGTTGCTCCTCGGTTGCTGTCTTCACTCAAGACATTTTACGGAAGACATCATGCATTTATAGACAAGTATGAGATTTTGGTCTCTCAGATGAGTGCAGATGTTGGTTTGTCATAGGGTTTTGTTTTGTCTTCCTTTACCGGATTTGACACGCTGAATGGACTATTGGCAACGCGACGGGTGTGCAATAGCAAGCAGGAACTGCTTACTCTTCCGGCGCACCTGAGTTCACTCTTGTTTCGACTAGAAATCGCGTTGATGATTGATATTCAGTTATTTTGTGTTTCAATGTTTTACATGTTGTCTGTTTTTGTCCCGTTCTTATTGGTGTTTACTGTTTTATTTGTCTCTGCCCTTTCGGACTTTTGATATAAGGATGTCCCATTGGTACCTCTGCTTCTTGCAGAAGACCAAATAATCGACATGCTCATCTTTCTTATTGACAACATATTTGTTCAGTTTGGTGGACGTGTTATTCAGCAAACAATAGGGATTCCAATGGGCACTAAATGTGCACCTTTGCTTGCTGATTTGTTTCTACATTCATATGAAGCAGACTTCTTACAATCTCTTGTAGACAAAAAGATCGTAGACTGGCTTTCTCTTTCAACCTCACGTTCCGTTATATTGATGATGTCCTTTCACAAAACAATTCTCGATTTGGTGACTTTCTCCATCTCATATATCCCCAGGAGCTTGAGATAAAGGACACAACGAATTCTAGGCAGTCTGCTTCATGTTTAGATCTACATCTCGAAATTGACTCTCAAGGAAGACTTTCAACAAGGCTCTATGACAAACGTGATGACTTCAACTTTCCAATCGTCAACTGTCCCTTCTTGTGTAGCAACATTCCGTCCGCTCCAGCTTATGGAGTTTACGTATCTCAATTGATTCGTTACTCCTGAGCGTGCGGGACTTACATCGATTTCCTTAGCAGAGCGACTCGTCTGACGCAAAAATTGCTCACACAGGTTTATGTTGCTCCTCGGTTGCTGTCTTCACTCAAGAAATTTTATGGAAGACATCATGCACTTATAGACAAATATGGGATTTCGATCTCTCAGATGAGTGCAGATGTTGGTTTGTCATAGGGTTTTGTTTTGTCTTTCTTTACCGGATTTGACACGCTGAATGGACTATTGGCAACGCAACGGGTGTTCTATAGCAAGCAGGAACTGATTACTCTTCCTGAGCACATGAGTTTACTCTTGTTTCGACTGAAGTTCGCGTTGTTGATTGATATTCAGTTATTTTGTGTTTCCATGTTCTACATGTTGTCTGTTTTTGTCCCGTTCATGTTGGTGTTTACTGGTTTTGTCTCTGCCCTTTCGGATTTTGGATATTCGGATACCCCATTGTTACCTCTGCTTCCACATTTGTACTTTATTCCAGTAACCTTTCTGTCCGTCCGTTCGTCTACAACACGACGTTTGTAACGATTATTTTAGCAACTTCTTATCATAGCGACTTAAAGTTCTGGTGAATGACTTCAGTATGAGGTACGAAATTAAGGTTTTGTTGGATATCTACTTCATAGTAATCAGTCGTGGAAAAATTTTGCAAACGGTCTCTCAGAAAATACTTATCAAGGTCTGTGAGATATACAATTTCTGTTTACGGACTAAATCATATTTTGATATAAGTGGTCATATAACATAAAACATCTAAGTTTTCACTACAATTGATCACAGTGACTTAAATTTGGCATTCAGTAAAAAGTCTTTTGATAGTAGGTGTTAAATCTGTCTGGTAGCCACTAATTGTTTGCCGACTTTTAGTGGTAGCCGGGTCAAAGCATAGGCTCACAAAGTCAGTCTTTGCATTTAAACTTTTTGACAAAATCTTACCAAAGCAGTAAGCAGAATTTTCTGTTGCTTTTGTCAGTTTATAAACGATGAAAGAATCACACTTTATAACATCTATATCAAAACTGTTATGACAAATACTGCTTTCTGTCTGTTTGCAGGCTGTTACAGTTAGATTACTCTCATTGTTTAGTGGTAAAGATCCTTAAATAGAACATATTATTAGTATGAAATAAATTAATAATGATTATTTTAATAGAAATGATAACGGTTACGAAAGACATAAAATGTCATAATGATGCAGTAGACAAATGCGATATTACTATTTCTCATATGAGTGCAGATATTGGTTTGTCATAGAATTAATGGGTTAGGAAAGTGAAGACTGAGGGTGTGATATTTAAAATTTCCTTTTTGTGAACAGCGAAACTTCGTATTCATTATCATGTTGTTTTTTTTTCGTGTTACAAAGCAGAGTAAAAAAGAATTCCCTGGTAATTACTTGCGCCTCTATGATTTTTTTATTATTATTTATTCTTACATGTAGATATATAAAGTCTGATGTACATGTTGAGTCCAGTTCTAACATCTCTTTAGAACTGCCAGGAACTGTCAGGAATCTGTCCTAATTCTGTTCTGCTGACAGTTCTAGGACAGTTTATGACAAGCCCTGTCCTGTCATAGAACAGTTCTGGACAGTTCTATCCCGTGACAAATTTAAAACTGTTCTAACCCCTGACAGTTCTAAGCTGTCATACGCCCTGACAGTTCTAACCTGTTCTGTGCCCTGACTGCTTAGAACTGTTCTAGCCTCGGACAGTTCTACCCCCTGACAGTTCTGATTGTGACGATTTCAGAACAGTATGAAATAAAGAATTGTCTGGTTAGAATACATTTATATATCGAGTTTCATTAAATAATAATGCCAAAAATATGCACATTTTCCGAATTATGAGTATTTTCATAACCGCGTGACGTCATTTAGAACTGTCAGAGTGAAGAACTGTCCAAGGTTAGAACTGTTCTAAGGTGTCAGGGCCTAGAACAGTTCTAAGCTGTCAGGGCCTAGAATAGCTCTAAAGGTGTCATGGGTTAGAACAGGTTATGGCAGTTCTACCCTAGAACAGGTTATGACAGCTGCTGTCCAGGGTTAGAACAGTTCTAGAACTGTCAGGAGAGCTGGACAGTAGAGATGTTAGAACTGGGCTCAACTGTATGTTTTATTTATTATCTAGTTTACCCGTCAGCATCAACATTAATATGTTGGTATGACTGTATACATTTTATGTAGGAAATAAGAAATTAATTTTGCCTAAAGACTTCAAGTAACATCTTTAACACATTCAAAAAGATTTAAAATGCTTACCAAGACAATTCTAGGTTAAATTGCTCTTCACATTTTAGCAATTTTACCGTTATCTGATAAATATATCATAATTGTTATATGGAAATATTCAATTTTTGATGAACTATTGAATAAAAATATTTTGTTGAACTTTCAATTTAAAATTTTTCTCAGCCAATCTTCTTTATTTGATTATTTGACTGATATACTTAAAGTGGTCAGTAAGTTAATTCATACAAAGTGTAGAAGAAAAGAGAACGCAGCGGTAAATTGCCGGTTTTTGCAAACTCTTAAACAGTCACAGATATAAAAATTCTAGCTAAATAAAAGTTATAAACAACTCAAGATCCACCTGTCATGACATTTCGAAGAAGAACCAGCTACCCGTTTAGGAGTTCTTACCCTTTTTCCTAATCTTTTTTCTTCACAATTTTGCAAGTTTTTAGCTTAAAATCTTAAAAACTATAAAAAGATATACTAGCCCAAAAACGAAACGATACCCAGTTAATTTTTAAAAAATAGTATATATCTGAAAAGGAAATATTTTGTACAAAATGTACATGTATAAACATTATTTTAACAATGCTTTGAATGAAAAAAGTTTTGGAAAATAATCGAGTATGACGTCATGAGACGTCTTTAAAATTTTGTTAAAAAAATTATACACTGCAGTACCCTTAGGTACATGTAGGTTAGACAACTCATGTTAAACTAACACAGAAATAAGAAAATTAGTGTAAAGGTAACATACTATTTGAAAAGTGTCATGTTGCACTCCAAAATATGCAAAAGTTTAATGCCTTGGTGTACAAAGACAACTTTAGGATTAGTATTGGTATTGGGTCTTTTGTATTATATTCGTAATCTTAGAGTAGCAAGACGGCGAGCAGCGACCGCTGTTCGTGTTGAAGACTGCTGACCGTCTTCCGTTGTGGATTTCTTAATTTGCCGCTTGTTTTTGTAGGTTGTGTCGCGTACAGGTACTTGTTAACTGCTATATGTTATATGGGTATGCAATTTGGAGAATTTTTCAGTACCAAAGTGTAATATTAATCATTCTAGAGGAAACAGACAACAGCAAATATTTTATAGGCAACTGGAGACTTACGTGTAAAAGTCTTGTTGATATAAAGATATTAAAATTGCTTCGGTGGTTAAAAGGTTTCTCTACAATCTATAATAAAAGAGTAATTGGAAAAGGCAAACTTGCATAAACAGGTATAGAAATCTCTGTCAACAAAATGCTAACTTTTTGTTCTACATATTTGAATTATTTGAAATACTATCCACGTACCATTTAACCAGATAGGATTGTTTGTTCCACAGAAGTTCACACCAGGGGGTTTCGTTGCCATACCATCTCCATTTTGACTAAGAATTCTGTACCAGTATGGTTCTAATTCATTGTCACTAATTGGTGTGTCATCTGATGATAACTTGTAGTCAATAGAACGTTTTTCTGCATTGTCGATTGTTTTGTGATTGAAGCAAGGTGTATCTGAAATAGTTAGTTTGAGAACACACATACGCAATAAAATGGAAATTCGATTTGATTTAACTAACGTAGATTCTACAAACCAAACATCTGACATATTCCAACAAGCACTGACATAACACAGTGAATCTTTTTCACGACATGTCTGCACCAATTATGTGATATTAAAGAAAAATCCTTTCTTGTTCATAACAAACCATTTATCTTAATTCCCGTGTGTTTGATATGCTCTATAATTTGGTCTCGTTTGTTTTTAACCATTTGACGTACGTACAGCAACTACATCGGAAGAATTAATGTAGGATTTAGGACCTTTAAAAGGGGGAAGGTTGGGCTCAAAAACTAGTTTAACCCCGCCAACTTTTATATGTGCATGTCCTAAGCCAGGAATCATTGACAAAGCTTTTGTTTGTTGTCTTTTCGATGTTATCTGGTCGTTGTTTAAGAAGGGGGTCTATCTGTGACTATTTAAGGACTTTGCATTTGATTCATATGCATTTTATTTAGACCATGTGCCAATTGCAAAACCGCGAGCAACGCCTACTGGCTGCTTGTGGCTGTCCATTGCAGTTTTTCTAAATTGCCGCTTCTTATGTAGGCTGTGTCGCTTATTCCATTACATTATTTTCTACTTTAATTGTTCACAATTAAAAAACAAAAAGAATTCCCATGTTTTCTTGTTTCCATGCAATTAAGTATTGTTTTTTTTTCTGATTGCTGCTATTAAAGTCTGATGCGCTTGCTTTAATCGCCGCCATCCCAGTTTTTCTTAAGAAATCATGAAGTCAACCTCACCATCATTTTTTTTATTATTACATTGAATTGGAAACTAAATTTGTCCATGCTCAAATTATTGTATTGTACACCAAAAGTTAAAAATGTATTGATTGTAAGTGTTTGGATTTGTGATTCCTCTTTTACAACACAACTGGACCAAAATTGTGTACGTCACAACTAAATGTATATATAAATTAGAAAGCAGTATACACTCTTGTACACCGGTATATGAAGTTTTAAAAAGTAATATAACTTTATACCTATAACCAATAGATTAATCCCCGAACTCTGTGTACTACCACAATTGTTGTAAGCAAAACATGTATACGTCCCAGCATCATTACTATCAGCGTTTAGAATGGTTAGTGATGGGTTGTATAGTGTTGATCCAGAATATTTGTTACGATCTGTGTACTCATAGATATCAGTTTGTACTCCTTTGCTTATTTTCTGCCAATGAATTGTAGGTGGTGGGAATCCATAGTAATAATTTGTTAAATAGCATAGCAACTTGACAGACTGACCATAATTGACACTGTACGATGAAGATGACACACTGACTCGGGGAATGCCTGAAATACAAATCAAACTATCAATTTGTAACGACCTAAAGGTTATATTTTTTTTATGCCAAGTAAGTTTGGGGTATATTGTTTTCCGTTATCCGTCCGTCCATCTCGCAAGTTTTCCGGACTTTATATCAAATGCTTGCAGATATTGAGCTGATTATTTTGTATTTTAGTCTCTCATGATAAATAACAGATAGTGTTTGCGTTTTGTTTCGGCGTATTGATTTCAACTGAAATTTTTGCCCTTGGACTTTTATCGCGGGGGCTTTCTCTGTATTACAGATACACACAACATAGCTTCCTGTAGTTTTATGGTGGCAATGCATAAGTATTAACTTTGAATATTTTATACTGGGCATTACCATATCCAGTTTCAATGTCTTATCTTTCTTTAAAATGTTACTTTGAACACAATACAAACTGAACAGCAATCAACAACGCGAACTCAAGTCGTAACGAGAGTGACAAAAACCAACATCAAAACTCATCCGAGTAATAAAAATTACATATTTGTTTATGAGCGGATGATGTCTTGTGTAAAATTTTAAGACAACAATCGAGGAGCATCATAACTTTGTGTAAGTAATTTTTGTGTCAGACGTCTCATTCTGCTAAAGAAATCGATGTAATCTACGCAAGCTCTGGAGCAAAGATTCAATTGTTATACGAAAACTCGATAGGCTGGAGTAATCGGAATACTGCTAATTTGACGATTAGAAAGTTCAAGTGCTAACCCTTTCTTACTTAAGGTTGCGTTGCTGATTGCTGTTCGTTTGTTTTTGTGTGCTTGAAAGTTGAATGTTGTCTTTGTGTTGTTCCCCTTTGTGTTAACTGTTTTTGAATTTGCCTTTTTGGACATTTGACTGTACCTCTTTGTATTGATCAACTCTTAAGATTTGTTAAAAAATTTTAATTACTTTAAGATTTCTAGCTTTGTGCGTTTGTACTCAACTGCAGCACGAAAAATTACTATATCGTCTGAAAAAGAAACCTTTTAAAAAAAATCTTTTTTTTTCTTTCGGCTAAAATTCTACATTTGTTCTTAAACATCTAAATATATGAGATTTGTTAAAACTAAGTTTCTAGTATGCTTAATTTCCTATTTGACAATATATTTTGAAGAAAAGGTTTTTCAGCAAGTTGGCATTCTAATGGTTTCAAACTGTGCCCCACTCTTTGTCGACTTGTTTTATTTTTTTACCAAAAAGAATTTGACGTAAAATGAATATGAAAGAAGAAAGAGTTTCATTTGCTAAATTTATTCCTCAATATATCCTCTAAAGTACCTATCTTCATGGCAAATATGGTACGTATGTTCACACATTTTTCGATATGCAAGAGTTTGTACAGATTTTAGAATTTTTAATTGGACCCCGTTCTCTCAGTTGGCGCCTTATAATCATTTTTAAAAGATCTCAAACAGTCTCTTAAAAGTTTTTTTTCTATACCAGACGGTGGTAGAAAAAAAAATATGTCAGAGCAAATGCTTCGTGATTGTTTCAATTAGTTTTAGGCTGCTTATTGTATTGGAATGATCATAATACCATCTCTATCTCTATCATATCCACAACCGAGGTTTGTTTGATTTACTACCGGCAATAGATATCAAAAAGAAAATAAAGAGATGTGGAATAAGTGTACGCGACACAGCCCACAATTAAACGGCAATTTAGAAAAACCACAATGGACAACCGCCAGCAGCCTTCAACGAGGCCATTTGGCACTGCTCGCGGTTATGCAATTGGCCCATGGTCTAAATAAGATGCATATAATTCAAATCCAGCCCTGAAATAGTCACAGATAGACCCCCTTCTTAAACAAGGAACAGAAAACATCAAAAAGACAAGTACAAACGAAAGCTTTGTCAGGGATTCCTGGCTTAGGACAGGCACATGTAATATGTGGCGGTGTTAAACTAGTTTTTTGGGCCCAACCTTCCCCCTATCAATATTCCTAGACAAAGCACAAAAACTAAACACACAATAAAAATCAAATCGATCAAAGTCCAATTCTACTAGAGAGAACCTAAGACAAAAAACAAGAACAAACAAAAGGACGGTAAAGGAACTCTCTATAGAACACTCGCTGTTACTGACAGCTAGCTGAGAATCATCAATCGACTGATGTAAAAAAATCAAACGTATCGATTTTAAATCCAACACAACACTTCAAGCAATAATGATTTAGTGAAGTGTCATCACACAAAACCGACACGCTTGATCGCTATAATGCTTAAAAATGACAATAGTAAAAACGTTTATGGAAGTTTTAAAGCGAGTATTAAGTTTTCAATATTTCTGCCAAAAAACACTAAATTCAAAGATTTAACCAAGATATTCATTTCATATCCTTTCCGTAATAAATTTTGAAGCCAATTTTTCATTTCTATTGGATTGCTTTTAAATTTGTGAGCTTTATAAAAAACATTACCATAAAATACAGGATGTGATATTCCTTTCACTATAAGAAAGTGACGTGTACAATTAAATTTTTTAATAAGAGATCGATATTTGTGGAAGAATTTAGAAAAATATTTTACTAATTTGTGGTATCGATAACCTTGTTTTAATAATTTTTCAGTAATAAAACGGTTTTTATTATTAAAATCAGAAACACAACTGCAGATCCGAGCATATCTTACTAACTGTGAAATGTAAACCCCGTATGACGGCGCTAGTGGAACATCTCCTTCAAGAAAAGGAAAATTTATAATAGGGAAGGTAAAGTCGTCACGTTTATCATATACTTTGGTATGTAATTTTCCGTCAATAATACTTAAATCTAAATCTAAAAAAGGACATCTATCACCGGTGACGTTAGATTTGTTCAAGGTTAATTCAGAAGGATAGATATCTGTAATAAAATTAGAAAATGAAAGGTGCATCTTTAGTGCCATAAATCCTGATTCAACTCACTACCTCTTTTGAATTGCCTGTTCCAAGTCAGGACCATTGTGATCTTCAATTTCGTTGGTCTGATTTTGCCTTGTTTTATTTTGACTTATCCTTATAAAATTTACTTACACCTGATATCATACCTAAGCCAGGAATCTTTGACAAAGCTTTCGTTTGTACTTGTCTTTTTATGCTTTCTGTTCCTTGTTTAAGAAGGGGTCTATCTGTGACTATTTCAGGGCTGGATTTGAATTATATGCATTTTATTTAGACCATGGGCCAATTGCAGAACCACGAGCAGTGCCAAATGGCCTCGTTTAAGGCTACTGGCGGTTGTCCATTGTGTTTTTTTCTAAATTGCCGTTTAATTGTGGGCTGTGTCGCGTACATTTGTTCCACATCTCATTATTTTTCTATTTTTTGCAGAGTTTGTCTCCTATGCCGTGTGCTTGTGGATGCTGTAAAACGTATCCCCGTGCTTGAAGTGTATGCTCTTATATATTTTAATGATGGTATTTTTGTACACGATATAGCTTTCAATATTCTTATCCACCTTGTACTTATATCAAATGTTTATTTATTGCCCACTTCTATAATTAACTAAATTTCCTTGCTTTATTCTACTAATCCCTGTATTTGTTTTCGTGTTGTCGCGTGTATTATAAACCTTGTCGGGAATAATCACTAGTAGTTTTAGCTAGATTCTTTTGACTGTGGTTCTTTTTAATTATATAATGCTGAATGCATAAATTTTTCAGTCTGGTCCTGTTTTGTCATTGAACATCCCTTTCTCTCCTTACAACCTTAATCATGATTTTACGAAATGGTAAAAAATACAACAACTCAAAACCACAAGCTAGGATATCCACATCCAACAATAACCTTCAATCTAATATAACCAGCCACTCTTCATATACCGTAAATTCTTTTAAACCAACAATCCAATCAACAAAAACCAAACAACAATAGAATCTACTTAACACATGCAATACGATTAATAGCTCTTTTCTTGGATATCCTAAAGTCTTACCCTGTAGTGCTTCTAAATGACAAACGTGAAACATGTTAATCAGAAACACCACTGTTACATCTAGTATAAATGGACGAACTTTCTCTACTGACATGACTGAATTGACCCATGATGTTAACTGACACACAACAAATTTAATTTATTTAATAACTTGAGCCTAACCTAATTGTAATATTCAGTATGTCGGGGAGACTGGTAGGTATTTGTCGAAAAGAACTTCTGAACATCTGTATCGCTTTCGTCGCTTTAAAAAGTATAAATGCTATCTTTATAAACACTTACATAAACACAACCACAACATTAAATATATTAAAGTTCAGCCACTTGCATGACTTGAAAGATTTAAATTAATGTAAAAGACAGTTTCGTAGAGAAAGACGACTTGCTGAACTTGATTCGATCAAAAAATTACAGACAGCATACCCTCTGGGTCTTAACGATAACATCATGGGACAGGGTAGCATATCTATATCATCAAACATAAATGTCATGAATTAAGTGATTCCTCTCAAACGGAACAAACAGTCGCATGGTAAACGAATAAATCGTAATGTCAAAAAAAAAACAAATTGCTCTGACTCAAGTATTACTAATCGTATTAAATTCTTTATAAAAATAATGGACGTCATTATCTGTTTTGTAAATTATGTTCAATACCCATTTCTAAACTAAATAGTATCCGTTTGGAATGTAGTTCTATATCTCATGCAAGTCCATTATATGAAGGTGCACTCATCATCTCTCATTTTTGTTACTTTAAACTGTTTCCCAAAATTGAAAACCCAGAAGACCACATTTTTTGCGTCAGACGTGTCGCTCTGCTAAGGAAATCGATGTAAGGGGTAGAGAAACAAAAGCCCCATATTGACCCACAATAAATTCAGTCCGAAAACTGGTGGTATTTAAACAATAAAATGAGAGCTCTTCATCAGAAAAGATAGTACAGTCCATTCGAATGTTTATTCTGGTTGTCAAGTGAGTTTAAAGTTCTTTTTAGCAAAAAAGTTCATTCCATTTGAAGTTATGTGATTTAAATAATCTATTCTGAATTAAAAAGAGTTTATAAAAGTAACAAATTACATTTATAATGCATGTTATTATGTGGAGATTAATAAAATGCATACGGTGCAACTGAAATGGATCGCACATCCTTAACGTTTATATAAAAAATAGAAAATAATACACTATTTCTTGAAATGTATAATATAATATAAAAAAAATACAATAATTCATAGACAAAATTTTTATACAGACACGGTATTCCTTTGAAATTGGTAACTTTCTTTAACGTTTCAATGAATATCAACCAGACTTTGGAGTCATTCATATCAAAAACCAAATCGGAAGCATATCTTTTTTTTCAATTGGATTTTCAAAGAGCATGTTATTGCCAATCCATTGACAAATTTTAAAGAAAATTCATTGACAGGAAACATTTGATGCATGTGGCATGTACCTCCTTAATTTATAAAATGTGCACAACCTAGGAAAATCTTCTTTTTTGTCCATTTTTTACCGCTTTTCACCACTATTGCGTCAAAGTCAAAAGTGGCAGCATGCTCTGACCAACATAGATTTTTGTTTATCAATTTAAAAGTGAATATTCTAACCAAAAAATAATTTTTGTCGGAGTATGCGGCCAACATTATATTCATATATTTTTACAGAAAAAGAGGCTAAACATATCAAAATAGCGATTTTTAAAGAATTTCACTAACTTTAAAGGTCTCTGTTGTACACGAACGTAATTAATTCATGCACAATTTATGTCATTTTATAAAGTATAGAGTCTTATGACCATTTTAGCAGAATTATTTTTTAGCTGTCTCGAATTTGAAATTTAGTGCCGTTTTTGGCCCTTTCCGAACATACTCCTTTCAATGTACAACCTGTAAAAAATCAAATTACAATAATTAAGTGTCTGTCTTTCTTAGAATCTTGAAGCGTATATGGTAATGGTGATTTATGATAAAAAATAACACACGGGTTTCTTTACATTTTCTGAATCAAGATATAGTGTTATTGTTGAAAATCAAGTGTGTTTTCCACAAAGGTCTTGGTCATTGAAAAAATCAGTGTTTTCAATTGTAATGAAATGCATAGCAAGAAAAAAATTATCTCCCTTGTTTACAGTATTATAATGCAATCTAGGTGATTTTATCTC
The DNA here is from genome assembly GCA_963971305.1 of Arcuatula senhousia. Classification (NCBI taxonomy): domain Eukaryota; kingdom Metazoa; phylum Mollusca; class Bivalvia; order Mytilida; family Mytilidae; genus Arcuatula; species Arcuatula senhousia. Next base: position 72,508,958 of record OZ020303.1, read on the forward strand.
TCATGACCAACATAATAGAAACAAATGGTTGTTGTTTTTGTTAATAGGTGACCATTCTGTATAAGAAACCATGTTCAAACACTTTTGTTATTCTTTACCATGAATCACCCTCTGCATGATTATTAGAAAGGCTGGTACTTAAACTTTTAAATGAAATATATACTAGGGTTGCACATTATATCCGTTCCGGATTTGACTCGTCATTTAGACGAGGTCATCTGGGGTCACGGGGAGGAAAAATGACGTCATTCAACTTGGAACAAAGGGAACGGCATTTTCTATCAACGATTCTTCTTTAATTATACAACATATGGTTAAAAATCATTTGCAACCGAAAAATAAACCCACGGACAACACTTCCAACCAATCAAAAATCAATCTTGAACAGAAATAAAGAATTTACTTTCTTCGTCCATTACATGTTGGAACCAGTTTTTTTACCAGTTCCTCCTCGTTTGGCTAAATTAGTGACTGATCCCGCAAATGCGCAACCCGTCTATTCCGGCCTTATAGCATTGATGCCCATTAAATTTTTTGTTTATCGGTCTCGGCCACTTAACTAATATACTAACGTAACTGATGTCTCCTGGCTTATGTAGTCTAGTATTTTATTTTGTTCCTCGAGTTACTGATCTAGTTAACCAGAGTATGTCAACTGAAAACGACCATTGTTAGAGAAAATTATCATGACGGCACACGATCTTACTGCATGCATGGATATATGGTAATAAGAGTCATCCACATAGAATCTATTGAACTTAGTCGGTAATCTATAGAGCAAATTTAGATTGCATAGAAAGATTAGGACCAAAGTAGCGAAAGAAAAGAGAAATTCTTGCTAATAAGACAATAGTTTACATTTATTAATAATCTACTCCACTGAAAACTGGAAAGAGGGAAATTATAATCGAAAGATGTGAGAAAAAGCAGGTGTTGTTGTGTATGAGTTATGACATTCATAATTTAAAAATAAAACAAGCAGTGAAAGTTCAAAATGATCGACACAAACAAGATAAGCAACAAGAATAATGAGCAAGCAAAAGAGCAATATGAGCATGAAGAGTACGCGAAGGGGCAAACTGAGTTCGCAAAACATTAAGATGAACAATCAAAAACGAATATTGATATAGGTAGCCAAAGGTCATCCTGCACTGCAGATTGTAAATGGCCATGTTTTTCATAATTTTTTTTTGTATGTTTCCACAGCCTGACACATTTTTGAACCTATTTCTTTGATGTTACACTCCCCGTTATTGTAGACTAGAAAACACAAACATGTTGCCGAACGCTTAAAATGTATTTAAAACTAAGCAACTTGGTCAGGAGAATAAGGTAACTAATTACACAAGCATTGCTTTCATTATTTCATGAACTTCGTACGCTTCATTACCACTTTATAACATACACAACAAAGTACCGGCAAACGACATATCAGATTTACACGTTTCAAACAATTACTGTACATTTTATTGTATGATATGAAAGATACACGATTATTGAAGCATAATGTAAAATGTTTATATTGATTTTTATGGGTCAATTTTCGGTTGAGTTAGTTTGTAAGGACATTCCACGCTTTTCGAGTAAATTCCGATTATTTCCTTTTACAGGCGTTTAGTATTTTATATTGTATTTGGGTTACCTTTCTTTACACATATCAAGTATATGTTATAAATTTTACTGAAACTTTAGAAAGCTTTATGATGTATTATGAGTTGAAATAACTGTTCAGATTGAGTATAGATAAATATTAAATTGAATTTTAGGTATACATTGTTTACATTCTTTTTACAATTTCTGTATATAATTAAACTGAGTTTTGTCTGATTATTACATGTACATGTATCTACATTGTGTAGGTGTTAAACGTTTTAGTGTTTTTGTGCTGTTTTTTATTCTAACGTAACGCAACGACTCATATAGTGATATTTCACAATGACACGAACAAAATAACAAACAATGTCATAAAAACCTGTATACAACTGTTCTGTCACACGTTTTGCGTTTCAACGTTAAAATATTTTTATAGTTATTTTCTTCATCACTTGTGAAATAGGACAACTTCAACTAACACCGTTTCTAACTCCTGTTTGGACTTTCGATACTTCATTGGATTTTTCATCTCCTCCGTTATTGATCCGAGAGATACCCTAATGATCCGTTTCCTCTCCCTTTGTCAGTTCTCCCCGCGCCATGAAAAAGGAAAATTAAAACCGGACGCTATCTGTGACTCGTGGCAATTCACGACGTGAGTACAACATAAACATTCAAATAACTGTACAAAAACTGTTCATGGATATATTTATCATCATATTATGCCTTTATTTGGATAAATTTCAACGGAACACTGGAATTACGTATCGGGACAGACGAAGGGAATTTCCCGTTCTTTGTAGTTGTAGAATATCTTGAACTTTAAAACTTTAATTATGCTGTCTTTATATGAATATTTAATTGATAATTGTTCAATTTCGATCCTACTGTACTGTTTTCTCTTTGAACTTTGAACCTTTTCATATACTTTGTATTTTATTGTATCCCCCCTTTCTTTGCAGTATTTTACCACATCATTACCACATCTGTTGTTGCTTGAATAAATGTCAACCTTCGACTAGAGTTATTCTCCAAGGCCCAACAATTGGTTATCGGTACATCTATCCGGGAGAGCCGGAATAGTAAAATAGTCCCGCACAACGCCAGTTACAGAAGTGTCGCTGCAGTTTACGCCAGGAGACGTCCGCAGAAGACCAGAAAAGACTTGTATCTTTTTATACAAACCTTTTATGATTTCTCGCAAGAGAGACACACCATTTTCTTGGTTCCTGTAGTGTGCTGCGGCCGTAGAAGCGCCCACACACCAACCTTTGTAGACCCGTCACACCACAGTTTTTGTGTGACACACACCAATAAATTTGATATACCTGCTCTGGGTGAATAATAAACCCAGCTCAGTTTTTCCTTAACTGAAGAAGCTAGATAGAACACCGTGATAAAACGTGTTCTACACGTACAAAATCACACACCAAAGCTAGTGCCAAGCCAGATAGCACACATACGTTTTTTAAACGTTATTTTATAAAACTCAGCTGATAAGCAAATAAACATTCAAATCACACTTTCGAGATTTTTCTCGTAACTACAAAGTGATTGTGACATGATGAGTGACACAGGTGACAACGTCACCATACAACCAACTGGGCCAGATCAACACTCAGACATACGATCTGACAATACAGAGAAAAGAGTCAGAACTCTTAATGAAAAGGGCATGGACGTCTACATTGAAAGACGCGAGAAATACGCCCAAGACATAGAGCTGCTTTGGAGCATGTTAAATGTTTACCTGCAGGAGGTCGATACCCCTCCAGACAATGTACGAGGTTGCCTCGCTTTACAAGAAAAGATAGCCCAGTCTGCTAGTAGATATGAACGTCAAGTTGACGCATTCATAGAATTTATGAAGAACACTAGGGCCGAGAAAAGCAATCGAGACCTCCAGGCTTTTACCACCTTGGTTAATATAAGACGTCAAACAATGGATACAGCAACGTCTAATCTACGGGACGTCACCAATGCATTTGGTCCCACGTCACCAGCAATTCATCAGCCACACGGGCAGCCTACCTCAGGTCAACGGAATGTCACTATGCTAGAACCACTTGGGTCCGTGAAACAAGAACGCAACTCAGTTAGGTCAAAGCCAAATAGCGGATGCAAATCCGTGGGCGGCTCAAAATCCAGCAGCTCGTCAAGCGCTTCAAGAAACAAGCGTGCTAAAGCCGATGCTGCCAAGGCCAAAATAGCCTTTCTAGCTAAACAAACTGCTCTAACGAAACAAGAGGCTCTTCTAGAGGAACACGAGTTGCAGCGGAAGGCTAGCCACAAGGCCGAAATGGACCAACAAAAGACAGAAGTCGAGCGACAAAAGGCCGAAGTTGAGCGACAAAAGGCAGGTACGGAGCGACAAATCGAGCAACGCAGAATAGAAATGGAACGAGCCTACGCCATGGAAGCAGCTGCTGCTGTACGAAAGAAGTTGGAGCTACAAGCCGACAAAACACTGCTAGAAGCTCATATGGAAGCAGCTATGGCTGAAGCTGAGGCGAGAGCGTTCGAGGACGACAGTATTCAAAATATCGACGACGAACCAAACATTGGCGTCGACCTACCATTACCGATGGCTGACCCGATCCGACGGGTACAAGATTATGTGAGTCAACACAACAGCAGTACTCATGCAATGAATGAAGATCAAGCCGACGTCGGAATAAGCACATATCCGACGCACTCCGATTACACAAAGAAAGTAACGGTTTTCGAACCGCTTGCTACAACTGAAGAGCCTAGGAAGATAGGACCACCATCCATGGCATCGACACCCTTCCGACGAGAAACCGACGACGTCGACACCACTTGCAAAACTTATGGTCTCAATCGGGATGCTCCCGTATTTGTGCCATCCACTCAGGATCGACATGCCTCGCCGACAACGTCGTCGTCGACGCAGGAACACCGTTCTGACAACAAGGATTCAACATCCGAAGAATTAACAAAGTTCCTACTGAGAAAAGACCTGCTACTCTCCCGTCTTACCCACTTTGATGACAAGGCCGAGTCCTATGCAGTTTGGAAGGCCGAATTCAAAGGCGTCGTGGAGGAGCTAGGAATATCAAACTCCGAAGAGCTCATTCTCCTCAAGAAATGGCTCGGAAACAAGTCGTCGCAATACGCCAAAAGTATCAAGGCAGCTAACATCAATAATCCGACAAGAGGTCTGGAACGTCTTTGGGAGCGTCTAGACGAACGCTATGGCGCGTTACAGTTTACAGAACACGCACTAAGACAAAAATTGGAAGCCTTCCCTAAGTTAACGAACAAAGATACCGAACATTTCTACGACTTTTACGATCTTCTTTCTCACATCCAATGCTTGAAAGAGGAACCGAACTTTCGTGACTTGTTAGGATATTTCGACACCTCATCAGGACAATTGCCTATAGTTTCTAAGTTGCCATATGGAATCCAGGAAAAGTGGACTACAAAAGCCTCAGAGTATATGACACGACATAAGGCACCATTTGCACCGTTCTCAGAACTTACGGATTTTATCCGTGAAATTGCTAAAATCAAAAACAATCCTTGTTTTAATTACGACTTGAGCAGTCAATTTACTTGTAAGGTTCAATCTCAGACTACAAAAGAGAAAGTCAACGTATACAAAACATCTACAGACACGAGTTCGGAGCATAGCTCCTCAGAAATCTCTACCTACGGGTCAAGGCAACAAGAAAATAATAACCCGATCAACTTGAAGGAGCGTTGCATCATACATAAGGGCAAACATTCGCTTAACGAATGTAACGGCTTCAGAGCGAAACCAATCGAGGAGCGCATTAAATTGCTGAAGGAACACAACGTATGCTTTAAGTGCTGCGAGTCCGCCACGCACTTTAAAGCCAACTGTCAAGAAAGAGTTGTTTGCAACGAGTGCGAGAGCACACGTCATCCGACAGCTCTTCACGTCTCCAACTCAGACGAACGACCAGCGAGTTTTTCTCGTGAATCCTCACAAAACAATGGCGGGGAGCGAAAGGCTCCAAAGACAAACAACACCAAAGACACCGTACAGGTTACATGCACCGAACTATGCAGTTCAACGTACAGCGGGAAATCTTGTGCAAAGATATTGCCAGTAGACGTGTTTTCCAAACACGATAGATCCACCGTACATCGCATGTACGCAATAGTTGACGACCAAAGTAGTTACACGCTGGCTACAACCGAATTCTTTGATATGTTCAACGTTAAAGGACCCTACGAGAATTACGATCTTTCGACCTGCTCAGGACGCACACTGATGTCAGGAAGGAAAGCAAACGACCTTATGATAAAGTCAATTGGAGACGATTTTGAAACAAATCAGTCGACAGTCGTCGAATGCAACGACATACCGAAAAACAGGTCCGAGATACCGACACCTGAAGTTGCGTCGCAACATCCACATCTGCGGGATATAGCCGAGTATATCCCAACAATCGATAAAAATCGCAAGATTTTACTCCTCATCGGGAGATCGCTCCCGGCTGTTCATCACATTTTTGACCAAAGGATAGGATCACACTTTGAACCATTCGCACAGAAGCTACCGTTAGGTTGGGTCATTATCGGGGAAACTTGTCTGGACCGACAACATAGACCACCGGATATCAACGTCAAGAAAACGTGCGTTATGCAGAATGGCCGACCCTCATCATTGCAACAATATCCGAACCAGTTTCACGTAACCAAGTATCGTGATAACTTTCCACACAAACAAAATGTTACGGACTCGATTGTATTAGACATCTCAGAGAAACCGCCTGATTGGGATAAACCACCAGAATACGAAGGCGACGTCGTGAATTTCATCACGCCTGAAGACGACAAATCACCGAACTGGTTCTGTTAGACAGCATGCTAACGCTTATGGTTATTTGTACCGTGTGCAAACTACGTATTTTGTAAATATATTGTGACAATTCATTACTTTGGACATTCCTTTCTGTTACTGTTTATACCAGGATGCTTCTTCATTCTAGGAACACGTTGTTCCTCACCACGCCGTGCGTGGCAACGCTGGATAATCCCACTGGGCAACGCTGGAAGCCAGACAACGTTGGAGCTACCTCACGATCCAAGTATCGAGAAGACATTTCGTGAATGACTGTACATTTTTGTATACCTTAAACTTTATGATTCTTGAATGACTTTGGGATTTATGTGTTTACACCATTAATGTGAAAGTAATAGTGATATCCCCTGGATATCAGACGGGGAGTGTTCTGTCACACGTTTTGCGTTTCAACGTTAAAATATTTTTATAGTTATTTTCTTCATCACTTGTGAAATAGGACAACTTCAACTAACACCGTTTCTAACTCCTGTTTGGACTTTCGATACTTCATTGGATTTTTCATCTCCTCCGTTATTGATCCGAGAGATACCCTAATGATCCGTTTCCTCTCCCTTTGTCAGTTCTCCCCGCGCCATGAAAAAGGAAAATTAAAACCGGACGCTATCTGTGACTCGTGGCAATTCACGACGTGAGTACAACATAAACATTCAAATAACTGTACAAAAACTGTTCATGGATATATTTATCATCATATTATGCCTTTATTTGGATAAATTTCAACGGAACACTGGAATTACGTATCGGGACAGACGAAGGGAATTTCCCGTTCTTTGTAGTTGTAGAATATATTGAACTTTAAAACTTTAATTATGCTGTCTTTATATGAATATTTAATTGATAATTGTTCAATTTCGATCCTACTGTACCGTTTTCTCTTTGAACTTTGAACCTTTTCATATACTTTGTATTTTATTGTATCCCCCCTTTCTTTGCAGTATTTTACCACATCATTACCACATCTGTTGTTGCTTGAATAAATGTCAACCTTCGACTAGAGTTATTCTCCAAGGCCCAACAATTGGTTATCGGTACATCTATCCGGGAGAGCCGGAATAACAACAACGAACGAATTGTTTATTGTGTATTTTTATTTGTCCTTTATTCATTTTGTACTTTTTCTTGTAAATGTTCGTTTGTATATTTTCAGTTCTTACGGTTTCTTACGGAATGAACTTATCACATAACCTGTTTTTGTTCAAAATGACAAAGCCTGTTACACAGACCACTTGACATTATTTTTGTAACAAGTTTTTCAGCTACTCGGGATTCATCCAAATTTCTACGGAAGCATAATGAAAAAGCAGTTTGAATCTTTAAAGGAAAACGAATTTATATAAAGATACAAAATTAATCCTTTTTTACACCCAAAACAAAAAAACAGATCCCTTTGGGCCGCTAATGTGTACCAACCTTTGAAGTTATCCTCCTTGGTGTTAAATGCCGAGGAATCTTCGACGGAAGGAAATTTAAGATGGTATGATTATGAATAGGTCAAATCAATGCATTAAAATATGATATTATTATATAATCTAAATTAATTATTAAGTAGTAGTCCACCCAAGAATCATGCAAAATTGAAGAAAAGTGATTCATCGATAAAAAGGCTACAGTGGTATATTTTTAACGAAAGATAGTTCAAAGTATATAAAATAAGAAATAAATAACAATTTGCTCATAACTGCCTGGTCCTGGGAGAAATCTTGCCATTTTGTTACAATGGTTTCTATTGAAATTATTGACAATTTTAAGAGTTATCTCCCTTTTTTACATTTGTCCAATGCATTCTATATTTTTTTTCTCTCAGGACCAGGGCTAGTTTGGAAAAAAGAGCACAAAAGATCAAAGCAGGGTGCTAATAGGAGTAACACATCAAAAATAAATTGGTGTAGGCTTTCCACCCATGAATCGCCCTTTGCATGATTCATATAAAAAGTGGTAATTAAATAATTGGTCTCGTTTAAACTATTTAAAGGGTCAGGTAGAAAAATTCTGCGCCGCACACCTGTACTTTGAACTATTGTGGGACCCCGTCATTGGTATTTTGCATGTAGTGCTGTACTACATAAAATAGTTCTGTAACATAATTACATCATAGTATATATATATGTAACTATGCTTGCAAAGAAAATGCAGGCGACTGAATGTCATTTTTAGAAGACACCAATTATATTTTAATCATCTTAATATCACGCTAAATATCATTTAAGATATAGTTATGTAAATCTACCAATAATGGCACTTGTATTATAATTGATAATTTGATGAAAGTGAAAGACATTCATCAAAGTTCTTTTACATAAAATTCTTGTTTAAACAAAGCTCATACTGTTAATCAAATTAAATACATTTTCCACCCGACCGTTCAAATACAACAATGGGGGGATTTCACGTAGATTCAGGTGGAAGACACTAAAAACAAAAGAAAAAAAGAAAGAAGAAACCTTAATAATTATTTTTTTAGGCGGGGGGGGGGTAGGGCGAGGGCATTTTGAATAATCCTTGTGTTTATTTCAGACAATACGATGCATTACAGAAAAGGGGGTCTTGTATTCATTACAGCCGACTTGGATGCACTGTTGAGAAGCACGCTACAGGGTGTAGGTAATCATCGAGTTCGAGTTCGAGTCAGAGTTAAAGTTCGAGTTAGAGTTCGAGTTACAATTCGAGTTCGAGTTAGAGTTCGAGTTAAAGTTCGAGTTATTTTTCGAGTTCGAGTTAAATTTTGAGCTAACTCGAAACAGTAATTTTCATAGACATAGTCGAGTTACGACTCGAGTTAAAGTTCGAGTTCGAGTTAGAGTTCGAGTTACAAATCGGGTTCCGACCTAAAGAAAACCTATTTTTAGCAAACTACAACACTTTCCACGAGAAAAAATAATAATTCAGACATCTATTATGTTGAGCTGTGGTTTAAGAAAAAAAATATGTTAATTCTCCCAAGGATGAGACAATACTTTGAAATACCTTTGGTTTATTTTGTTGCAAAAAAGGCCGCGTTTACAGAAAAAAGAAAAAAAAAGTTTTAATTTTTATCAAAGTCGTCAGTTTAGTTTTTAGGACAAGACTAAGGGGACGACCATTTGATTTTGAGGGGGGCTGATTTTGTTAAATAATATATTCTGGCTTGGAAAAAGTTGGAAATAAAAAATACAATGCATAAGATTTAAAACCAATCCCTAAACAAACTATAAAAACTGTTAGTCGTGGCTTCCTAATAAATACCCCGCTACCTCTTTCCTAAAAACAGATCAAATTTTAAACTAGGGGTGCAAATCTACACTATTTCACGAAGATGGTGTGAAAGTTTACTGACATCCATTGATGGGTTTGGGAGCAGTTGCGGATAGTTGAATAGCGAATTCCATGTTTCGCTTCCCCAAAATCAGTTTGATCAAATTTTAAAAGAGGTGCATATCTACATTTTGTCACACAGATCGTGTGAAAGTTTCATGAAAATTCATCAAGGAGTTTAGGTGGAGTTGTGATAAGAGATGGGTACCCTAAAGGGTAAGGAAGGCAGGACGGACGGACGGACGGACTGATGGACAGACACCTCTATCACTATATACGCCCCATTTTTTCAAGAGGGGATATAATGATGAACGAAAGACCAAATTCTGGACATAAAACAATAAATAATTTGTAACTCGAACTCTAACTCGATTTGTAACTCGAACTCTAGCTCGAACTCGAGTCGTAACTCGACTATGTCTATGAAAATTACTGTTTCGAGTTAGCTCAAAATTTAACTCGAACTCGAAAAATAACTCGAACTTTAACTCGAACTCTAACTCGAACTCGAATTGTAACTCGAACTCTAACTCGAACTTTAACTCTGACTCGAACTCGAACTCGAACTCGATGATTACCTACACCCCACGCTACACGTCTGTGACGTATGCGTTAGAGCCCGGATCTACGAATAATTTTCCGAGTTAGATTTATTTATTTCAGATGTGAGAATAGAGAGCAATTATGAACTCTATTTTTTTTAGGTCTACAACGATTTTCTTTTTACACATGACGGAATATTTACGCTTCACGATCTTTGCCGACCTACACTGGGGATTTCAACATTTCTTTTTATATATATATGTAAATAGAAGGATGGACACCCCCTTTTTAGGTTTGCTTCCTTTTATTACAGATGACAGAAAATCAATATTGATCATGCATACAGTTCAACTACTGAGGTCATTTTAATGTTGATAATGTCATTTTAAGTAATGAAAATGTCTTTAATTAGTGTTAGTGAATGTTTAGAGATTTTCATTTCGACGTTTTGATAGAAATTGTACTTTAATGCACAGAAATTTACGCAGAATAGACGCAGTCTAGACGTATGCATAAAATTTAAATTTTGATTATAGTGTATACTGTATCTGATAACTTTCAAATGGACTGTTAAGGCAAGCGGTCTAGCAGGCTTTTAGTGCCAACATTTTGGCACTTCCGGTTGCCTCACAAACCACTGATAAAGAGGGCATATCACATGTTACGTTTCGTCTAGAGGTCGCGTTGTTGATTGATATTCAGTTATTTTTGTGTTTCCATGTTTTACATGTTGTCTGTTTTTGTCCTGTTCTTGTTGGTGTTTGCTGGTTTTGTCTCTGCCATTTCCTACTTTTGACATTTGAATACCCCATTGGTTCCTCTGCTTCTTTCGATGTAAAAGTGGAGGGCTTTTCACGATTTTGATTTATCAATACATGTACAACGGAAATATAGTTGCAAGATAAACATCTTATAATGAAAAGATATAACCAAATGATTACTATATTTACAAACACCGCGTCCTAGATATTTACTGCTAAACTAAGATCGATGTGCTTCCTGTGTAAATATATATAATATTTACAGCTTTTGTGTCACAGCTACAACATGTATTGTATTACCTACTTGGAAAATATAAGTTTAGCATACGTACGATTACCTACTAAAGCGAGTTTTACGGAAAGTTTTTTCTCTCGAACAATCGATAAAGAATACAATAATTACGATTTTTTAAATCCACGTTGGTGGTGACCCAGCTAATTGTAACTGGTAAGTTTACGTCATCTTTCATTGATTAAAAAGTGCCAGTTGTATAGTGGTAAACGCGTCGGGCTACTTACATCGAAGTTCGTGGTTCGATACACGTCAGGGATGAAACTTTTATGAATCAATTTACCGATTATATCTTGACACCATTTGCTTGGTTGGTCTCAAGAAATGATGCTAGTCCTCCAGAAGCAGAGGGCAATACTGCATGCGCGTTAAGGACTCCTTTGTAGAGTTCAAAAAGAGGTTGCTAAATGGGGGTCGCTACAAAGGTCACACTCGCAAACTGCTAGCTGCAGAGGGATTCATTTTAACATTAAGTTTGTTATTTAATCCATGGTCAATTAATATGTTTAAACTAAACTACATTAAAATGTTTTGCTGCGAAATTTTTTATCAAACGCAACCTTACATGTTTTGGAAGGATACTTAGATTATCTAATACCCTAAAAAAGCCATCTCATATGAATTTCCATCCCAACTTTTCAAGGGTTTTAATATAAACGGAGCAAGCAGTGATATGCGATCTTCAAAAACAGTAGAAAACTAATATTTTTACAGAACAATATATTGAATTACTTACACTCCTGTAGGTATAAAAATATCGCAGAGCTTTCTGCTGTCCCGTCACTGTTTGTTGCTGAACATGTATACAAAGCTTCGTCATTTGAATTGACATTATAGATAGTCAGGCTGGGATCGAAAATGGTTCCTCCAAAATATCGACCTGAGATTGTAACAGTTGACGAACACCCATACGGTTGGGTCTTTCGCCATGTGACACTGTTTGCTGGTGGTGTAGACTGTACCATACATCCAAGGCTCACGGTGTTTCCATAAAAGGCTGAAATAACTTTACTTTCAATGGTCACTTCAGGTATCGCTGAAAAAGGAAATTCATTCTTAGTTTTATGATAAAAAAGTATAAATAAGATAAACAACCAGGGTGAACCTCTATCGAAATTCCGTTCATTTGTTTTGTAAATAAATAAACACGTTTTACCTTAGGTCTTGTAGGTGTTTTACATATTACATAGATAAGCATAATCTTCGTAGAACAGTAAAGAGCTAAATAAGTCACCATTATTAGACAATTTAACCGGTACTCTAGGTCACTCGTAATTAACAACTCTTGCTAACTTATGTCAAATCGTGTGATCTCGTTACGGTTTGACATGACATGCATGTCCATTTACTATATGGATTGAAAAAAAAAACAACAATGTCATAGAAAACACATCGCAAATCACTCGTAAATAATTTGAGATGATCCGAATTCGATCGTGTTTACTTGTAACCATTGCATCCAAATGAACAATATGGGTGATGGCTTTGCAACACGATTATTTCTGTTAATTTTTAAGATAAATGTCATGATAAGAGACTCGGCTTATATCGACAATTATATAGAATGCCAAGACCATTAGTTTTCAACTCTCGAGTACTGCTTGATAAAGGGAAAACATGTTAGATATATATGTTACAGGGCAAATTGGAATCCAGGGCGATCCAGAATCCTCCTAGGGCAAATCGAAATTCCAATTTCTCCTAGGACAAATTGGAATTCTGATTTGCCCTGGATTTAAACAAGTGCAAATCAGAATTCCAATTTGTCCGGGGAGAAATTGAGATATCCAGATTTGCCCTAGGATGATTCTTGACCCACCTGAATTTTCAGTGGGATCCAGAATAACACTAGATATTTGTGCTAGTGGGATTCTGGATCCAACTGATATTTTAAATGCATTTTCTTAGAATATTTATAGATCAATTATTCAGTAAAACACAAGTAAAAAAAAAAGTAAAAACAAGAGGCTCTGAGGAGCCCGAATCGCTCATCTGATATCTTATGCTAAAGCCTCTGACCTAGTGTGCAACATGTACTTGGTGAGTAACAGTAAAGAAACTTGTTAGGATAGAAAACACTCTAAACATTCAAAGTTACAAAGCTTTCCATTTGAAAAAAAACCAAACAAGTTAAAAGTGATTGAAAACAGTTAAAGAGGGATAACTCTTAAAAGGTTGATTTGACAATTTTGATTCTGAAATCATTTTTGTAGATCTCAATGAGCTTAACATTTTTGCATTGCTAACTTTTCCTCTAGCTCTTATGGTTTTGAAAATAAAGTAAAAAACTGTGAAAATTGAAAATGTTGACGATTAAGGGAAAATAACTCCAATAAGGAGTCGTCCCACAACTTCGACTCAATAGAGAGTTTTGTAGAGTTTTGATGCTAAGGGAGGAGGGCTGCTTCGGATTTTCTCTATCTCTTATACTTTTTGAGCTATAAGCTAAAAACTATGGTCTGACCCCCCTGTTTCATATTTAGCAACGACGGCTATGTTGGTTGGTCAGCATACACAAATTTCACAAACTTGGAAGAGGACATTCTAAAGATCAAGTGTACAAAGTGGTTTCAGAGAAGAAGATCTTTGAAGAAAAGTTTACATACGGACGACGGACGCTTAACGATGACAATAGCTCTCATGACCCTTCGGGTCAGGTGAACTAAAAGTAATACATGCATTTTTCATTATAATTGATTTCTAGAATTATATTGCATAGGATATTTATTGTTTTATTTTGTATTTTATATTAATTATTCAAATTAACTTCAAGTTTTTTTTAAATAGTAATGTTTTAGATCCAGATGCAATTTTTTCCAGAGCTTTTTACAAAGTCTTTAATATTCTTAAAACAATTGAACTTTTGGTATCTTTATTTATACGTTATACCTCAATGTACCCCTTCAAATGTCTATCAATATATTTATTTTAAATAGTCCAAAAAAGGCATTTACATAATTCTTATTTTATTTTTGCATCTTTTCATTTTTATTTTTACTGGAGTATTTTGCTACATTTCGTTTTATTCTTGACCCTTAGAGTTTGTGTTTACAAGTTTCTCTGGTAAATGAATAATTCAAGAAAAAGTCTGGACCTAAGACAAATTTTAATAATAACTTCCCTTTTTAAATCTGTTTTCTCATAATTTGTTTCATTATCGTATTATTATTTTTTATTGTGTAACTACTAGTATATTCAAAAAAGAATTCAGGGCGATCGGGAATCCTCCTAGGGCAAATCTAGATATACTCATGGAAAAAAGAAACTGTGCATATCTATTGGAAATCAATTGTACCCATATTTCTCTTAATCAGAAAATCGTAAAAAATACAGTTATCGAGTTGACATTTTCACTGAAAGTCGAGTAGACCATGCAGATCATTTTTTGGTAAAAATCCGAAAAAAAAATTTAATTCCAGTTTCTGAGATTCAAAAAACATCTTTTTTAACCCAAAAATGAAAAACCAAGATGTTCACTCAAAATTTAACCTGTTAACTTTCAACCACTGTTTGGTGAAAATCAGCTAAGAAAACTTAATTTTAAAAATGTGCATTGTTTCCAAAGTGTGATTTTGTGAATTTAAAATTGACACTACCTGATTTCAAACTGCAAACAAAACATCCTTTAGGGATCTTAAAATGAAATTTTTTGTCCAGATCTTGAAAAAAATGATTTTGCAATACTTTTGTGATAAAATGTATCAAATGCTAAATAAAATTTTGAATTGGTGATTTTTCAAAGTGATGCACAGTTTCTTTTTTCCATTAGTATATATCAATTCGTTTTAGGAGAAATTGGAATTCTGATTTACACTGGATTTAATCTTTGTATATATATTATTATAAATGTCTCTTCATATATAAAGATAGTTTGCGTTTTCTATATCCATTCTATACATTTACTCTTAATAGATTGTGATGAGAATCACTAGAAAAGCATTTCACTACTGAAATGGACAAAACCTACTTAACAAATGCTAGGTTTACTGGACTCTTAAAGTGTCGGCCATGAAAATAAACTACTGAAAATTCACTTGAAC
The DNA here is from genome assembly GCA_963971305.1 of Arcuatula senhousia. Lineage (NCBI taxonomy): Eukaryota > Metazoa > Mollusca > Bivalvia > Mytilida > Mytilidae > Arcuatula > Arcuatula senhousia. The sequence goes on from OZ020303.1 coordinate 72,524,339, forward strand.
TCCTACCACTTCTGAACAATTTCCACGTTCAGTGTAAACAAGATTTGTCAAGTAAATTATGTCCGTTTATGAGGTGTTTGGCATTTCTAGTGAATACAATCATTTTAATGACAATGATATGGCACCTTTGTTTTATATTGTACAACTAGTTGTATGATTAAAACTTCGTTGTCATTTTTGTGGTGCTACGTGCCTAGCGACCAGTTTTGTGATATTATCGAAAACTTGGCTCCTGAGTTTCTTCTTAAGTTTTCATTAGCTTTACAAAGATTAAAAAAACACGACAAACATACATGTAGCTTAATGAGGCTGCTTTGCAACATGAGTCAGACTGAAAATATAAAAGATAGGTTCCCATAGGTTGGCAATGTCTTTTTACAAAATATGTTTGTTTCTTTCGGCAAATAAAGTAATAAACACATAGACAAAATTAGGTAATATGATAATAGATACAACATAAAAAGGGACGCAGCTTAAGAAAACAATTGCCAAAAATACCCTGGATCAATAACTAAAGACTATAAATCGATTTTATTTTAGCATATTATAAAGACTTGCAATAGGACTATTCAGAAAAAAGGTTCGAAATATTTAGGGACAACATTCGACGGGACGAAATAACCCCTGTTCGTAATCCGTGACGTCATTTCCCTTTCAGGGTAGTAAACATTAAACAAAATGTCAACTTAATTCTGCAAGGTTCAGTCAGTGGACCAACTTGTACAAGTCAGAATGATCAGATTCAATCTTACTTGTACAAGTCAGATTAAACAAACTAGAGTTATCTTCTCCTTATTTTTAGAAATCTCAATCTGACTTTTATGAGTAGAATATACTAAAATGTCTTTTTATCAAAGTCTCTTATCCAGAGATATTCTCTATGGTTAAATTCCTTTTCTATATACTGAGATCTATTTATAAATCTTACAAAATAGTCATGGGTTTGTAATTTAGATTTTTTGTTTTTATATCATTCTTACTTGTACAAGTCAGAATCAAAATTTTACTGCCCTCCTTTGGCAGTAAATTTCTCTACTTTGGCGGTCGTGAACACCATGGTCTTTAATTATGCTTAAATCATTAAATAACAATTATTTATCTAGTATAAACCCCATTGGTGTTCAAAACCGTGGATATAAATGACAGTCTTAGATAATTAGCTATGAAATTCTTTGATGATAATTGAAACTTTACAGTCAATCTGTTTCCTATTTGCTCATGATTCTTTCATCCTAAATGCAGGATGTCATTGTTGACCTTGTCAAATAATTTGAATAAGATTTATTGGTTTTGAGAAATGTTATTTCAAAAACATTGAATATTGGAGCAAATTTAATAGAAACAATTCTTACTCTTACAAGTCAGATTCATTCTGACCCATAGAAGTCAGAATTGGATCTGACTCTACAGAGTAAGAAACCATAAATAGAATCTTACTGGTACAAGTAAGATCTATTCTGACTTCTACAAGTTGGTCCCCTGACTGAGGTTTAGGAAGATTTTCTGTATGCCGGGAATTATGACTGGTATCAATGCAGGGTTGAAGAACCCCCACGCATGCACATGATTGATACTTTTCAAGATTTATCTTCAGCTAGGGCGGAACCATTTTTTACTACTAGTATTGTAAGCTCGAGGATATTTCTTGATCTCAACGATGGTCTAGGGCCATCGCCTCATTACGACAATTTATTACGCAAAATATAGTCCTATAAAAACGAAAGTAGTGTATAAATCTACAAATTGCTAACAAAACGAATCTTTGGATGGTAGATAATGAATCCTATCTAGATAAAAAGTATAGTTTAAATGATCGACTAAACTTCAATTGTATCTGCAGTCTAAGCACAAAAAATACAATGTACATTGATATAAATATAAGGTTACCTTAGGCCCCCAAAATAATATAATAATTTGCATTGGCGTAAACCATTTAAAACCTGAGCCTACCTATACTAAATAAATTGTAATGAACATAAGGTAACCTGAGGCCTACTATAGCTATATTTAATGGTGTAAACCATTGGTATAACTATAGCAATATAAATTTAAGTTGACTGCTGGTTACCCATGGCCCCTATAGTAACGACATTGATATAAATGTTGGTTACCTGAGGTCCCTTTTAGCAGTATGCATTGAAGTTAACCATTGATTACCAAAGCCCCCTCTAGCAATATACATTGAAGTTAACCATTGATTACCCAAGCCCCCTATAGCAATATGCATGGAAGTAAACCATTGATTACCCAAGCCCCCCATTGATTCAGTACCCAAGGGCCCCTATAGCAGTATACATTGAAGTTAACCATTTGTTACCCGAGGCCCCCTATAGCAATAAGATAAGATAATCTTTATTTAAAGTCGACAAGACAGATAACAAATAACACATGCTCTCGTGAGCCTTTGAACCGACAAACATATACACATCCCAATTTTAAGAACACATAGACAAACAATATACAACATTCAAACATGCATGCAAAGCTTTAATAATATGGTAACGATGGATACAGCAGTACAAAATTGACATTAAATGAGCAGTATAATAAAGTAAAAAAAAATAAGAGAAAAATAAATGCACTAAAGCAGAGCTATAAAATAAAGTAGCACTAAAGAAAAGCACTATGCATCATGCTAGCAAAATAGATATACTAAAGCAAACACTAAAAATGAAGCAGAACTAAGAAATAAAATAAAGAAAGCAAGCTAAAGAAATAAACTACTGAAGCAACTGTAATTTTGATGCGGTTTGCTGCACCAGAAAATATGAAAATTAAGCATAATTTTGACAGGCCAAACAGGTACAATCTTTTCCATTCCAGAAGGATAGCTGACTTTTAAACTGATTGAAGTTGAAGCAATATGCATTGAAGTTAACCATTGATTACCCAAGGCCCCCTATAGCAATATACATTGAAGTTCACCATTGGTTACCCAAGACCCCCTATTGATGTTAACTGTTACCTGAAGCCCCCTATATCAATATACATTGGAAAAAACGATATGTTACTTGAGGCCCCCTATAGCAATATGCATTGAAATAAGCATTTGGTTACCTGAGGTCCCCTGAAGCAATATACATTGAAGTTTACCATTGGTTACCTGAAGCTCCATATACCAATATACATTAAAGTTAACCGTTGGTTACCCAAGGCCGCCTATCGCAACGGCATTGATGTAAACTGTTACCGGAGGCCCACTATATCACTCCAGGTCGCATGGGGATGATACGCACCATATTCATATAGATACCCAGCATTCTTTATGACAGGGCTTCCGGGCCCATTCAACCACCTGCTATGCTGGTGCACACATTTAAGTCAATTTGTAGGCAAAGCGGTCTTACCCGGTGTTTGGTTTCTGATCGCTCTTTATTAGAAATTTACGGACAAACTTAGCACTGATTCTGGCCTATTTACCACCCGGAACTTGCATGGGTACAACTGTTTTTGTCGGTTACATAAAAAAAATACGAACAAAAAAAATCAACGCGACAAGAGCTATGTTTCCGCAGGTATCTTGGAAACAAAAGCCGCAACAGATATAAGAAAGATTTATAATAATTGATGTCGACAGAAAAAAACAGGAAAAACGACAAGTAAAAGAATCTCTTTCCATTTTATCTTTTTTAGACATTTTTACATGTACCTAGAGTCATTTCTACGGTTGATAGTTTATTTCACTGAATATCTTACTATTTTATTTTTTGTTAACACACCTGACGGCAAAGACTGTAATGTTCATTCCGTTGTGCTTCCTCTCCCTTTTACTCCAAATTCAATTCTAGACCATACTTCAAACCTACTTCGGGATAATATCTTGAACATAGTCATATGACATTAACACTTTCTAGCAGTTGCTGATTTTTTGGGACAGTAGAGTACCAAAAAGAGTGAATGAATATATAAAGAAATGCCGAGCAAAGCTAGGCACGCAAATTTTGCAGACTATTGCTGATTCTAATAGTTGGAATTGATAGATTTTGTACGGTCGTACATATTAATCCCCGATCCCGAAACTGAAAATCCCGAAATCCCGAGCTTAAAAAACTGACATCCCTAGTCTCGATATAATTTTATCCCGGAATCCCGAACTTAAATTGTCAAAATCCCGAAATCCCAAGCTTAAATATGGCCAATCCCGGTGTCCCAACAAATGTCCTACCCCCCACCCCTCATATGTGATATAGTGTACTTTTCACACATGTACGTAGTAACATGCTAAAACCTACATAACATCTCTTATAAAAGGCATTTTTAGGTTACCTCAAAAGATTTTATGTAATAATAAAATTATATAATTAATTTATAAAATCTGCCATTCTTTACCATTAATTAGCTTTCAATGATTATAACAAACAAGTTATAAATCTCGTTTGTTGCTACATGTATAAATCTCATTTTTATTCAGTATTTCCTTTTCCTGATTTTGTCTGCTTGATAGTTAATGAATATTCTTAAGTTTGTTACCATTAATATGATATAGGTGGTATCCCATGCTTTACATATATGCCGTTGCTATAGCATTATATGGGACCTTAGGTAACCAATAGTTAACTCCAACTATATTGCTATAGAGAGCAAACCTTGTTTATTTCATTGTATTTGCTGTAGGGGCCTCAGGTAACCAATTGTTTATTTCAATGTACAATGCTGTAGAAGGCCTCAGGTAACCAATTGTTTATTTCAATGTACAATGCTGTAGGGGGCCGTAGGTAACATGTTCAATGCTATAGGGGTCCTTGGGTAACCAATGGTAAACTTCATTGTATATTGCTACAGGGGGCCTCAGGTAACCCATGGTAAACTTCAATGTGTATTGCTACAGGAGGCCTCTGGTAACCAAATGTTCATTTCAATGCATATTTCTACAGGTGGTCTCAGGTAGTCTATCGTTTATTCCAATTTATATTGATATAGTTGGCCTCAGGTTACAAAAAGTTTACATCAATATTGTTGCAATAGGGGGCCTCGGGTAACCAATGGTTAACTTCAATGTATATTGTTATAGGGGCCTCCGGTAATCAATGGTAAATTTCAATGTACATGTATATTGTGATAGGAAGCCTCAGGTAACCAATGGTTAACTTCAATGTATGCTGCTATAGGGGGCCTTAGGTAACCAATCATTTACTTCAATTTACAATCTTATAGTGGGCATGATGTAACCAATGGTTTACATAAATGTCGATGCAATAGGGGGCCTTGGGTAACCAAAGGTAAACTTCAATGTATATTGTTATAGGAGGCCTTGGGTAACCAATGATTCAATGTTTATTTCTATTGTTATTGTTCAGTATATTTTACTTGAAGTAAATCCGTAAAAATTAAGATCGTGTCGAGTATAATCAAGATTCTTTTCTATACTGGACACACTGGATCGGCCTTGAAGATAAACTACTGAAATTGAGCTTGAACTCTTAACACTACTGAATAATGAGCACGTTCAATGTTAACAAGACTTGTCAAGTAAATTATGTCCGTTTATGAGAATTGTAATTTCACCCACGTTACTGATAATATTTGCAGTAGTCAGTGAGTGGGATTTACTTTTACAAGTATTCTAAAAAAATCAGGACAACGACCCCTGGGGTGTCATCTAAGTTCCCTTCGTTTCTTAATATGAGCTTTAAATTGATTGCGCGTTTACCAGGCTATATTATGGTTAAAACGAATCAATCAATCTTTATTATCATATAAACAAGTATTTGCAAATAATAATATGGGTCGAGGAATGATAAGATACTTGGTATGTATGGAACGCCAAATTAACATATATTCAATTAATTGTACCTATCTTCAAATAATTGAAGATATGTTCAATTGAATTATACCTATCTTCAATTGAATTATACCTATCTTCAATTCAATTATAGATATCTTCAATTCAATTATACCTATCTTCAATTCAATTGTACCTAGGTACAATTCAGCACAATTAAAGATATCTTCAATTCAATTGTACCTATCTTCAATTCAATTATACCTATCTTCAATTCAATTAAACCTATCTTCAATTGAATTGAACCTTTCTTCAATCGAATTGAACCTATCTTCAATTGAATTAAACATATCTTCAATTCAATTGTCTCTATATCTATAATTGAATTGAAGATAGGTATAATTCAATTGAAGATAGGTGTAATTGAATTGAAGATATCTTCAAATGAATTAAAGATATCTTCAAATGAATTGGAGATATCTCCAAATGAATTGTGGAGATGTTAGAATTAGACTTATCTTCAAGTGAATTAAAGATATCTTCAATTCAATTGAAGATAGGTACAATTGAATTGAAGATATCTTCTATTTATTTGAAGATATCTTCAAATGATTGAAGATATCTTCAATTATTTGAAGATAGGTACAATTAATTGAATATATGTTAATTTGGCGTTCCATAGATATGGAAAACCTTATATCACAATCTCCTTATCACCACATTTCCACATAAATCTTAAAATGGTAGTTTTTACCTAATTTTATTGAACCTTTTAAAAACATGATATTTCATTAGTATGTAAACAACATTAAATTTTCCAAAATTAGTATAATTTTTTGCTATGGTTTTTAATTATTTGAAAATTCTTGAAATAATACCGGTATCTTTTAAGGGGTGGAGTAAATGACGTAATATTAGCACGCGAAGCCTTGATATGGATGCCAAATTGCCCACTTGTGATCACGCGAGGTCTGATATGGATGCCAAATTGCGATATGGATATAAGATTTATGGTTACAAATATGGCCATGACACTTCTGGCTGTTTCACACGGGAAAAATCACATATATAAATGCGAAATGTGTGATAAAAACATTAACCTGAGTCATTTATGTGGAAAATTTAGGTCACAGTGACCGTATTCTGATATGGGTGATAAACATGCAACCACTAACAATAAAATATCCCTCTACCACTTGTGTTTGTTGAAACATGAATCCTAACATTTAACCCCGGTCTTTCGTGTGGAAAATGTAGGTCAAGGTGACCTTATTCTGATTCAAATATGTTGGTTATTACCCAATTGCAAGATGCAACCACTAATCAAATATCAGCCCTCTATTATACTTGTGGTCGCTAGAATTTGAACCTTAACCCAAGTCATTCATGTAGGTCAATGCACGGATTTTGGGAACTATCAAAATGTACCACCTGAATAAATATCATTACTCTACATAATGTGTAGTTATTTGCTAACATTATTATTGAGTCATGAAAAGCATTGCGTATGCCAAATGCTATTTTCCCTCACCATCTTCATTTGGTTTGGGATAATAAAATTCGGGAAAGTAGATAATCTTCAGATCTAATAAACTATTTGGTTTTAACAAAAGAAATGCGAAATCGGGCAATATCTCCGGACTTACTTATTAGTAAATTAGTCGTTAATTAAGTCACCTTATATTTGTTTTGATTTTATGTTTTATGCGTTTCATGGTGATCGCGGGAGAAAAAGTCCATAACTAAAATAATATAGATAGTAGATTTGTACCGAGTGTAGTAGTACCAGCATAGTGAAAACGTATAACGAGTGTCGCGAGAGGATGCGTAGGAAGTGATATAATGTAGTTTGTTCATTGGAAAGTCGATAAAACACTTATTGCACTCGTCATGGTCGTGGTAGCATTGTACTACATTTGACAATTGAAGGCAAATTTTGATGAACTAACGTACTATGGTCGTAAAACTGTCGTACTTGTTGTCACACTGGCTACGTTTTAACAAAATAGCCGAGACTCTACTACGATTATTTCCACCACGGAGGTCATGGAGAGCGTACTTAGTAGTTTGTGATCAGTGTGACAGGGGCTTGAAGAATAATGATTTATTGTTATTTTTTATGCATCGAAATAAATTGGTTGATATTTCTAGGAAAAAAAAACCAAACAATCACAGATAACGAAAAAATAAAATAGAATAATCCAGCGATATGAAGTTCCAATAATTGAAAAATGATTTACAGCCAAGCGCACCTGTGAGTGTTGACAATGACTCAGCAAGACATCCGATTATAAAAAATTAAAAAATCAACATGTTAAAAAGGAACTTTCTACATAAATGGAATGCGTCCCATATAACCAAAAAAAGAGGCAAAAAACTAAACTGTAATCGACGGTTGTGTGTTTACGGGAACTTACACCAAAAATTGTCCTCATGATCTCTAGAAGGGAAAACGTTTCTACTTGTTTCCACACATTAACTATATATGACAAGACTTGTTTAGAGTATATTATATCTACGACAGACCCTTATCTTTACTAATCTGAGAGATCAAATAACAATACTTGGCTACGAGCACATTATGTCTCCTATATTTTGTTATGGTGAAAAAGAATTTAGGAGCAAAATAACTTCGTGTTTGCAATTTTCTCGTCGGAAGCGACTATTTCAAGGAAATCATGAAGTATTTGACAACTGTAATCACGCGTAATTATGAATTGTGATTACGTTCTCTAAATTATAACAAGCAGAAAAAGCTTACCCTTCCGAAGCACATCACTTCACTCTCGTTTCATAGAAATATTGTAAAATTTTATTGTCTGGAACTTTGTTTTAGTTTTGATTTCTAACATCTGTGAAGGTTAGCGCTGCTGGTGGATTTTTTTATTCCCCGAGGTTAGCCCTTTCCGACATCAACACTTTTGTGTTGAAGAACACACCAGAGATTTCAAATTATCCGTTTGAATTAAAAAAAAAAGTTAAAACCCCGAGGTTCTTCCTATCCCAGATATAGGTTGATCTTAGTCATAATTTGCTTCCCAGTTCGGCATTTTTGGTTTTCAATGCTCTTCATATTCATATTGAGTGTGGCATTTTCAATCTTTTGAAAAAGCGCTTCTGACGATCATGATTCTTGAATAGACGAAACGTGCGTCAGGCGTAGCAAAATTTGTTGTCTGGAACTTTGTTGTATTTTTAATTTCAGTCACACTGATTGCAGTTTGGTTGTTAAATTTGTTTTTGTTATTTCATGTCTATTGTACTTTTTTCGTATAGGATTAGTTTCGTGTTTGCTATATAGCTTTTTTGGTTTTATTGACTTAGTTTTCAGGACTAACAAAATTCGAGTGATTTTTTTTTATCTGCTATCCAAATGAAAGACTATATATAGGTCATATAGCAACGACAATCAATTGAATTTGCATTTGAAACATGAACGTTTGAAACGTTAATAATCTTTTTTTTTCTATTACGAATCTAAAACAATGTTTTTTCCGCCCAAAGAATAACAATATTTATTGCACTGATTGTTGTTAACAATGACTTCGCAATTTCAGCACTTATTACCAAGCACACACAGATAAGCAGGGTATTATCTGATCAAGATAAGATGTCTAAAATTGTTAATAACATTACAGAATAATTTATCAATCACATAAAATGAAATCTAATAAGAAATAATCTGTGGTGATACAAAATTCCGGACTTGGTTTGTTTTCCGTTTTACGTTTTGAATTGGTATCAAATCACGTGTACAAATTGCTTACAAATATAAATAAAATTTTATCCAAAATGTATTTATACAAATATTCTAAATATTTCAAAGGCGCAAGGTATTCTAAATGTTAAGTAGAGATTTGAATTTATTAACTTTACTACAATATAATCATTACAAATTAAATGTAGCATTATCATACGCTGTACATAGTAATTTGGCATTTCAATGCACAAAAAGTACACGCCTTCATGTGTGCGAGACAATCATTAGATAGACAGGTGTTGGCTAGCTCATATTTATCAAAAATAAAGACTTTTAAACGAAAAAATCAAATTTTGTCGCTATGTGATAACCGATTAAAAGAATTAAGGACTTTCCAAATCTTGAGATCGAGTTTATCACTGGTTTATGGTTCACCCTTCGGGATCACCGCAAACCAGTGATAAACTCGATCTCAAGATTTAAAAGTCCTATATTCTCTATGTTGTTTAATTAAGTGATACGCTTTTTAAAAACTAAAAACCACAACTGATACATTGGAAAAGAAAATTTATCTAATCATAACTGCTATAACAAATTTTGTATCCAAATCCAATATTTTTTAAAGTGATGATTTGTTTGCTAAATTTCAAAAGATCTAAAACTTTTAATATTTTCCCAAAACCTTTGAGACATTCACAGTTAATAAAGAAATGCTAATAATCTGCTTTGACTTTGCATACAGTATATAAATTATTATCGGAAATTTGACATCTATGCAGCAGTTCTTTACATGTTAGTACAAAATGGAGTAATTTTCATCCTGTTATCCTTAACCTGTAGGTCATATGAAATGTAGTCAAAAGTTTTAACAGACTTTCATGATAAGTTTTGATCTTGAAGTTTATTGAATCCATTTTAGTATACCAAGATTCTCTTATTTACTTTTATGTAACAAAATTTGATAAATATCTCTACTATTTGTTATTTTCCGTCAGTGTTTTCTTTTTTTAATGAATACAGGAATCAAAGTTTTAGTTTTGTGTTAACTTTTGGTTTTGTTGATTCCTCTTTTTTAACACATTCAATCCAACATTTTGAAATACTTTTAATTAATTTAAAGTATTCTGAAAACCAATTTGTCTAACATTTTAGTTAAGATAATATAACTTCTTGTGAAATTCTTCCATTTCCATTAATAATTTTGTCCATGAAAATAATGTTACTTTTAAACTAGACTTTTACCATTAAAAGTTAAAAACTTATTACCCTATATACCCTGTTGTCTTATATCTTTAAAAATTAACTTAGAAACATATGGACTCTTAGGCTGAGTTTCTTGCTTACATTTAATCTAAGCTTTTGTAATTTCAAGATAAAATTCTGGTTAGCTCTCTTTCATATTTTCCAAAAAGGAATAGTCGTTTATACTATAAAGAAATGTCAGAATATTTGGTCCATATTTGTTCAAGAAGAAGTATGGTATCACAGCCCAGCTAGGGATTTCTGATGATAAAATTGAAGTTAATATGTTGACCCAGATGACTTGTAGTAACTGAATATATATACCGACATCAGTGATTTAAACGCCCTGCCCATGTCTTGGTAAACTTTACAGAGTGTCTCTCTTTTACACTGTTCAGTTTTCCCATTCCTAATGAATTTAGAAAACAATGTTAAAAAGTAGTAATTCTCTTGGGATGCCAACACACAAGTCGCCCATTATCACATCGGATAGTATTCTTTTCAATTCAGTACAATAAAGTATGCCTAGAAACCAAATTTCATTTAAATCGGACAAAATTTCTATTTTAACTGGACGGGAATATATATAGTATGAATGGTTGCCATTTCAAAATCTGAAGTCAAATCAAAATTAAGTTTCCATATTGGAACTCAGCATACCTGAATTATCTTAATAACATATTTTCGTGACGATCCGACAAACATTTTTTTTCTATTTTCAGTAACAGCCACCACTTTTAAACGGAGACCATTTAATTTTAAAATTTCCAAAACTTCTTGCAAAACTTCGGATGAAGTTTCATTGATCTCACTCTAAGTGATGACTTTAACTTTCCAATCGCCAACTTTCCCTTCATGTGAAGCAACATTCCGTCCGCTCCAACTTATGAATTTTACATATCTCAATTGATTCGTTATTCCAGAGCATGCGGGATTTATGTCGATCTCCTTAGCAGAGCGTCACGTCTGAAACGAAAAGTGCTCACCCAGGGTTATTGTGCTCCTCAGTTGCTGTCTTCACTTAAGATATTTCACGGGAGACATCAAGCGCTTATTGACAAATATGGAATTTCGATCTCTTAGATGAGTGCAGATGTTGGTTTGTCATAGAATTTTGTTTCTTCTTCCTTTACCGGCTTTATCACTTTGAATTGACTTTTGGCAACGCAACGAGTGTGCTATAGCTAGCAGGAACTGCTTACTCTCCCGAAGCACCTAAGTTCACTCTCGTTACGACTGGAGTTCGCAATTGATTGGTATTCAGTGATTTTTGTGTTTCCATGTTTTTCATGTTGTCTGTTTTTGTCCCGTTCTTGTTGGTGTTTACTTGTTTTGTATCTGCCCTTTCGGACTTTCGACATTCGGATACCGCATTGGTACCTCTACCTCTGTTTCTTCCCCCAAAGTTTTTAGCTCACCTGGACCGAAGGTCCATGTGAGCTATTACCATCACTTGGCGTCCGTCGTCGTCGTCTGTCGTCGTCGTCGTCTGTCGTCGTCTGTCGTCGTCGTCGTCTGTTAACAATTTTTCAAAAATCTTCTCCTCTGAAACTACCAAACAGAATTTAATGAAACTTGGTATGAATGATCCTTAGGGTGTCCTGCACCAAACTTGTGTTTTGATTTTTGATCCGATAAAAAACATGGCCGCCGTTACTAAAAATAGACTAGGGGGGTCAGACTACTGTTTTTGGCTTATAAATCAAAAAGTATAAGAGATAGAGGAAATCTGAGGCCACGCTACTGATTCAGCATCAAAAGCTCTACAAAAGTCTCCATTTGGTCAAAGTTGTCAGATGACCCCTTATAGGGGTTACGGCCCTTTAAAGGTGAAAAATAGCATTTTTTCATGTTTTTGGCCTACAGAATGAAAACTATTGCAGATAGAGATTAGCTGTTGCTTGCTTAAATGTTCAGCTCATTTAACTCTACAAAAGTCTCCATAGGGTCGAAGTTGTCAGATGACCCCTTAAAGGAGTTACGGCCCCTTAAAGGTGAAAAATAGCCATTTTTCATGTTTTTGGCCTACAGAATGAAAACTATTGCAGATAGAGATTAGCTGTTGCCTGCTTAAATGTTCAGCTCATTTAGCTCTACTAAATTCTCCATAGGGTCGAAGTTATCAGATGACTCCTTATAGGGGTTACGACAACTGAAAAATAGCGATTTTTCATGTTTTTGGCCTACAGAATGAAAACTATTGCAGATAGAGATAAGTTGTTGCTTGCTTAAATGTTCAGCTCATTTAGCTTTACAAAATTCTCCATAGGGTCGAAGTTGTCAGATGACCCCTTATAGGGGTTACGGCCCCTGAAAAATAGCGATTTTTCATGTTTTTGGCCTACAGAATGAAAACTATTGCAGATAAAGAATAGCTGTTGCTTGCTTAAATGTTCAGCCCATTTAGCTCTACAAAATTCTTCATAGGGTCGAAGTTGTCAGATGACCCCTTATAGGGGTTACGGCCCCTGAAAAATAGCCATTTTTCATGTTTTTGGCCTACAGAATGAAAACTATTGCAGATAGAGATTAGCTGTTGCTTGCTTAAATGTTCAGCTCATTTAGCTCTACAAAATTCTCCACAGGGTCGAAGTTGTCAGATGACCCCTTATAGGGGTTACGGCCCCTGAAAAAAGTGATTTTTCATGTTTTTGGCCTACAGAATGAAAACTATTGCAGATAGAGATTAGCTGTTGCTTGCTTAAATGTTCAGCCCATTTAGCTCTACAAAATTCTTCATAGGGTCGAAGTTGTCAGATGACCCCTTATAGGGGTTACGGCCCCTGAAAAATAGCCATTTTTCATGTTTTTGGCCTACAGAATGAAAACTATTGCAGATAGAGATTAGCTGTTGCTTGCTTAAATGTTCAGCTCATTTAGCTCTACAAAATTCTCCACAGGGTCGAAGTTGTCAGATGACCCCTTATAGGGGTTACGGCCCCTGAAAAAAGTGATTTTTCATGTTTTTGGCCTACAGAATGAAAACTATTGCAGATAGAGATTAGCTGTTGCTTGCTTAAATGTTCAGCCCATTTAGCTCTACAAAATTCTTCATAGGGTCGAAGTTGTCAGATGACCCCTTATAGGGGTTACGGCCCTTGAAAAATAGCCATTTTTCATGTTTTTGGCCTACAGAATGAAAACTATTGCAGATAGAGATTAGCTGTTGCTTGCTTAAATGTTCAGCTCATTTAGCTCTACAAAATTCTCCACAGGGTCGAAGTTGTCAGATGACCCCTTATAGGGGTTACGGCCCCTGAAAAAAGTGATTTTTCATGTTTTTGGCCTACAGAATGAAAACTATTGCAGATAGAGATTAGCTGTTGCTTGCTTAAATGTTCAGCTCATTTAGCTCTACAAAAGTATAGGGTCAACATCAAGACCAGGTGAGCGATTCAGGCTCCTGGGAGCCTCTTGTTTTTCTACAAGTTAACTCCCAAGAAGAAGAATAATAAAAAATAACTAGGTATAATTGTGATCGTAAAGCTAGTCACAGATGTCCCTCACGTACCGCTCTTTGTCAATATCCAGCTTATTTGAAAACATTGTTCTGTTCACCATCCTTTAATATGCTTATATATCAATTTTCATTTAAAAAAGAGCAGGTCTAAATTTTGCCGGATGTGTTTGCCGTTTAGATTTTTTCTACATTATCGACAATAAGCTTCAATTTGCCATCTTGATTTTTTTAGATCAGGCTTCAATTAGCTTTCCCTTAAAAGCCCTAGATATAAATTATGTCAAAATCGGAGAAGTTTAATTTTTACCGTTTATGTCGGCAATTTTGAGTTTTTCGACATTTTCGTCAACGGGCTTAAATTAGCCATCCATTATTTTTTTTACCGGAAGTTGTGGCCATTTCAGGTTTTTCGACATTTTTGAGTACGCGCTTCCATCCCTTAAAAACCATAAAATCAATTTTCGTTAAAATCGGAGCAAGTTTAATTTTTACCGGAAATGGCGGCTTTTTGATAAAGGCCGAGGTCGAAAACATTTTCGACAACGTAAATGAAGTCGGCATACCTCAAAAACCTTTAATACTAAAGATATAATAAAGTTTTAAAAAATTCCTCATATTGAATTTGGATTATTTCCCTTTTTTTTACATTTTTTGCAAAATTTTGAAAACGTTAAGTCCGATTTTCTAAATTGTTTTTTTTTAAATGAAACCTCTTATATGTACCTACTACATAGTAGAAGGAATTTTCCTTAATCCAACCGTTTTGGAAGTGCAGGCAAAATTTCAACTATGATTTTGAGGAGCCATTTTCAGGCCCTTTTTACCCTATAAGGGTTTGTCAATTTGGAACAAATTAAAATGGAGGTACAACTTTAAGGTCCGTACTCTTGATACCGGTATATGAAGTTTCAGCTTCCTAGCTCCAAAGGTGCTCTTTTAATCGTGCAGACATGTTCACACTACAGAAGACCGAGAAAATAATAATAATCAGAAATCGAGCAAAAAGCAAAATGTCTCGACACTTCGTGTTTGGGGACATAATAATAAGAATCGGGATAAAAACAATAAGTAGCCAAGACTTTGTTTTGGACGACTTAAATTTATAAAACAAGATTATAAAAACTAACCTGCCTTTACTTGTAGCGCAAAAAGACTAATTAATAATAATGTTGTAAAATAAAACTTTTTCCAACACATGTTAAGGTTTTAATAGTCCGCTCAATAAAATCCTAGGCTTGCACAATATTTAGTTAATCAACTAAAATGCGCAATATTCAATTTCATCTGACACCATGATCGTGTTATTCTTAATAGTTATTTAATTTTTACAAAACATGTATATATAATTTTCAGAGTGCGGAAAATTCGGTGAAACGTGAATGGGCTGCGTTTTATAAACAGAGGTCATACGGATTAAGAGATCAAATGACTAATCTTTGGAAATAAAATAAATGTATGCATTACTATCTTTTCACAGATTTGACCTACATGAATCTGGAAACACTCCAACGATGATTTGCAGCCAATATTCTTAACTCATTGTGTTTATACTGGGAGCTGACAGTATTTTTATTCTAAAGGATGCTCGCTAGTCTTGTTTTGAGATTTCCGTCATTTTTGTCGGGATTATCTGGTTTTACTATCAAAATTACAAATACCAAAACACGGGTATAAACGGTAAATTTCTATGTGCTACATACCGATATTTCAAGGAGTAACCTCTCAGCAGTATCATCTTAATAAACACATTGGAAGGTCTAATTCCAAAACTGTTGAAAACGAAAAATACTCAAAACCAAAACGTTCGAACAAGGAAGCCAAATTCAGCACCGAGGATATCGACCATGTACATTACAAGGAAAGAAACCTGGTGCTTTAAACAATTTTGAATTAATAAATCGGAAATTTCAGCGACAAAGCTATTACAAATATTATCGTCAATCGTGTCGGACAAGTCTAATGACCAGGCTTGTGATTACCCTCGGGGATCTCATGTCCACCAGCAGCGGGTATCGCCCAGTAAGGGTTAAATTTATTGTCCATGAACCCCCTTTTTTCCTTTATCTATGTCTTTAATATGTCATAAAGAGGTTATAAACAACGTTTTATCAAATCCTATTTATTAGGAGATAAATAGTGCTAATGCTAAACCTATGAACAAGTCAGAGAAAGCTTTCTCCCGACAAAACTATAACGTAAATTATCTTGAAAACGAGGTAACGAACCTATTATTTTTTTTTCTTATTATATACCTTTTCCTATTATCTTTATATTTAAGGCATCAAATATGACACTTACTTATTTTCAATCATTGTAGCGAACATGTAATCAACAATTTATAACAATTTATCAGAAATGTCTTTTTATTTTCTAATTTGGTGTGCAGCATCAATCAAGATACGAGATTTCGTATCATGGGATTCGATTTTAGATCGGTTGCCCATTTACTGCTTATTTCGTGTTTGCCGACTATGTCACTTTATGGTCAATAGTAAAACATTTTAAAATTTGTTTTAGCAAGTACTTCTCACAGATTTTTAATATTTTGTAATCAGCACCAGCACTATTTTTGACTGGACAATGAGATTGATCATTCAAGTTCGGTAGTTTTGTTATTACCTTAATTTATTAGTTTTTTCGGTCTGTCTGTTGAGCTGAAATGACCACTCCCCCTTTCCGAATCTTGTATCATAGCCGTTTGTTTTTTATGTGTTTTTATGACTACCGTTTCTAAATATCTCAACAGAAAAGGAAGGTTAAACGCCAGATTCAAACTATTCTTAAAATCAATGATTGCTTTTCGAAGCGAGAACTTTGCTGTTTTTAATCGTTCCGGTGATGTCCTGTCATATTTAAGTTTTTTTTAACCGTAATTAGACAAAATGCATTTCTGCCTTTATCATTAAGCTGATATTAAACATTGTTAAATTCATATACGATAAAAAAGTGACCTTGATGCCAGTAATACATTTTAATATTTAAACCAAATAGCATTGCTGGTTAATAAGCTGCTTTCTCAACTCATATTAGTTGGGTTTCATCCTCGTCTTTCGAGTATCCCACGACAGTCCTGAATTTATGTTTACATGTACCAGCAATTTGTGTATCCCAGGTCGGTGATACGTAATCATCTGTGTATTCCTTGGTGATACATATTGAACTTTGATTGAACTATGGTTTATAAATTCATTTACCTAATAAACATTCCTTATATAAGTACCATTTCAAAGTTAAAACGCAAACGCCAGTTACATGTATCTTTATATTATATTTGAAATGTGTATCCTCAAAACACACATTTCGATGAAATGTTACACAAAAGGGTACATGTATGCACCAGTGATAGAAATCTAAAGTGAAAAGGCACTTCAAACAGAACATGATTTAACGTCTTAAATGTTAAAATCTAAGAAAAACTTTGACAAATTTTGTTCAGTTAAAGTCGTGTGTTCTTTAAGTTGGCTTGTCGTCTTACAGTAACATATTGTTAAAACGTTTTCATTTAAAAGGCCAATTAAAGACAGGCACAAATGGCTGAAAAGGGGATAAATCTTTTCTGGTCAAATTTTGGGCCAAAAACTATAAGAAGGATGCTGTCCTTAAAAAATGGAATTGAAATGGAAACTTTTTGTAGTGGAAACTTTAATGTCTATTAATTTGTGCGACCAATGGTGTTTGTTCTCTGTCCGAAACATCACTTGTGAAATCTGATTTTCTGAAGACAAAAAAAATTGAAAGAAAATATCATTTCATTACTAAAATGTTCACCGACATGATTTTCCTTCTCTTGAAAAAACTGTTACTTCATAAGTGTTATAATCACATCACACAATTATAATGACAGAAATGTCTTTCTGGAAGCAGTTTAAGGTCATTTTTTTGAAGTTATACAAAAAAAATATTTTTTTGGCTTTAATCTCCGATAAACTTTTTAAACAATCATCAAAAAGTAAAAGTTTTATTTTCATGCTGTTCTAAAGAGAAATTAGCATTTGAAAATAAACATGGTCAAAAAGTCTTGAAAAAACAGACATTTTAAGCAGGCCCCAAAAACTTCAAAACCCATTAAAAACTCATAGTCGTCCTTTAATTTGATTGGCAACGCGACATTTAAAAGAAATGTCATGTGTAAGATTCTCTCACAAAAAAGATTTGCTTGAATTCTCTACTTCTTTTTTTCATCTCCGAAACTTGAATTAATGATCGGGTAAAATCAATCAATATTATGTACCCATATTTTGACAATCGTTCTCTATTTTCAAGATTTGTAGGATGCAAAATTATTCTAATACCCGAAGGTTCTTGTGTGCAAAGACCAGACAATTTCAATAAAATATAAAACCGAGGGTGTCATTTTAAAATGTGGTGGTGCTGAACTTTTGGCGGACTGTTTATATTTAGATATTTGCATGAAGCATAAATAAATATTCGAATATTTGTTTTTACATTTGATAGATTTTAGTTTCAGTAAAATTTTATGATATTGCTTATGATTAATATTAAATCTGAAGACCCACAATGCTAAAACTTTTCAGCACATTTTTGATTTATAACGGTTCCAAACTTTCCTAATCTTTTAGTGTAAACATATTTATTAATTAATTTGCGAATTTTACAAATATTGAATATGAGACAATGTGACAATAATACAACAAATTAATCACGGGATTCAGAAACAAGACTTGAAGCCTTATATAAATCCGTCTCCCGGAAAACTTTTCATTTACATTATTTTAGCATTATCCGACTTGACTCATGGATCGACTTAGAATACAAATAAAACATGAACGTGATTTACTATTTGAGTGCAAATGTGCAACGTGCAGTGAAATACGGAGGTACGTGTGCAAGTGAAGGTGCATGCGAGGAGGTTGAGGTTTTGTTTTTGTTTTTTTTGTCTGTTCACCGTTGTTAAGTGCTTTTTACGATGGTTAAGTATTAAAGCGCTTACTTCTGATCAAAAAATTTTGAACGCTAAGAAACAATTGAGTATTCTCGTCATCGGATATGCTATCGACTCCAAAAAGTAATGCTTCAGGGGTTATTCTAACAGGGACTTGCAAATTTAAGATAAGTTGTTGTCTTAGTGGTTGGTATAAGGGACATTTTAAAAGAAAATGAGCTCGTGTTTCTACAACACCACAGCGGCATAACGGTGATGGAATTAAGTTTTTGTCAAAAAGGTCTTTATTTAGCTCGCTACATCCTAAGCGAAGTCTTGCGTGTAAGATTTGACCCTTTCGGGATCCACAATAGTAAAAAGTTGGTATTTTATGTAAGTTGTTGTTAAGACGCGATTTGAATATATTAATAGAAGAAGCTGAGCGAGTTTCATTGGGTAGCATATTCCATGATCGCACTGTAGAGGGTAGAAAATAATTTGAATACTGATAAGTTCGGGTGTAAAGTGGTCGCAGTGTACCGGAATTCCGAGTTTGGTAATCATGGATTTGATCAAACCTATTTGGTAGTAAATCAAACAAATAAGGTGGTGTCATATTATTTACGATCTTGTACATATGAATAAGTTTATGTTTTTCCCGTCGATCACTTAGTTTTTGCCATCCGGTTTCGGTGTATAAGTTTGAGATCGAAGTTAAACGAGTACCACCAGTTACAATTCTCGCAGCCTCTATTTGAATGTTTTCAATTTTATGTATAAGAATAGCAGTCTGAGTATCCCAAATAATGTCTGCATACTCTATGATAGGTCTAATGAATGAATGGTATAGTTGTTCCAATGTCCGTCTATCTAAAATAAATTTCAGCTTGCGTAATATGTTAAGACGAGTAAAGGCTTTAGTGACTATCATTTCAATATGACTACCCCATCCACAGTCTTCTGAGATCATGAGACCTAAATGTTTATGCTGCTTGACAGTGCATATCACATCATTGTTTAAGTACAAGTCAGGTTGTTGTTGTCGGTTGGTTTTTCTTGATACAAATAGTGTTTCAGTTTTACGCGAGTTAAACGTTACGAGCCACTTGTCTGACCAATGGTGAATTTTTTGGAGATCTCGGTTCAAAATAGTCGCAGTGGTTTCTGGATTGTCAACAATGAGATATAAACTCGTATCGTCTGCGAATAATTTAATAGACGATTCAATATCAGCAACTATATCGTTTATAAATATAAGAAAGAGCAAGGGTCCAAGAATGGATCCTTGTGGGACACCGGCGTTAATAGGAAGCCATTCTGAAGAGTAGTTATTTATAACAACACGTTGTTTTCTGTTGGTCAAGTAGTCAGCAAACCAGTTTAACAAGTCGTTTGCTACTCCTATTGATTTAAGTTTAAATATTAGCCCGCGGTGCCAAACTTTATCGAAGGCTTTACTGATATCGCAAAAGACTACTCTAATTTCTTTTCCTTGATCTAAAGCTTTTCCGAAGTCATTTGTTATATCGATTAGTTGGTTGACAGCTGAGTCCCTAGGGGTAAAACCAGACTGGTTTTGGGAAATTATATTATTAGATTTTAAAAAGTTGTATAAGTGTTTGAAAACGCAGCGTTCCATGACCTTACCAAGAACGCTTATCAGCGATATAGGTCTATAGTTGTTTACATTGTTCGCAGATCCTGATTTAAACACCGGGATGACGTTTGCAAGTTTCCAATGGGAAGGGAATTTACGTAACCGCAGTGACATATTGAACAATCTGCTTAAAGGGTATTTCAAGACAGAAGCAGATTCTTTTAAGATCTTCGGACTTATGGTGTCTGGTCCTACAGCTTTTGATGTATCAAGACATCTGAGTATGTCTTCAACCTGGTTTTCCGGTATATGAATATAATTAAGCTTATCAAGAGAAATAACATTTTCAATGGGAAGGTTTTTATTTTCGTCATTAACGGTACATTGTTCATTAAAATATCTATTAAATATAGATGCCTTTTCGTTGTCATCTTCGAAAATCTCGTCACCGTCTTTTATTGGAGGTATTTGACTTTTACTTGATCTTCCAATAAGAGATTTGACTAATTTCCACCAGCTTTTAGTATTGAGATTGTCATTTAAGATCTTATCGGATAATTGGCAATAATAAGATTTTTTTGCATTTTTTACTGCTAGATTACATTTATTTCTTATCGTTTTAAATTTTTCCCAATAATTAGGAGTGTTTAATCTTTTCGCGCGTTTATGTGTTCTATTTTTCTTGCGTATCAACTTCTTAATCTGGGTAGTTATCCACGGTGGGTCATCTTTTTTAACAGAAATATTTCTAGTTGGTATTACATCGTCGCAAATAGAAATAATTTTTTGTGTGATATTAGAAGTAGAAATATCGATGTCATCATTAATGATCAGAGAGTCCCAGTCTACAGTTGATAGTTTTTGTCTCAATAAGTTGTAATCGCCCTGGTTATACAGATAAATTTTTCGTTTAAACGGCTTGTTAATACTTGATTTTGGTAGGTTTAAAATACCGACAGTAGGAAGATGGTATCGGATATGATCAGTCAGAGGAGCACCAACATCCGTCAAAAGTAAAGAGTTGGGGTCACTCACTATAATAAGATCTATAAGGGAACTGGAGGTTTCAGTAAAATGCGTTGGTTCTGTAATTAATTGATGGAGACTGTATGTTTGTAATAAATCTTTTATTTTATTTCGAGGTGCGTCGCGCATTTGGTCGACATTAAAATCTCCGGTAATAATAATGTCTTTTTGTGTGTTAAGAGCAAGCTCAATAGACTGTGATAATTCCTCCCAAATTTGGTTATCACTGTTTGGAGGAATATAAAATGTTCCGTACAAAACAGTTTTCTTTTTCAACTTCAATTCTAGCCATACACATTCTAATTGACCAATTTGAAGTTCATTACGCTTAATACAGTCTATATGTGATTTTATATAAACAGCTACTCCACCGCCAATGCGGTTTTCTCTATCATTTCTATAAACATTATATTCTGGTAGAGATACCGTCGTGTCTGGTATTGATGGTTTAAGCCAACTTTCTGTGAAGGAAAGTATATCGTGTTCTCTATACTCAATAGAAATCTGTTCTAATTTTGTTTGAATACTTTGAACATTTAAGTGCAAAAAGGAGACAGTGTTCTTCATGAGAAATGAATATTGTGAGAGAAGACTAGAATCGGATAACGAGCTAGATGCTTCGGAACTCGAGATAGGACCAGGATTACTCTCTATACCGCCAATAATTAACAATATATAAATTATTAGGTAAAAGAAGAAACATATCTTAATGATATTGCTATTAACGATTTGCTTACCGAGATTGTAAGTTTCGTACAATTCATCCGTATATTCGCGGTTTTTCTTGCACTCGGAAGGTAACTGTAGAATAATTTTTATCAGTAGGAAGAGAGGAATTGATTTTACTCCATAACAAATGAAAAGATGGATGAAGAGAATATCGGAATGCGATAAGTTTTTATAGTTCTTGCGTTTATGCGATAGCGGCACGAACTGTCCTATTCTCTCTCTATATGCTGCAATATCAATCGCCATCGAGGTATATTAAATAGGGGTTGGATTGAATGTTGGATTTCAAAAGAGAGAGAATCTTAAAGCGATAATCATGATAATAGCACAGAAAAACGAAATACACGGTAAACATCTGTTGACAAAAATAAATCGAATTCGGGTGCAGGATATAGGTTTTGTGCAAAAACGATGTCGGGAATGGGAAACAAATAGGCAAATGAAGCAGAGTTTGTGCAGGAGAAAAGAAAAAATGAAGAAAGAACAAGAGAAAAATCATGACAAGGGTTTGAGAGGGTTCGGAGCTAATCTTTTTACATAAAATGTGTTCTACAAAAGACTTGCCAATGGGTTAATTTTTCCTGGCGTCGAACAAAACATTTATTCAATGATATTTCCGAAAAAAAAACGGACACTCACAATGTTAGTTTCCAGTACTAGAACAGAAGACCGTAAGATGAATTTCCTTGTGTGACTGAAACATTTTTATATTGATACACAATGTATACTGAAAACCTTTTTCTATGTTTTGATATTAATTTCAAGCAAATTAATTTATATTCATTAATGTTAATTGGTGTTTGTGCAAACAAAGGTCAATCTTGAAATCTTTTATTGTTTAGTAATTAAACAAAGCTGGGTTGTTATAAAATTTAATTATGTATAGTCAGTCTCAATCTTTTCAACGGAAAATTTCATTTTATCTAAATCCTCTGTGCAAAGCTGTATGAACACTTCGTATGTGAAATGTCATACCTCGTTTATGCTTAATTGGACACATAGTTAATAAAACCAATGGCGCTGTATCATAAAATCTCCAACATCCGATATATTGTTTCGACCTTTTGTGACAAAAGTTGTATCTAGGTCGCGTTATCTTCCTTGTTACAGTTTAAAACCAAAAATACACGCTATCAATAGTAATTTAATATTTGTTATTTAAGCTTGAATAATCTTGCTATTTTTAGTTCTGTTGATGATATACCCGGCACTAAATGTACTGTCGTTAACAATTTTCAGCAGGAAAAAACGTTTTTGAACATTGAATCTAAAAAGAACACTTTAGATTGGATTGAAGAGATACGATATTTACGAATCATATGGATTTTAACCCGCTAGATCTAAAAAAAATAATCTGAAAACCGTATAGATTGGCATGTTATCTTACAACATTTTTGAACACCCGCGATGATAGGTTAATCATCAAATTTATTTATATATATATTTTTTTTTCTTTACAAAAAGGGATTTTTAAGGTGAACAGTTTTGGTCCAGGCATGCGATTATTCTATTCCATATTATAAAAGAACAAATATGATTTTGAATTATCACCTATCGAGCGATTTTTTTTCAATTTTAACAAATAAAATATGAATTATAGGATATTTTAAAGGGAACGATCTGTTAATTGATTTTTTTTATTTTGTCCTAAAAGATTTCAACTATCAAAAGTGAAAATCAACACATTGAACAGTTGTTTAGCAATGATTTTACTGCCAACTGAATGGGAATTCTATATATTAGAAATGAAATAGAAGATATCAATATATTTGTTCGAACAATTTTATCAATTC